>JAWZYT010001369.1:0-141477 GCA_034508575.1 Petrolisthes manimaculis
TTGTAATAAAGTGTATACGTCAGAATTCTTGTTGTGTAGTTAATTCATTTCTTCGACTACCTGTATAAGGTATGTAATTATCTCGTGTGAGTATATACGAATGTGGATGTTAGTGTGTGTGTGTGTGTGTGTGTGTGTACGAGGTCCCCAAGTAGAAGCCACCAGTATCCACTTACCTATGTCCTCCTTGATATGCAGGTTATCTCTTCTTGTCACCACCACCACCACCTGCAGGTAATGAAGCAGCAGGTGTCACTGAGGTAAAGGCACCCCACGTGGACCACTCCTCCTCCTCCACGACACCCGGCTGTCCGCAGACCGTCCGCAGCCTGGCCACAGTTTCCCACCACACGAGGGGAAACATAACCGCACATGTGCACCGAATCTTTCACTCGTTTGGTGATAAATCACTTCCCTCCCCTCCCCCCGGCCCCCAGCCCTCATCCCCTCCTTCCTTCCCCCAGTGGTGGAATGACGGGCAGCCCTCACGTCCCTCACTCCTGCTGGCACCACCGACATTCAGCATTTTTCACCGAGGAACAAAACCAGCGAGGCTTTCCTTGCTGCAGGGAAAAATGGCCCTGTTCGTCCAATTCATCATCAGTGACTGTACTGGTATCAGCTTGTTGCAGGTTTCGAGTACAGCCGAGGAAAGACTTATTGGGAGGTGAGTCCATTCCAGTATCTAACAGGAAACCTTCATATGTCAGCACCAGGGGAAACAATCATTGTGTTGGATTTCCGTCTCAGTGTCCCCAGTCTTTCTTCTCACTCACTCTATTTCCTTATTTTCTTTCCCCTCCCTTCCTCCTGTCCCTTCTCTTTCTCTTCCTTCCCCTCTTTCACTTTTCATCCGCCCTTCTTCCTTCCTTCCTACCTTCTTCCCATATCAGCCCTTAACTCCTTTCCTTCTCTTTTCCTCTTTATAGATTTCTCACATTCCACTCCACTCTTCCTTTCCCTTCTTTTCTCCTCAGCCTCTTACCCTCGTCTCTTCCTTTCCCCTCTTTTCTCCTCAGCCTCTTGCCCTCGTCCCTTCCTTCCTTTCTCTTTCTTTTCCTCCTTCCTCTTTCTTTCCCTCAGTCCCACGTCAGTCTTTCCTCCTATCTTTCTCTTCACCTTTCTTTCACGTCTTCCTCCACTGTCTTCCCCCCCCCCCCTTCACACACACACACACACCACCACTACCTCTCTGTGTTTTCCCTCATCTCAACCTTCGCGTCCCCAGCCATTGTTTCTCTGCTGCCTGGACGCTGCCCACTGCAAGGCCACTCGGGCAAGTTCTATATTTCATTTGCTTTGTGCTCGAAGTGTAGAGGAGGTTATCAGAATGATCAGCGTAGGACGATAACTTGTGAAACGTGAGGACCTCGGGCGAATCCCAAGGGTTCCTTCAAGCTCCTCTGGTGGTGCCCCTCACTCGCTCCCCACCTCCCTATGTCCTTCGCTCACACTGTCTCCACTCCACGTAACCTCACACTCCACGACTACACCACCTCTTGCTTGTTTAGACATTAATACTCCTTGGTTAACTACCGTCGACAAAAGATCACGAATATTTAGAAGTCAGAGTATACAGTACATCTTCTGATCATTTGCCAACAGCATAAAGACAAGAGGACCACAAAACTGATTATCCTTCAGCGAAACAATATGGGAATGGTGCGTTGCGTTGTGGGTTGTCCAAGCAGGGGGGGTCAGGCGGGTTGGAGGTCAGGTCGGGTTACACTGACAGGTTCCCACGCCGCTGGACATGACCACAGCCAGGGTGCCACTCTCTAAGGGGGGAAGGGAGGGGGGAGGGGGAGGGGGAGAGGAGATGAGGAGAAGTGCCACAGTGGGATCATTAAAGTCGAAGAAGATAATGGCTTTATATATTTTCCTAGATTTTGAGGGATTATAGTGTATGGGGGAGGGAGTAAAGAGTGAGAAAGGATAGAGAAGAAAGCAGAAGTATGGTGTAACGAGAGAGAGAGAGAGAGAGAGAGAGAGAGAGAGAGAGAGAGAGAGAGAGAGAGAGAGAGAGAGAGAGAGAGAGAGAGATAGTGGTGGTCATGGAGTAGGTGTTGAGTGGAGTAGTGAACAGCAAGGTACCGTAACCAATGAGTCCCACATCAGATAAATAACTAGCCTCTTTCTCCCTCCTTTCTCCTCCTCCTCCCTCCTCCTCATCCTTTTCCTCCTCCTCCCCCTCCTCTTCCTCCTCTTCCTCCTCCTCTCCCCTCCCTTTACCTCCTCTCTCCTTGGCACATACATTTCCTTTATTTCTCTCTTTATTTACTTTTCGCAATTCTTCATGGTCATGGTGGTCTTTGTTTCAGTGTCCTCGTTCTCTCTTCCTCCTCTTCCTCCTCTTTATTTTATTTTTTTATTTTATTCCATTCTCCACTTTTTTCTTCCTTCTTTCCTTCCTTCCTTCGTCTCATGTTATTTGTGGCTCTCATCAAATCGTTTTTTTTCATATAACTTATTTTCGTCGTTTGTTGAGAGAGAGAGAGAGAGAGAGAGAGAGAGAGAGAGAGAGAGAGAGAGAGAGAGAGAGAGAGAGAGAGAGGATGCCTTGGTTACGAAAGTTTGTGTGTGTGTATGTGTGTGCGTGTATGTATGTGTGAGTGTGTGTATGTGTATGTGTATGTGTGTGTGTGTGTGCTTGGTGCTTCTGTTATTGTGTTTGTCGAACCTCTGGCCTGGTCCACTCACTTGACCCTGGCTGCTCTGGCTCTCACTCACTCCCTCCCTCCACTCTCAGACCCACTCACTACTGTCTTGTTCACTCTCTCTCTCTCTCTCTCTCTCTCTCTCTCTCTCTCTCTCTCTCTCTCTCTCTCTCTCTCTCTCTCTCTCTCTCTCTCTCTCTCTCTCTCTCTCTCTCTATCTATCTATCTATCTATCTATCTATCTATCTATCTATCTATCTATCTATCTATCTATCTATCTATCTATCTATCTATCTATCTATCTATCTATCTATCTATCTATGCTTAATATATCCTCATAATATTTAGTTATTTAGTCCTTGTTTGTGTAATGGTTTTGGTGTTATAATAATATTTTTTGGTTTTTCTATGATGGTGTCTCGTTATGGTAGTGCAGTATCATTAAAGTACTATAGTAATGGTAGTGTGGTATTGCTGTAGAACTGTTTAAATTATATGTTACTCTTAATCACTTCTAAACAGGCAAATCTGAATGTGTGTGTGTTAAGGGACGATTCTCTTGGTCTGTGATTCCTCCAAACTATGCCACGAAACAAACAGACAGATCCCTTAAGCAATTGGAGGTTAACGAGTCCTTCAAATATTGCCACGAAACACCACCTACAGGGAAGGAGCTTGTTTTGTGGCATGAACAGGAGGAATCAGAAGCCTCCAATTTTCATACACGATCACAGGGTCCTTAATAGTACCAATAAGGGCGTCTGTCTCTTTTGGGATAACATGTAAATATCTCCTTAACAGATTAATAAACTCGTCTCACTTAATCACATTGGTTAGCTCACTTATTATACATGCAGTTACCCTACCTACCTCAGTCTGATATACTCCAAATACGTCACTGTTAAGACGAGATGCTTCCGTCCTCCCTGACCTCGACTGGTCTCTTGTGTGACCTCGCATGCCCTACACACACACACACACACACACACACACACACACACACACACACACACACACACACATGCACTTCCTCTTGCTGCTTTCCTGTCCTTCCCTGGCCTGTGTACACTCCCACGCTGCCTCCTTCCTTCCTTCCACCTCCTCCTCATGTTCTCTTCCTTAATCCTTTCCTCACAAACATTGGTCTGTCTAAGTAGCTTCAGGTGGTTTGTTTTCTCAGTAGTGACTTGACTGTTGTTTCCGCTTCATGGATATAAATGTTGACTACTTGTCCGATTATATATATGTTCTGCCAATTTTATTTTAATTTCTTATTAAAATAGATTTAGAGGCATAAACTTATTTCATTTGTGGTGGTTGATGTTTGTGGTCTCGTGGATTAGGACAATTTAAATGCATATATGGAAAATAAATGTACCGATATCAATTAATTTAAAGAAAACTTGAGTTCCTGAACGGTTTTTCAGTATCACATGATCCTTTTCCTTTGTATATATGCTAGGTATGATGATAGCACATATATATACAGTATATATATTATGAGGTTCATTTTCAATACATTTTCGAAACTATAAGATGGTTTGTATAGTTATGGTACATTGGAGTGCCTTGATTCCTCCAATATATGTCAGGAAACAGGATCAATGAATGTTTATAATGGTATCCTGTTTCATGGAATTATTTAGAGGAATATATTACTCCAGATTTACCACCGAAAATATTATACTACAATCCAAATGCTTATCATAGAATGTGGCTTATAGACTCTGACTCTTAATGCACAAAAATAACACGAAAAGAACATTACGCATTTGTTGTTGTCGTTTTTCAAAAAATAAAAAGTCTTGGGAACATATATCAGTTTTTTTTAAATGTTTTTTCTTTTATTATTATTGTGACTTGAGTTGGTGTTTATTTTGTATTTGTGTTTTGTTTTGGTGTGTTGTGACCGCAGCGAGGGAGAGAGAGAGAGAGAGAGAGAGAGAGAGAGAGAGAGAGAGGGAGGGAGGGAGGGAGAGAGGATGGAAGGGCGGGAGAGAGGTAGGGACAGGGAGGGAGAGAGGGTCGTCCTGTCTTGGGGAAACACGTCGTTGGGTCGCCGCAGTTGTCGACAAAAGGGTCAAACTCATTAACACCTACAGACTCCGCGGTTGTCACGAAGAGAGAGAGAGAGAGAGAGAGAGAGAGAGAGAGAGAGAGAGAGAGAGAGAGAGATTGGATAGGTGGCTAAGTGGCTAAGGGAAGTAAAAGAGAATTAGAGATAATATGGAAGGAAAGGATTAAAGGAAGGAGTAAAGGGATGGGTGGATAAAAGGAGACAGAAAAATGAGAAAACCTGTTGTAAGTGAAGACTGAGAGAGAAAGACTGAGAAATTTTAAGAGGGAGGGATAATTTGGCGAAAGATAAAGGAGGAACGGAAAGGATATGAGAAATAGAGGAGGGGTGGGGAAAGAAAAGAAGAAAGAGACGAAAGAAAAGAAGAAAGAGAGGGGTGGGGAAAGCAGAAAGAGAGGAAAGGAAAGAAGAAAGAAAGGGGGAGGAAGGAGACAGCCAGAAAATACGAAAAGGGAACATAATGTCTAGGAATGATGAGTGATGAGAAGTGGAAGGGGTTGGGAAAAAGACTTGTTGGAGATGAAAGGGAAAGAAACGAAACTGAAAGACAGGACTAGGTGAAGGAAGAGTAATGGTTAGGAGAATAGACGATAAAGGTTACAATAATATAGGGAGTTACTGTATATAGTTTATTATTATTTTTTTAGGTTTAGAGGGTTACTTGGGTGTGGAAAAAAAAATAAAAAATAAAAAAGTGTTGGGGGTTAAAATTGGTTCTGATGGATTTATGATATGCTCTGGTAATTATCTATCTATCTGTCTGTTTGTCAGTTTGGGCATCAACAATTCAGTTACATCTCTTTATAACTCACCATTGTGTGTGTGTTGTGTTGTGTTGTGTTGTGTTGTGTAGAGAGAAGACTAGAGGGGCGTGGGTCAGGTTACAGCAGCAGAAGTCTCATAATCCACACAACCATTCACATGTCCCCTTCACTCTTGTCCTCTTCACTCTTGTCCCCTTCACTCTTGTCCCCTTCACTCTTGTCCTCTTCACTCTTGTTCCCTTCACTCTTGTCCCCTTCACTCTTGTCCCCTTCACTCTTGCCCCCTTCACTCTTGCCCCCTTCACTCTTGTCCCCTTCACTCTTGTATTATTTTAAGAACATTGATACTCTCATACTAAACATATTTTTTTATATTCCTGAACCCAATGTGTAATATGTACGTCTACAGTACTATTTGAAATGAGTCTCGGAAAAAATCATTTATTATTCTCTTAGTTATGAATAGTTTTGGGATAAGTTGATTTTGTGATGAATGAGATGTGTATAAATTTTAGGTAAAAGTTGTATAATGTGTGTGTGTGTCATTTATTGTCCTGTAGTGGTTCTGGTGTAACAAGGTTGTGTGGGAAATAATAATAATGGAAGGTGTAAGTGTTATGAGGTCTGGTGTTAATGTTTCAGATCTCATAAAAAATGTGTTTGAAGTAAATAAAAGGTAACGTGGGTGTGGGTGTCAGATATTGTCATGCTGTGTTGTGGGGGAAAATATAGTAGTGGCCCACGTCAAGGATGGAGGATGGGGTGGTGTGGTGGTGTGAGGTGTTATGCATGAGTCCTGGCCCCCTCACCTAGTTAGTTCCTGGGCAGGCGGTATCTCCCCACTATCTCTCCCTACCAGCGGCGTCTCCCCCATACCGCTATCACTCCCCGCTCAATACAACTTAATCAGTGGGTTGTACTCGGTGGCTGGCTGGGGAGGGCTCGGATTTTCTTGTCCTGTTTCACTCGCTTTTAATTTTTTTTCCCTTTAAAAAAATATTATAGTTTTGATTGATTGATTTCACAGCCTCACTGCTTGATATGGTACTGTTTTGTGGTTGTTAGTATGTATGTCAGTATATCACTAGGTTATGTAAATGTTATTAAGTCGAATTTTCTTACCATGGAACGGCTGTATACATTTTAGCAATTAGCCCAAGAGTGTGGCAGGATGGAAACAGAGATCTCAGGTATCAGAATGATGAGGTGTTCAGGATAGTAGTGGTGATAGTGGTGATGGTGAAGGTGCTAAAAGTGATGGTGGGCTGTGAGTATGAAAAAGGTTAATGTGGTAATGAGTGAGGAAAGTGAAGGTGGTAATGAGAGTGAGGAAAGTGAATGTTGTAATATTAGTGTTGTTGTTGTTTTTTTGGATGTGTATGTTTCTTGTTTCTTCTTACATTTAGGGATTGATATAGATGGTGGTGGCAATAAGAGTGAGGGAGGTGGAGGTGGAGGTGGAAGCAGTACTCTGGTGGTGATGGTGGAAGTCAACAAGTTAGTGATGAGATGGTGGAAGGAAACGAAGTATTGGTGATGGTGAGTGATGGTAGTGGAAAGAAACGAAGTGGTGGTGGAAGGAAATGAAGTAGTGGTAATGGTGGTGGTGGTGGTGGTGGTGGTGGTGGTGGTGAGTGATATCTGGTGCGACAGTCGGGGAGGGCCTGCGATAGTTGCATGATTGCCGGTAATGACGCCGCTCACCTGGCTGGAAACAGGTACATATCGGAATCGATTTGAGATACGGGAATATTAGTATTGGCAGACATGCAGGGTGGAGGCAAAATGCCGGAGGTGATGTGTGGCAGAGGGCGAGGGCCGCCATGCACACAGTAATTGAAGAAGGGAGATAAATGAAGGGGAGAGCGGGAGACAGGAGGTGAGATAGCAGGAGAGGGAGGGGAGACACACGTATATACCTCACACCAGTCCCTGCTGCTATTTCTGCTGCTTCTGCTACTGCCTGCTGCTGCTGCTGACATTCCTGCTCCACCGTGCCGGAAGTCTCAGCTATGTGTCGTCTGTGGTACCCAGCTTATCGTGTAACCCTAAAAAACTCATTACCAGAGACCGCACCGGAACCACTAAAGGAAGGAACATGCAGCACTGAACGTCAAGGAGGAGGAAAGGAAAGGAAAGGAGAGGGAAGGAGAGGAGGCAAGTGTGGAGGGGTTCATGGAGCAGGAGATAGCAGGAGAAACAGTTGTACATAATTATATTTGAGGGAAAAATGCCCCTTAAATTTTGCTTGTGATCGAAGTTCTCTAGATATATATGTATTATTATTATTATGTATCCTGTTATTCAAAATATATTGTCACAATAACAATATAAGATAGATTGATAGCAAGATAGATAGAGAAGGAAAGTGTGGGAAGGGTTTGGAGATGTAAGAGTGGCGGGGTATGAAGGGGCGAGGGGAGTGGAGGGAGGGGAGTGGAGGGAGAGGAGAGGAGTGGAGGGAGAGGAGTGGAAGGAGAAGAGTGGAGGTAGAGGAGTGGAGGGAGAGGCAGGTAGGTAGGTAATCTTATAGTCACGCCTCCATCCATTTTCCTTAGGATCACCAAGTCCATCATTACTCTGACTAATTAGCCTCCAACTAGGGTCTCTTTACCTTTTGCCTTCCTACCTGGTACTGTACGACTCACCTCTCTCTCTCTCTCTCTCTTTCTCTCTCTCTCTCTCTCTCTCTTTCTCTCTCTCTCTCTCTCTCTCTCTCTCTCTCTCTCTCTCTCTCTCTCTCTCTCTCAAGTACTCCTCATTTTTTAAGCCTAGTTCTGATACACACACACTCCCAACCCAGTACCCCTGTTCTACCCAGTATCTACCCCTCCTCTCTCTACCCACTACCCCTCCTCTCCTTGCGCACTATCCCTCCACTCCCTGTCCAGTATTTACCCCTCCTCTCGCTACCCAGTATCACTCTTCTCTCCGTCCAGTGCCTCCTTAATAATAATACCCGGACCGGTTCTCTAGAAATACCCTTGTCTTGCTTGTTCGGGAGAAAAAATATACCAGGTTCCATCTCGAGATAATATTATGACCAGACAAACACACCACCACCACCACATACAAGCTTTGACAACAACAACTCGAAGTCATTTGAAACACACACCCAAGTACACAGGAATCCTCGTCGTGTGTGTGTGTCTTCTTACGTCTTTAGTGTCCGGTGATAAGGAAGTTTTTAGCTCATGTCCGCCCGAGTGATAAGCGAGGCGAGCGTAAACATGGGGTTAATCTGAGGGAAGGAGGACCTGACTGACTGACTGACTGACTGGCTGACTGGCTGACTGACTGACTGACTGTATGACTGACAAACTGACAGACTGACTGCATGACTGACTGACTGAATTACTGCATGACTGCGTCGTTGTCTGTCTGTCTCTGTCTCTCTGTTTCCTTGGAGAGTTTTCTGGCTCCAGTAGTCATTCACTTTCATTATATTTAAGAAGCGGGAAAAGATGTGGAGGAGGAGGAGGAGAAGAAGAAGGAAGGGGAGAAGAAGCTGGAAGATGTGGAGGAGGAGGAGAAGGAGAGGAGAAAAAAGAGGAGGAGGAACTAAGAAAGTGCATGGAGAGAAAAATCCATGTGGAAATGAAGGGACGTCTGCCATATTTGTAAGACTAGAAAGCACAAGGCCCCCACGAATACGAATTAGTCATTACATAAAAGTGTTGTAGTATTTTGGTGAGCATTTTCCGAGGCGCTTGGTTGGTTGGTAAAAAAAAAAAAAAATTAAAGATAAAAAAAAAAAAAATGAAAATCTTTATTATATCGTAAACAATTGGCCATAAATTAGTGAGGGTGGTATAAGTCGAGGTTTGATAGATCGATACGTGGGGGAAGAGGTTTGCTGAGGTCATGCATGTAGTATTTTGTTAGATGATTGAAAGCAGTATTATTTTTCATGTAGTGAATGAATCCTTTCAGCAAATAGTTATGGACATGTCGGCATATATTTATTATTTATTATTTGTATTATTTTGGATTAGTCTCATTTCATATAAAGATAATTCATGGAAAATAAATAATACAGAAAATATAAAATGGACATATATCATTGTTAATATTCTAAGTAAACATATATTATTTATTATTTGTATTATTTTATATTATACTCATTTCATAAAAAGATAATTCATGGATAATAATATTAATAATACGGAAAATATAAATGTACATAATTATATCATTGTTATTATTCTAAGTAAAAGTAATAATGAAAAGTTTGCTACATTCAAAATTATTATCAGTGAAATTTGTGGTTTTGGATGTTTGTGTGTCTTCAGATGTTTTAAGGGGGTGCGGGAATAGGGGACAGGCTTGGGGGGAGTTAGGAGGGTGAAACATCCCTTTACTTACTTACTTACTTGCTTAATACTAGGGTCACTCCTAGCCGAACTTGAGGCCGAATGTTCCGAAGTATTTCCGGATAGTTTTCTAATATATCCCGATCTCGGTCCGAATATTTGCCCATCCCGAATTGGTTCCGAGAGTTTCGTGCAACACCAAACATTCGGAAACTTTCCTATTCAGTTCCGAATATTTGCAAATGGCTCCGAACACCCCGAATCATTGCCCGAATGATTTACGAATACAAACCGAACACACTCCGGGATGCATTCGGCCTCAAGTTCGGCTAGGTGTGACCCAAGTATTAGGCTGGTGGTAGATGGAAAAGTGGATTCCTTCACGCCCCGGCTGGCCTCAGGCTTGGTATGTCCCTCCCTCTGTCTCTTTCTCTCTCTCTTCCTGGTGTGACCCCCACCCCCCACTTTCCCTTCACACACACACACACACACACACACACACACACACACACACACACACATGAAATATCCAATCAATGGCTTAACCTCATTATGATATCTTTTCATTTTTTCATCATCTTGTTTTCCCTTCCATCTTCTCCTTCTTTGTCCACCCCTTCCATCTTCTCCTTTGCCCATTTTATCTCCTCTTTTCCTTTCGTCTGCGTTCTTATCTGATTTTCCTTTTTTTTTCCTTTTCCCTTCCTTTCCTTTTCCATCTTCTCTCCATTACCTCCCTTTACAGTGGGTGGAAAATCACACTAACGTGATCATGAATGTAAAAAAAAAAAAAAAAAAAAAAAAATTCGTCTACCAGTGTGGTTTTACTTACTTCCCTTTACAATATTGTCTTCCGTTATTATTTCCTTGTCTTCTTGTTCTGGGACCTCTCTATATAGTGTATCTTCTTCTCATCCCTATATTTTTCTCTACTTCTCACTGTTCGCTCTTTCGTTCTCCCTAAGCTCCCCCATTGCCCCACCTTCCCCTCCCCATTCTTACCCCCAGCTCTTATACTCCCCATTTCTATTCTCCATTTCACCTCACTCTTTCCCTTCTCCATTCCTCCTCCCTCCCCTTCCCTCTCCCCCTACACCCTTCCTCTCCTCTTCATCTCTTCCCTTCCCCTCGTCCCCTCACCTTTCCTCTCCCCTTCCCCTTTCCTTCCCTCTCCCCCTACTCCCTTCCCCTCCTCTTCATCTCTTCCCTTCCCTTCCCCTCCTCCCCTCACCTTTCCTCTCCCCTTCCCCATTTCTCTCCTCCCCCCTCCCCTCCCCCCTATGTGCCTCCAGTACTTGGCTCTCTCAGCACGTGCGATGGATATGTTGACGTCAGTGGGTGGCGGAAGGCAACGCATTTTTTAAGGGGTTTTTGTGGGGCTGTGAACGTGGGGCATCATCCGTCACTCACTGCCTGTGTATGGGTCGCCACTTCCGTCCCTTCACGCCCCTCACTCCCATCACTCCAGTTCTCATCCTCCTCCCACTTCCGTCTCTTCACTCCCATCCTCCTCCCACTTCCGTCTCTTCACTTCCATCACTCCAATCCTCCTATTAATCCTCCCCTTCCCTTACTCCTCCACCCTTCCACTTCTACTCTTCTGCTTCCTCCTCCCTGCCACATCTACCCTGCTACCTCCACTCTGCCACCTCCACCCTGCCACATCTACCCCACCATCTTCACCCAGCCACATCTCCCCCCCCCCTCCTCCCCCCCCCCCCCAGGAGTCTAGGAGTGACCGTGGCTCGTCATATTGGCGGCCTGGGCGGGAAGGTTTAATAAATGTCACCCATTTCTCTCTGGCTGAGGGGGACGCTAGGACAATGCCTCCATCACACCCCTCCCTCCATCCCCTCCCCATCCCTCCCCATCCCCCACTCCCCATCTCTCCCCATCCCCACTCTACTCCACACCCCTCCACCCCACTCCTCTCCAGTCCACTATAGAACAAACTAGGCTATTATGACTGTTATTAAGATGTCTCAGTGAAATCAATGTCTTGTTGAAATAAATACACCACATCAGGGTTAATAAATGTTTACTTGTGTTGTAGTTACCGGGAGAAGCTGTCATTACCTCTTAGTATCAACGTATGTAAGTACAATTGGCTCCACTCCCGCGTTTCTACCCTGTCGTTGCCAATGTTAGGCCAGTCAGAAATTCGAATCCCGATCAACAAGTTAAAAAATTCGAACCATTCATATTTTTAGAGTGAAAGATATGAATGTTTCGAATATTTTAACTTGTAAATCGGGATTCGAATTTCTGACTGACCCAACATTGGCAACGACAGGGGAGAAACGCGGGAGTGGAGCCAACTGTACACTCGTGATACATAATTTCTGACCAGAGTGTGAGTAGCAGAAAGCTTCGAATCGCCTGGTGTTGTTCATTTCCCCACCCAGTACACCTACAGAGGCTGAGATCGAATGCTGAGTATGTGTGTATGTGTGTGTGTGTGTGTGTGTGTGTGTGTGTGTGTGTGTGTGTGTGTGGTGCCTGCCGTGTACTGTCGCATAATGATAGTCTATTCCTTTCCTTCCGTGTTACGAGATTGTTATGTTATGTTATGTTACTCTGATGTCCTCACCACCACTCTCATCCTCACCCCCACGACTCACTCCTGCCTCTGCTTTGGTTACCCCAGGCCAGTCCTCATTGTCATCCCACTCCTCTAACAAACCAATAATTCCCACACGTCCTTCTCCCCCAACATCATCTTTAGTCAGCATTTTCACACGTTAATCCCCGGGTATGAAAAATCCTATTCAATTTATCCCCTTCATCTTTCTCCTGAGCCTCTCCCTCCTTCCCTGCAGGACGTATTATACAAGTGGCCGGCGACGCTTCCCTTTTGTCTTCCTCCGACGTGACGCCACACATTAATCATCAACATTAATATTCCTCGTGTATATTAATGTTCATTTATAATCCCGCGTGAACACACATTGATGAATGGTGCCCCGGGTGGGAGGCTGGATGGCTGGCTGGCTGGGTGGGTGGGAGGCTGGATGGATGGATGGGTGGGTGGGTGGGAGAGAGAAGATGGAGGGTGTGAGGTTGAGTGTGTGTGTGTGTGTGTGTGTGTGTGTGTGTGTGTGTGTGTATACGGTGGGGGAAGTGTATGTGTATTTGATTTTAGAAATAATATATATAGTATTTAGTAATATTTTTGAAGTGGAGATGAACCCAGCTTCTCTCTTAATATTTTCCTGGCAGCCAACAAGGAAAACATAACTTTGAGATTAAACCTTCAACAAATATTTACCTTTGTTTGCATAATTTGCCACTTTAGCACGTGACGTATCCAGAAATTATATTCCTACTGTGGAAATAGTAAGTGATAATATTATTGTTTCTTTATGTGTGAGACAAGAAATGTTTGACCTTGGCATGTAATCGGGTAAATATTTACAATATTATTGTCTTGGTACAGTCCTCACCCTTTTTGAAAACATGTGCATCAACAAGAAAGAGAAGAACAAAATTGAGAAACTAAAATGAAAAACTAAAAAATGGTAGAGAGGCTTTGTTTTGTGTTGGTGGGTCCGCTGAGGCAGATCCTTCATTGTGGGACCTTAAAACTTCCACTTTACGACGCTGCCAGCACACAGGACCTTCCTTCCTACTTGGCTGAGGGGTAGGAAGGAAGGAAGGAAGGAAGGAAGGAAGGGAGTCCAGGTCTCCCACCCCTCTTCTCTCCTCTCCTCTTACCTTCCCAGCACTCCTCCACTCTCTCTTTATCCCCTTTATTTTCCTCTCTCCTTTATCATCACGTCCTCCATTACCCTCACCTCGCCCCACCCACACCACCATAATCTTGTGGCGTTTTCCCGTGCTACGACTTTCCAAAGACTCACGTAAATGGAATTTATTGTCTAAATATGTACATACATTTTTGGTGTATTTTGTTGTTTTGTCCAGCGGTGTTTGGATGAGTGTTCCTGAGGTAATCTTCAAAGCCTCACCTTCAACAGAACTCCTCCTGCCAGAACTTGTCACCTCCTATTGATTACAGACGTGATACTAGGGACCAGACACAGACTCTCCAAGTACCGTGGTTAAGGAGCGTCGTCCTCCAGCCTCACATTTTTAAAGCCTTTGATGGCCCATCATCAGGCGGTGTTAGGCGGCCATTACCGGAGAGAGGCGGGAGTGGCTGTCTAGTGGCTTCACCGACCGCTGGGTTGAGGCAAGTTTCGACAACCTGCAGGAAGTAAAGGCCATTACTGAGCGCCGCCCCGCTGCTGCTGGTGACTGATGTGTTCGGTCGTGGTCAACACTTGGACGCCGCGTCGTGGCTCTTATTATGTTATTTGCCACCGAGGAGGCAGGGGGGAGGCGGAAGTGGCCGTCCACGATTTATGAGGTGGCAGGTACACAGAGAATTGTCGCCGCCGCTTCCACCACACCTGTGACGCCACTCAACAACTCCACCCACACCTGCTACACAGTATTTCACGTACAGTTGTGGGCACAGGGAACACACACACCTCACAAGGGCCCATACTATTATTGTTATGATTATATATTTTATTACCATCATCATTATAATCATTTATTAATAATGACGGAACCAATTCTTAAAAAACGATGAAACCCGGATACCATGAAAGAAAGGAGAGTCTGGAAAGAGTGAGTTGAGGGTTTGTGAGTGACGGTGTTGGCGGGAGGCAGTGCAACGGAACGGAGCTCACGATTTATTAGCTCTATCACTCATATTTGTAAACGTGAGGAAGGTACAACACTCACCTTTCCCGGAATAGAAGCACTTTTTTTTTACCAGACAAACATACAGAGAGATAGACAGACAGACAGAGAGACAGATAGGTAGACAGACAGATAGATAGATAGGTAGACAGACAAACATGCAGAGAGGTAGACAGAAAGACAGACAGAGAGATAGACAGACAGACAGACAGAGAGATAGACAGACAGACAGATAGGTAGATAGACAAATATGTAGCTAGACAGACAGATAGACAGACAGATATGTAGACAGACAGACATACAGACAGACAGATATGTAGACAGACAGACATACAGACAAATAGGTAGACAGACACAAATGCAGACAGACAGACAGACAGACAGAAAGTCATGTGCGGGGGAAGGTTAGGTGTTAATTTGACGCTGATAAAAAGAAAAATTTATATCCTTGCATGATAAATAAAATAACATACATGATTATACAAGACATAAAACTGGAGAGGAGAAAACTCAAACATACATACATACATACATACCCGGTACATACATACATACATACAGACCCATGCACGCTGTCTGAGAATGTCGGAAAATAAAGAAACTGAAAATATTCCCAAGTATAATACGAAAGTTGAAAATAAAGAAACTAAAAATATCACAAGTATAATACAAGTGTGATCCATATTTGGCACGACATACTCTTACCAATGAGTTTATGGTCCTCCTTCCCTCACGATTCAACCAACCAACCCACCAACCACGGTGTTTGGAATGAACTAGCTTGTGTATGTATGTATGTATGTATTTGTGTGTTTTCTAGTTGGTTGAAGTTTGGAGGAACCCTTAAGAGGAGAGTATACTTTTGGTACATTGGAGCGACATGATTCCTCCAAATTATGCCAGGAAACAAGACCAGATGAACAAAAATAATGGAGGTCTGTTGCTGGGAATAGTTTGGAGGAATTAATATCTCCCAAAATGCAAAAACTGTACTCTCGCCTTAAGTTAGATTTTCTTCTCTGTTGCTGCTGTTGTTGTGTTGGATTGAATAACTATTGTTTTATATTTCAAAATTTTATGTTTGTTTAGGGTATTTCCTCGCTCGTTTAAAATCGATGATAATAATTGCTTGTTATTTCCGAGATCTCTTTAGGGAACAGAACATAATATACCAGAAATATCATTGGGTAAAATGAAGAAGATAAGTTTTAAGTCAATCTCCTGCAGAAATAGGCAGGCCAGTTTTTTTTCCCACAGCGGAACTCAATGGAGATTTTCAGTTGCGTGATGACTTTAATGCTGACTTTTACTGTTTCCAATAAAATAGTAATGTGACGTGGGATTTATACACTGGCCATGAACCACAGTAAGGAAGGCATGAGGTGGCCACTTGTCTCTGGCCCTCACTGCCTGCCTGCCTACCTGCCTTCCTGCCTGGTGCTACTGTCGTCCTTCCTTATATGTCCGTCCTCCTGTCTCTCCTTAGTGTCTTGCCCGTCTTACCCTGCATTTCTTGTCGTACTTGTCCTTCTTCTTACCTTTGCCTGTCCTTCCTTCCTACCTCTGGCCTCACGTGCCCTTGTGCCTTCCACCGTCTGTCTTGCCTGTCTTTCCTACCCTGCCCTCCTTGCCTCTCCTGCCCTCACGTCGTCCACATGTCCTCCTGTCTGTCTCTCTGTCCCGTTCAGTTTCTGTTGCATTTCTTCCTGCTCCTATGCCGTGGATCTCTCTCTATTTTCCTGCTTCTATTCCTGTCCCGCTTCTCTGTTCTGTTTGTCCTACCATCCTGCGTGTCCTGCCGTCCCCCTGGTGTGTTGTATCTGTCCTGCTGTCCTGCCCCACACCTCTTATGGCCTGCAGGCACTCACACTTGGCATCACCGTGGCATACTGTGTGTCTTTCTTGACGTCACGGCTGGTCTGTGCTATTGTAGTGGCAGGAGAAGTGAAGGGCGTACAGTGAGGGTAGTGGTGGGCAAAGTAGTGACGAGAGTAGTGAAGGTAGTGGTGGGTATGGTAGTGATAGAGTAGTGAGGGTAATGGTGTCCAGGGAGGGTAGTGTCGAGGGTAGTGATGAGTATATAGTAAGAGTAATGATACACAGGGATGGAGTGAGTGACCAGTGCAGGATCAAGTAACCATTAGTAGACGCTGCTGGGGTGTTGTTGTGTTGTCTGTGTGTGTGTGTGTGTGTGTGTGTGTGTGTGTGTGTGTGTGTGTGTGTGTCATACGTTGGTGCCACACTGCTCCTTGACATACACACCCACTACCCCTTGACACCCACACCCACTGCCCCTGATCCTGATACCCTAACTTTCCTGACCCTGATACCCTGATACCATTCATTGTTGACTTTGACACTATCCATTTCTTCTAACCCTGACAACCCTTATCTCTTAACCCTAACAACTTCCATCCCCGCCCACTGGTACCCTGACACTTGTAATCGCCGTCCCTGACACTTGCATGGCTAACCCTGATAACTGCTTCCCCTGACACCCTGACACCTTCTTAACACTATACCTGCCAATAGGATACTAATGATTAATTGTTTTAATGTTTAACAAGGTAATTACTGTACTTGGCTTCCAGAGAGATGTAATTTATCAGTTTGACAGCTCACTGCATTATAAATTTTATGGAAATATAAGTAAACATTCTTCAGATTTTCCGTCTTGTTACATTTCAACGTTTGCTTTCTCTCTATAAATCCATGTCATTATTCTTTTAGTTTGTTTTGTGTTGGGTATATAAAGTGGAAGACGGGAGAAAGAAACCCTCCTTGAGTCCCATCCTTAACTCAGCCACGTAACATAGATCTGCAGTTAAGATAAGAGATAACCTCGTTACGGGCCAGAAGGCCTTTAGTTGCCTCTTTTCTTTATGAACTTCACCTCTAACCTCAACACAAAGCCTCATCATGACACCCGTCCTCCTCCTGACACACACCATAGCAGACAATTGACACCCCACTTCATGACACCACCCTTAACGTTCTGACACACACACACACACACACACCACAACCACCACCTCCTCAGGACACCTGCAATCTCATAACACACATACAACCACTCCCTCATGACACCCTATCTACTCTTTATGATACCCACTACATCCTGACACACACAACCACCACCATTCATAACACCCAACCACCTCATAGCTCTCTACCACGCCCTGAAACGCAACTCCACAGAACCACATCCACTATTCCCACTCCTCACTCTTCCACACAACTGCACCCACACTCCGCCCACTTTCCCACCTTCCACACCAGCAACACCCACCCCACCGACACCAAGACAGTCCCTCACCAACTGCACCCACACCAGAAATACCCACAAACGTCCTCCCGACCCTAGAGAGGAAGGATAGCTGACAGAGAACAAGGGCTGGTGAGGAACAAGGTGAACTCAATTTCCCCCCTGAATCGACCACCAGCTTTCCCTCACTCGTACTCTGAAAAGACCCCCTGGTGGCCTTAGGTATATATACACAATGACGACTACTATAGACTCCTCAGTACCATACCATGATACGACTCTCTGGTCTGTTGTTGTTGTTGGTGTTGCTGTGAGTTGACCACCAGACAGTCGTGGGTGAACCATTATTGTCTCACCTCTACATTTGTCTGTGTTCAGGATGCTGGTGTCACGATCAGAGTTTGGAAAGTCAGTACTGAATGCTATCTTGGTGATGGGATAGGCAAGAAATGTACACGTGTTCACTGTGTAATTACTTACACTTATATCTATTTAAGAACATTAGTACTGTAGCAGAGAGTATTATTAATGGAGGAGGTATGTGTGTGAGGTGTGGAACAGTAGTGTAATAATATCCTCAGTACCGGTACTTACTCTATACTACAGCCAACTCAGGTCTTGGAATGGCTTCTATATAGCTGGTGAGTCTGTCTGGGGCCACTCAGCAACACTCCCTCATCATGCCCCCCACCCCACTCCTACTTCCCTTTTGATGATCCCTCCTAGGCAACACCTGTCTTCCTCACTCCCTCTCATCTGCACACTCGTCATTAACACAACTTAATCCTTTTCTCCTCCATCATTACAGTCAATGTTTCTCCTCTCCTTCTATTTAGTCCCCCACTATCTGTAATTCGTTCATTCCCCCTCCATACCACGGTACAATCTCCCACCTGACTCCTGGATACATCATTTATCTCCCCAGAACCACTCCTACTTCCCCCACATTACAGTTTGTTGATAATACAACCCCTTCACCATTAACTCTTACATTATAGCTTCTTCCCCTACCTCCATATACATCACAATAATATATCCCTTTACCTCCCTTCCATTTTCCTTCCCTTCCCTTCCCTTCCCTTCCCTTCCCTTCCCTTCCCTACCCTTCCCCTATCTTCCCTTCCCTTCCCACTCACTTGACGCCTCTCCTATCCCTGCTTCCCACCATCCTTCCCCACACCTTCCCTCCCGCCTTCCAACGCATCCTTCACGACCCTCCCGACCCCCCATAAGCTTGGTCCCGGAACTTGCCCCCACCACCACCACCACCTCACCTCTAACACCCCTCCCCCCCTCCCCCCACTTCCCCGACCACATATCGTCTCGTGCGACGCGGGTATAACTCACAACCTGTTCCTGACCTGTACGGCAGCGGGTGTTTTATGGTCGGGTTGTAGGCGAGTTGTGGTCGGGTCATGGTCGGATTATGTTTAGTTTATAATTTAGTTAATGGCATGGTAACGTTTGGGTCGTATTTGTGTTGTTGTCTGTTGGTTTGTATTTATATTTTGGTGCAGTTTACTACGTTCTATTTCTGTGTTGTTTATGGCATGATGGTCGGGTTGTGGTAGAATTGTGTTAGGGTTGTGGTCGAGTTGTGGTCGAGTTGTGGTAGGGTTGTGGTTGGGGATAACGACGAGAGAAGGACGGGAGAACGATGGTAAGACAGAGGAAAGAGAAGTGGGAGAATGAAAGGAGCACGGGGAGAAGAGATAACAGCGGTCTATACTGCAGAAGAGAGGAGGACAGGAGGAGGAGGAAGAATGGTGGATGGAAGAGTCAAAAGAATAGAGAGGAGGCTGGGAGGAGGAGGAGGAGGAGGAGGAAGGGTGGAGGTAAGAAGAAGAAGAAGACTCAAGGAAGATGCGCTGTGGGAGGAGCCGGGAGGTCAGCGTGGGTCGTGCCTCTCCGCCATGCAATAATGTTACCTGCGATTATTATTTACTGTTGGTGTTTCCTCGCTGAGATTAGAGTCTGGGGCTGGACATGGGAAGGAAAAGAGGGAGGGGGGGGGGCGTGGGGAGGTGCGTGTTCGTGTGTGGGGGTGTGGATGGTGAGGGAGTAGGTGAGGGGTGTGGGAATAGAGGAGGGGTGTGGGTGAGGGAGTAGAGGAGGGGGATATAAGGGTGTGGACTGTATAGGATGTCTTAGCCTGTGGTCCCTGGATAGACTTCAGGGAGGCTGTGAACGAGGCACATAAAAAGTTGGTTCTCGTTTGATTATAATATTTAGCTTTTGTAAAATGATAAGCAGTTTTAAACAAATTGTGGGATGTTTTGTGTGTTGTAATATATTCCTGAATGTTTTGCATGCAGGTAAATATATTATTTTAAATTATAACGAATATTATTACAAATATTGTTTTAAATTATTACAAGTATATTATTATGCTGTTGTAAGGTAAGGTTTCTGAGGAGGGGTCCATGGGTGTACCCGACATTCAGCTACAAGGTGTATAGAAGTGGGTATGTGGAGTAGAGGTTGTGAGGGTGTGGGTGAGGGCATGAATGATATGAAGGTGTAGTAAGTAAGGGATCCGTGACTTTCCTCTTTACGTTGGCCCATCACAAAGAAAAATAATCTCGAGTCTTTTCAAATGTGCTCCTAAAAGAAAACAAAACAAAACCTACAGAACAACATGATCGCATCTCTGCATGGCTGTGTCGAAACATAAATATACCATTGGGACAAATAGTGGAACCTATATTTGGCGATTCAGCTTTGCGAGTTGCGAGAAGAATGGCAAATTTTTGATATAGCGACGACTGTGGCCACACCAATGAGCACGAGGCAGGGGTGACAAGGAATGTGATGGGTGGTCAGGGTTGTGGAATGGATTGGACATGGTGGCAGCCTAAATTAATGGCCATCCCTTGACGTCTGGAAAGGGGAATAGATACGAGGTGATGTGACGGTCGGTGTGTGTGTGTGTGTGTGTGTGTGTGTGTGTGTGTGTGTGTGTGTGTGTGTGTGTGTGTGATGACGCTGTAGCAGTATAATTGTTCTATAAAAAACACTCACACACATGATAATGAGGCTGGTAAAAATAATGAAATGATGAGAATGGTAATGGTGTTGGTGGGTAGTAGTGGTAGTGGTGGTAGATAGTGGTTGTAGGTGGTGGTGCATGGTGAGTGGTGGTAGGTCGTAGTAGTGGTAGTAGTGGATGGTAGGTGGTGCATGATGAGTTACGCTACACTCAGTAATAGTGCTGGTGGGTGCTTGTTGATGGTGATGTATGGTGAAGGGTGTATTGATGTTGGACCTGCTGGATGATGAGTTACGATGAAAGCTGTATTTGTTATGTCGGGTAGTCGAGGTCGTGTGTGGTGAGTTACGGTGACGGAAATACTTTGTGTGTTACTAGTGAGTGTGGAGGTCAGTCAGTCAGTTAGTAATAGGGATGGTTGGTTGGTTGGTTGATTGGTTGGTTGGTTGGTTGGTTGGTTGAAGATTTCCCAATTAAGGGTCTTATGATGTTCTAGGCAATTTAGGGGGCTACCGATTCCTCCACAGTATTGCCACGAAACAAGACTTCCACAGTATAGGTGCTGTTTTGTGGAGTAATTTGAAGGAACAAGAAAGATACTTCAAAATTAAAGACGTGATCATTACGTCAGTCCTTCTTTGGTTATAGTGAAGGACTCACATTGACGACAGGACCTAAATTATTGATTAAAATTATTCTCCCTTTCCAGGGTCGTGTCCTCGAGCTAACACACCAATTTTTTACCATTTTTTTATTTGAAAATATATTCCTCTGAGAACTCCATATACGGTACATAAATATCTTTCCTAGTGTTTTGTTAGGGAATGTTTGTGTGTGACATCATTTGACGAGTGTCTCTAACTTGCCATTTTATAGTTGATGCACAGAATGAAATGCAGATGTTCCCGTTTCATTCAGTAATTGCCACCTACGTGTTTACTACTGACCACTTTTCCAGAAACCCCCATAGTGTGTAATTATGAGATGGTGTAATGATGTGTTATGCAATGTATTCAATTATATTCTTGTTCATATTTACTGTGAATTTTCTGTGTATTTATGTTGATATGCTCTTCATATACCATAGGAAATACCACATACATTCTCATTATTCGTCTGGGAATGGAAATTGGGATGCTTTACCTGTGGTTGTGAAGGAAGAGGAACAAGGAAAGTGAACAGATCTATAGTTGTGTTGAAAGATTAAAGTAGTTGAGTGAAGGGAACGTGTGAGTGAGTACGATACCTCTTCATTGTTTTATACTCCACAAAATTAATGATAAAGTGCTAAACATTATTGATTTTTCCAGGACAGTCGAGAGTCTCCTGAGTGTGACTGCTTGTGCTTGATCTCTTGGGAACGTCAATATGATTCCTTCACTCTTGACTCTTCTTCCTCGGACCCCTGCTTGCCCCCTCTGCCTCCCCCCCCCACCCTACACCACCCCACCCTTGTCCTTCACTGGCTTGACCCTCACCTGCCCTCCACCTCTCGCTTGCCCTTCGCCTACCCTCACTCACCCCTTCCTTCTCTCTGCATCCTTCTTCATCCTCTTCACTTCAATTCACTTCATTATTGTTGTTCTACGTCAACATCTCACCTCTTCATCTCATCTCATCTCTTCTCTTCATCTCACTGTTCACCTTTCATCATTTTCTACCTTCCACTCTTTTCTTTCACAACACATGCATCTCCTTCCGTTCCACCTTCATTATCAACCTTTCCTCTCTTTCTTCTTCGTCTGAAACTCTCCCACATGCAGCTACTCCTCCATTCTTTCCTCGCCTCCATCACTCCACTCCCCCTTTTCCACCCTCTCCACCTCCCCCTCCCCTGACACTCTATCTCCACCTCCACCTCCTCCTCCCCCTCCCCTCCCCCTGCCCCTCCACTTCCCCTCCACTTCCCCTGCCCCTCCACCTGCCCCTCCACTTCCCCTCCACTTCCCCTGCCCCTCCACCTCCACCTCTCGTGCTGGGAGGACCCACGACTCCGGCTGAGCAGTGATCATCAGAGGACGTAATCTCTCTGCCTCTGCCTTATACGTCACTGCAGCCTCACCCCTGCTTCACCTCCCGCTCCCCCCGGCTGCTTCAGGGGTAAAGCAGTTGTACCTCGCCCATCACCTTCACCCCTCACCTTGCATCTTCACCCCACATGCAGTCCCGTCCTCATCCCGCATATTCATTCCTCACTCAGCCCAGCCCAGCCCAGCCCAGCCCAGCTCTCATCCTGCCTGTGCTGGCCACTGAGAGAGAGAAGGCCTTGTATATAGAAACTGTCACGTGGTTATGACATCAGCTGATAAAACACCCACACGAGAGTTAATAGCAAATTGTATAGAAATTATATTTTGCGCTCCATCACCCTATTTCTCTGGATAACACCTAAAAATATTACTTGGTGAAGAATTAAAGCTATTCTAAGTAGCCTTCTGACACCATATATTATAATGTTTCTTATTCATTTTATACCTGGACAGCATATTATACTTCTTATACGTTATTCTGGTACTAACGCCAAACGATATTGTAGCGTAAAGGTTAAAGAAGCTATAGGTTGTCCAAGGTTACATATATGCTGACCCTAAATAGTGAGTCGTGTTGGTCATCCCATCATCCCATCCACTGACACACACACACACACACACACACACACACACACACACACACACACACACACACACACACACACACACACACACTCCATGAAGCATTTGTTTGACTCTTCTGAATTCCATAAGGCATCATTTTCTCTCCTCTCAGCTCACACTAAATCTGCCGACCCCTTCATTTCTCTCCTCCAGCACCTCTCATTTGCCACCCTCTCTTCTCCTGACCTCGGACGCCAGAGTTATCACCGCTAAACACTCGATCGCCCTCTCCTTTCAATAGCCGACTGTCGACCACAATGCTCCTCCCGACACTTGTCCTTCTCTGGCTGGCTTGTATGTATCTCTTTCAGCCACCAACACATGTATCTATCTATCTCTCTTCTCTCTCTCTTTTGTTTTCTCTCTTTTTTTTCTCACTTTTCTCTCTCTTTCTCTTTTTTTTTCTCTCTCTCTCCACACAAACACACGCACCGACATCTCTTCTACACACACACACACACACACACACACACACACACACACACACACACACACACACACACACACTCATACATCATTCTCATCATCATCAACACACATTCATTCACTTCACCACCAACAACGCCTTAAAAACCTGAACATGAAGTTTCTCCGAGTATGTATAAAAATAACTAAGATGGAGGAGTGTGTTGATTCTGCAAAAGAGTTTTAATCCGAAAGACCAGGAAAAAAAAAAAAAAAAAAAAAAAAAAAAAAAGTGAGAGAGAGAGAGGTTATTGTTGTCTAGCTGCGTGTACAAGCAAGCAAGCCTTTTTCTCTCCCTTGTTGTGTACATCGCAGTTTGTGATCTTCCCTCGGCAAAAACACAAGGACCGCCTCGCCAGAAAATCCTCACACTGATAATCCCTTTGCTAAAAATCGTGAACTCTCCAGGGAAGTATAGGAATAAGTGACGTCTGTTTGCGATAACGTTTTTGCTTTGGCGTACGATATCCTTTTTTACGATATCCTTTTTTACGATATCCTTTTTTTACTATATCCTTTTTTTACTATATCCTTTTTACTATATCCTTTTTTACTATATCCTTTTTTACTATATCCTTTTTTATGATATCCTTTTTTACGATATCCTTTTTTACGATATCCTTTTTTTTTATGTATGTATATATATTTTATTTCTGCTTTTCGGTCATCATTCACAATCTCAAACAAACACGACATTGTTCTCTTATAACACAACCGTCCCCACTTGCTTGTATGTAACCTTGCCAAGTTTGTATGGGAACTGGGAATGATATTATTCTTGGGAGGCCACGTGTAATTTTGTAATATTTTATAGTATTTTATAGTATTATGGTGTTGAGATGACTTTCTTTACTAGTTTACGGGATCTGAAAACCCCATACGAACTCAGGTATGATACAAATTGATATGTTTGATGTATATATTCATCTCGATAATCAGATACTTCCATTAATCCTTCAATGTCTTCAAATACTCTGCTACACACACACACACACACACACACACACACACACACACACACACACACACACACACACACACACACACACAACCCCACCCACACCTAATAGTCGTAGCCCACCCACACATACTTGCACACACACACACACAACACACACACACACACACACCTAATACTCGTAGCCCACCCACACCTATATAGCATCCCTCCCTCCCAGACTCACACCACTCCTACCCGACTAACTATAACTATAACTACCAACCCACTTACCTCTTCTGAACCCTTACCTCCTCCCCACCTATGGTTTCTACTAGACAGTCAGCCAACCAGCCAGCCACCACCGTCCACCCACTCCCCAATATGTAAATCAGTCAGGAGCCAGTTCTCTCTCTTCTATCCACCTCTTCTCCCACATCACACACATTCTCTTAAGGTGGTAATTCTGTTTTGGTGCATTGGAGTGCCTTGATTCCTCGAAAGTTTGCTAGGAAACAGGACCAGAAGAGCAAAAAATAATAGTGTTCTGTTGCTTGAAATAGTTTGGAGGATTCAGTTGCTCCAGATTTACCAACACAGAACTTCCCCCCCTTAACCCAATCGCACCCATTTTTACTCTGCCACATTAGTCCCATTTTAATATCGCAACCCTTTCTTATTCATTGTCTCCCCTCCATCATTTACTTTTTCTTTCCCCACCACCACCACTCTTTCCATCATCTACTTTTTCCTTCCCCTCCACCACCACCACCACTACTCTCCATCATGTGCCCTCACCTCTTACCTATTTCCCGAGCCTTCCTCTCACTGCCCACTCACTCTCCCACGCACCGCCGTGACCTCTGGCCGTGGTCTCCATCATGCAAGGGGAACATCTTCTACCCTCGCGTGCTGACCGACCGGGCACATAAACATTTGTTTGCCTGACCCGCCGGCAAGCCACTTACCACCCTGGCCTGACCCGGGACTCACACGGGGCCGCCCTCTGTGATACATGGCTGCCCTTCACCTCGTCCCACCCCACCCCACCCAGAGCCGTAGAATAGAAGAGTTTGGACAACCGCTCTGCTGGGCGCCATCTTGCATCGAAATGTCAGTGAGCGGCCGCATGAAAACAATAGCCAGACTACAAACATTAACTTTCCAGCCTTTTATTTCAGTACAGATTGTTTATATATATAAATACACATGTATAAATTATGTATATATATATTTTAATATATATATATATATTTTTAAATAATTTTTTTTTGTAAATATATATATATATTAATATATATATATATATATATATATATATATATATATATATATTTTTTTTTTTTTTTTTTTTTTTTTGTCGTCGTCGCCGCCGCCGCTGCCACCGCCCCCGCCGCCCCGCCGCCGCCCTGCTGCCGCTGTCGCCGCCGCCGCTGTCGTTTTTTAATAATTAGATTTTTTTTTTAATATATATATATATATATATATTTTGCCATACTTTATATATTTTGCCATACTTTCGCCAAGTCCTCGCTCTACGAGCCAATGTTTATTTCCTTGTATTCGCACTTATACCTTCTCCTCACAAGTCCCCGTTTGAAACCATTCCCTTTCTCTCCTTCCTTCCTGTTCCGTACACGTCATGCACTGGTTCTCTTTCTCATCAAATTTGGTCTCGTTTCTCATAGGTCTCATACATTCCAAGATCCAGATACACCTGGATCTTTATACATTCCACATTCCTCCTTCCTTTTCTCATCATCACCAGCTGATCCAAAACCAATATCAGAACTTTTTTTGTACGCGTCTGTACTATCAAAGACTCATTGACACGTGACACCCGCTTATTCTGCACCTGCTTCTGGTTTGACCTGACCTGACTTGACCTGACCTGACCTGAGCCACCATATGTGTAGAATTAGCGGGTTTCATTGACAAGGGGTGGCTAAACTGTTAACCTCACCCAATTCAGATAAGTACTTACGGTAATAATTAATTAATCTAACCCATAATTTGTGTAACTATTGTGTATTTATATTTAATTAGTTTTGATTTTCATGGAAGGAATTCATCTAGCCCGTAAATTGTGTGAGTATAGTTTTTAATAGTTTTTATTAATTTATTAGTTTTTTGTTCATGGAAGGTATTTGTTTGTGTTCTCACCTTGGCAGCATCTTAGCCTCTTGTCCATCTCCAACTGAACCGGAAACTGATGAAAAAGTTTTGTATGCAAAAAAAAAAAATTGAGAACAGGTGTTTATTCTTGACGTTACTGAAATAAATACACAATACTATGAGAATTATCTGGTAATTGTTATTGCAACTGAGATGCGATGGGTAATTTCTCTCGCAAAATTCAATGCTGGAACACTTATATTTCAAGTAGCTGTTATTTATTTTTCTTTTAATTTTAATAGAACCTACATACACCCTCGATAATGTTAACATCATTGTCATAATATTAACATCATTGTCATAATATTAACATCAAGCTGAACACAATTTATTATTACATCAGTGAAACATAAAAAGCATAAACCAGTCTGACTAAAATCGTGTAAGATGATTTCACGGCCATCAGCCTCAACCTTTCTGCTGGGATGGAACACTCAAGAATTTCACAATAGTAGGAGGAACTTGTTAATGTTACAGTGGCAAACCAACAATAATCAAGCTAAAACCAATTGTATTTACTATAATGTAGCGTGGAAGAAAACATAATTATACCAAACAGCTTTTTTTATTATATATTTTTGGACTTTATCAAAATAATCTGCTGATCTTTGCGGTGAAAATGGCAAGCAAAAAATTATACTGCAGTAGAATATTTGCAGTTATGAACCATTTATAATTATATAATTAATTAAGGAGAATTGGAAGACTACTGATTCCTCCAAACAATACCACGAAACAGATCCTCTATTTGTAACATGAAGGTCGTGTGTTTCCTGGTATACTTTGGAGGATTTAGTCGTCCTCTAATTTATATCGACAAAATAATCTCTTCTTAAGGTGATAATACTGATAATACGAACAATTCACCTATAGAAAAAAACTATATACATTTTCAAGAACACAAGACTTTCACAATAACGGGATCCTCCTTTGATGACGATAATATTCAGTACCCCAGCAACAACAACAACTACAACAACAACAACAACATCAACATCAACAACAACAACAGCACCACCAATAGCAACAAAAACAACAACAGCACCACCAACAGCAACAAGAACAACAACAGCACCACCAACAGCAGCAACAAGAACAACAACAACAACACAAGGTACAGTACCGTAACTGTATCGGCGACCAGACCCTCCCTTTGAACACGACACGACACCTGCACGATCTGAGACCCATCCACCTCCGGGCACTCACTGGAACACAAGTACAATACCACCACATACCTTCTTCCCTCTGTTGTATTGACCGAGTGGTATGATAACCCAAGTCTTTCCTTATACAGGGACACGGAAATATATCTATCTTTTCCTTGGATGTAAACACTCAATTTATTATTTTTTATCTTACCTTACATAAATATTTCTTGCCGTTATATGATCTGAACTTATTATTATATTTGTCCAACTTGTCTAACATGACCTCATCTGTATATGATATTATTCAGCTGCTTGTTCATGAGAAAAATATTCCCTGAGTAATATGAGACTTTGGAATGATGTGACCAGGGTTCCTTATCTGTGGAACAAGTATTGGAGATGTTAGAGAAAGCGACAGACAGATTGGATTACTTTACTTAATAGTATGATACGGGTGGTCTTGTTAGATGATTTTAGTGGTTAACGGGAGAGTATACTTTAGGGATGTTGGAGTGCCTTGATTCCTCCAAAGTATACCAGGAAACAGGATCAAATGAACAAAAATAATGGTGTCCTGTTGCTTGGAATAGTTTGGAGGAATCATTATCTGCAAAAATGTCAGAACTATACCCTCCCCTTAATATACTCGTCCTATTTACAATTTTCTTGGTCACCACATCTATAACAGGTTGGAATCGGTGACCGGACTGTAAATCGCTCTATTTTTCCAGTTATAGCATTTGGAAGGGTACCTTACTTTTAACACAAATGACGCTACGACACACTCACTGTCTTTTGCGATCTCAGGGAAACGAACATAAATCGTATCTTTAACGTGGAAAAGTGTGTTGGAGCTCGGGACAGTTTTCTAGTATTGCCTCTACTCAGGATTGAAGATTATAATAAAGAGGAAGAACTTGGGGACCACAAGCGAAGATTGGAATATAGAGGAAGATTAAAAAAAGGACTTAGAATAAATACAAATCAGGATGAGGAGGAAAAAGGGGAGTGGAAAAGAAAGAAGGGGAGTTAGAGTAAATACAAATCAGGAAGAGGAGGAGGAAGAGAAAAGAAAGGGGAGTGAACTGACCGACCCAGGCCCCACATGGAGGCAGGACAATAAGTCAGGTCAAGAGGGACGTATAATGTGTAGTGGTGGTGGTGGGAGTATGCCATTATCCCGTCCCACTGTGCTGCTACAACCCACCAACAGACCTGTGTGTGATTTTGTATATGAATAAGGACTGTCTGTGCCACAAAACAACCTCCTGCAATGTGGGTGGTGGTGGCTATTGGATCTTGGCACTGTTTGGAGGACTCGATAATCTACAAAATTTAAACTTACCATTTTCTAACTAATATTTACAGGGCTCGGTAGAGAGGTTACAGTTATACACTTGCTTCATCGAGTTGGAGGTGTGTTGATTCCTCCAAACTACACCAAGTAAACAAGACAACATCGGTATAGGTGTAAGGAATCTGTTATTGTGTTTGAAGGTGTACGTAGAGTCTATGTAAGGGGGTAAATTGAAGAGCTATTGATTCCTCCAAACTATACCAGGAAACAGACTACCCTGGTGTTACTAAGAATGAATCTGTTTCGTGGGATAATTTGGAGAAATACTAACCCTTCACTGTATACCAACAACACAACACACGATTCCTCCTTTCCTTTAACCCACAAGAGATGACCCCATTGACATTTTCTTAGTGTAAGTGCTGGTTGTTGTTGTTGTTGTTGATATTGCATTCTGGTTAACTCTGGACGATTTATTATGCCAGAAAATCTTTTATATCGTGGACGACAGAGAATTATTTACTCAAGGAAAAAAAATAAATCACTGGTATTCGAAGGGTTAAAGGATCTGTATTGGAGTTAAGGAATTGTAGGCTATCGATTCCTTCAAAGTCATTAACAAAACAGCACATATACTGGTAACGTCTGTATTGTGGCAAAGTTTGGAGGAATTAGTAATCACCAATGCACTTTGATCACAGAGATCTTAATAAATCCATATTTACCTCGCCTGAATTATGAACCAAACACTAAATTTGGTGAACATGAGATACCATTTTATACATATATCATGGCGATAGGGAAGCCAAGTGAGAAAGGTGTAGTTAGTGTTGACCCGAATTGACCTCTAAGGCCCGTAGTTTAAACAAAATTGAGGGCCTTTACTGGAGCTCTATGAACCCTCCAAATAATCCAGGACACAGAACCCTTCAGTATTTCCAATAGGGAATCTGTTGCCCGGAGTAGCTTGGAGGATTTACAGAGCTCCAGTAAGCCCGGGCCCTCAAATTATTTAAAATTACGGGACTTACACTGTCTGAGGGTTTTAAACTTGAAGATACAGTAAATGTATCGTGTTAGACTGTTTGTTGGTTTGTTCCTTCCTGGTTGACGTGATGCAACACAAACTGATCTCTTACTTGAGGGGAGATTCTCTTGTTGGTGAATTGAATGGTTTGTGATTCCTCCATGCAAGCTATGCTAAGAAACAGACTACTCTATAGTGTTATTTTAATGGGGACTTTGTTTCGTGGTATAGTTTCTTCTCCTCCCACCACACCACCTCTCCTCCCACTACACTTACCCCTCCTTTCCTCCCCTCCCACCACACTATACCTACCCCTCCTTTCCTCCCCACCCACCACACTATACCTAGCCCTCCTTTCCTCTCCTCCCACCACAACACTCCTACCTCTCCTTTCCTCTCCTCCCACCACAACACTCCTACCTCTCCTCTCCTCTCCTCTCCTCCTAACACACCCACCTCTCCTCCCTTCTCCTCCCACCACATCTGCACCCATCCAAAGCGTTCGGTGAAGTGTTAACCCGACGCGATGAGTTAATTGTGGGTGAGGCTGAGTGTTATGGCTGGTGGTGCTCGCCGCTAACTGTTGGTCTCTCTACTCTTAACCACGGGGCTCGCTCTAATGCAGGTCATGGTAACCCTTCATCAAACCCACCCCACCCCACCCCACCCCACCCCACCCCCATGCCCCTCCCACCACACCTACCTTACCTTACCTTACCTTACCTTACCTTATACTGAAACCACAACACCACCGTAGCCTACTTCCTTATACTAAACTACTCGACCTTCCTTATACTGCATCACCCCACACCTATCCTTATACTGCACCAACCCACACCTTCCCTTATACTAAACCATGCACTTCTCCCACTTCACTTTCAATCACCATGCACACCTTTTGTATAATCTAAGTGTGTGTGTGTGTGTGTGTGTGTCGAATGTAATGGAAGACTATCGCATATTACAAGTGGCATGTGTTTGAGGAAGTACTGAGTAAGCAACAGTTCATAATGGTGATGTATGATATAATTGTTCAGTGTGTCTAATTGCTTGTGAATATGCATAGTGTGTAAATGAGATCTCGCATGGTTGAATCTGCATGAACTAAATCAGTGTGTGTGTGTGTGTGTGTGTGTGTGTGTGTGTGTGTGTGTGTGTTTGTGTGTGTGTGTGTGGTTGTGTGTGTGTGTGTGTGTGTGTGTGTGTGTGTGTGTGTGTGGATTTTCTGGGGTTCATTTCGTGCTCGTGTTGTTAATTTGTAGTATCATTGAAGATGCTGTTTTTTTTTTTGTTTTTTTTTAGATATTACTGTGACTCAAAAAAATAATGGATAAATAATAATATAGTTGTTTTGTCTTTGGTTGTTATTTTGATGTGTTGTTAGTAGGTGTGTGAATGTATGTGTAGGATTGAGTGTGAGAGTGAATATGTTGGTGGTTGACCTGACCTGACCTCGAAAGACCAATAAACAAGAGGTTATCCATCAGACGTAAGACGAGACACACCAACCACTCACTGACCTCACCCATCCTTGTGTGTGTGTGTGTGTGTGTGTGTGTGTGGGTTTGTTTGTTCTGCTACTGTCTTTCTTGGGTTTATTTTGTTATAATACTAATGTCAAAAGTAATAACAACAATAATAATAATAATAATAACGATAATAACATAAATAATAATAACATCAATAATAATATCAATAATAATAATAATACAAACAATAATAATAATAATAATAATAATAATACAAACAATAATAATAATAATAATAACAAAATTAATAATAATGAAAATATTAATGAAAATAAAATTGACAATACTAATGTACGTTATATTTTATGGATCAATTAATATCTCTGTGTATTATATATTATATGACAATGTGAAGGTATTAGTTTGGTCATTGATACCCGAAGAACGATATAATAATGTAAATATGTAAATAGATATGTTTGTGTGTGTGTGTGTGTGTATACAGGGTTCCGTTAGCTGACATCCCACCCTCATCTCAGGTTACGGTACGGGATGTCTGAGTTTAATTCCATATATCACACTGTACAAAGTTTTACGAGTATAAATAAAGGTAAAAAAAAAAAAATAGTGTTGGAAGGTTAGTTTAAAATAGAGTATTGAGATAATTTATAGAACCCTGTACAGATCGTGTATGAAAGAAAATTTGGAGGCTTCTGATTCGTCCTGACCATGCCACGAAACAAGCTCCTTCCATAATAGGTGGTGTTTCGTGGCAATATTCGAAGGACTCATTTACCTACAATTTTTATTTTTACTGACAGCATCACAGGGTCGTTAATTAAATAATACACGTGTGGTCTCCTTCATATTATTTTACGCTTCAGTTATTCAGTTCCTCAGTGCTTCATAATATATGCTTTTGGAGATTATGATTCTTCCAAACTATTCCAGGCAACAGGATACCATTATTTGTCTTCATCTGGGTCTGTGTCCTGGCATGCTTTGGAGGAATCAAGGCACTCCAATCTATCAAAAGTATACTCTCCCCTTAATGAGGTACTGTATGAATAACAAAAACACGTGTGGGTAAAAGTGGTGCCTGGGATTTACCTATTAAGAAATATATACTGGCTATATAATATTATAAGGTTGGTGGAAGTTTTGCATGGTTGGGTAAACAGGTTATAAAAATAGAGAATATCAACCTCCACTCCACGTCTTTATTAGTGACAGCATAAATATTTTAGAGCAAAGATATGAGAGGCATTGAAGAAAATAATATATGGTAGTGATAATGATAAGGATGATGATTCTGGTGTCTCGTTGTGATGGTGATGATTATGATGATGATGATGATGATGATGGAGGTGGTGGTGGTGGAGATAATGTTAGCATAAGCAGTGGTGGTGATGGTGGTGATATAAAGGACAGTATTGTAAGTGTAAATTTGGTGGTGGTGTTGGTGGTGGTGGTGGTGGTGGTTTTGGTAATGATGGCAGCAGTGAGTGAAGATGGTGGTGGTGGTGATAATGGCAGAGAAAGTGGTGGTGATGGAGAAATGTACGGTGTGATGGCCGATGATTACAGTGTTGGTGGTGATGGTGATGGTGGTGGTGGTGGTTGAAAGATTTGAGGCTGGATGGGTGATGGGGATTGTGTTGTGGAGAGAGAGAGAGAGAGAGAGAGAGAGAGAGAGAGAGAGAGAGAGAGAGAGAGAGAGAGAGAAGGTGGAAGGCGAGGGGAGGACGCGAGAAGCAGAAGTGAATGAAGAAAGTGTATGTATGTATGTATGTGTGTGTCGTCGTAAATTATGCCATTGTGGGAGACGAACGAGTGGCCCCAGGCAGTGTTATTGTTGTTGTTGTTGTTATTGTTGTTGTTGTTGTTGTCCCCTTCTTGTACGATACCTCCTGGCTCTACACATTTTTTGATATATTGGAAGGCTACTGATTCCTCCAAGCACTCCTGCGAAACCAATCACCTCAATATTTGTTACTAGTGTAGGATCTGTTTCGTAAAATGGCTTGGAGGATTCAGTCAGTATAACTATTTATTTACCAGCAAGAGTCTTAGGCCCGTAATTTTAACAAATTTGAGGGCCCTTACTGGAGCTCTATGAACCCTCCAAATAATCCAGGTCACAAAACGCTTCAGTGTTTCGAATAGAGAATCTGTTGCCTGGAGTAGTTTGGATAATTCATAGAGCTCCAGTAAGGGCCCTCAATCTTTTTTAAACTATACAGGCGTTACTCCTTATACTCAATTGTATCATTCTCTTCCTCTATCCAGCATTACTGTTTCCATTGAACCACCCAACCCACAGCTACACCCATCACCACCACTACACCACAACACCCACCCACCATCACCACCACTACACCACAACACCCACCCACCATCACCACCACACACACACCACCATCACTACTCCTCACCCACTTTGATATAAGAAAAAACCTTGTGAGTAGTCTGGTGGTCTAACTAGTGTGGGTAAGGTGGCTGGTGTGAGAGTTCTGGTGGCACTCTGCTAATGGACTTGCATGGTAATTCCCTCACGTCTCCCACCTGCCCACCCCTCTGACGTCACTATTATCATTTATAACAGGACGCCACTTTATGGTGACACTGTTAGTACCGCCGCGGGGATGGAAGGGGACGGCTGAAGGATGAGAGTAGAGGCAGAGAAGGGGTCCGACGGGATAGGGACGTGAATATGAATAGAATGAAGGTGAGGATAGATAGGGACGTGAATATGAATAGGAGGATGGTGAGGATAGGGACGTGAATATGAATAGAAGAAGGATGAGGATAGATAGGGACGTGAATATGAATAGAAGGAGGGTGAGGATAGATAGGGACGTGAATAAGAACAGAGAGGGAGGTTGAGGAGAGGAGATATGACAAGGGCAACAAGAGAGTAAGGAAGGTTGCTAAGACAGGATAAGGGGAGAACAGGGGTAATACTGAGAGAGTAATAATAGGGACAACCACAAGAAGAGAAGGACGAGGAGGAGGTGCAGATGGTATGTATGTATGTATATACACCCACCTACAAAAGCGCTGTCGCCTCACCAAACGGTTCTTGAAGTTTGGGGTTTAATGAATGACTCGTGAATCGAAACACCAAACACAACAACATTTTCCAATTGTGAAGCTTGTGGGGTTCATGACTCTGCGGATGAGGTGACAGAGCTTTTGTAGGTGGGTGCAAGGATGAGAGACAGTACTGTCTCTCATCCTTTGTGTGGGTGTACCTTGTTGCAGAAAAGTCCGTGGGTCAGCATAGTTGAAACTGGGATGTATATATATAGTGTTTGTGGTAAACAACTAAGTATCATAAAAGATAATTTCCTTCTTTCCCTGAACAGAAATGTGTAGGGTATAATCAGTGTATTCTTGCTGTCTTAACTGATGGGTCAGGAACTTGGAGTCTTAGACAAGTTTTAGTAAAGAGAGAACTTCCCTCAACAAAAGAGAAGAGAGAGGATAATGTCAGGTATAGCATGATGAGATAACAAGATACCATCAGGGATTGAGGACCAACACAAGTTTGAAATAATCTAACTACTATGAAACTCTTTAAAGAAAGGCCAGAAAGGTCATAGGTATACAGTTATAATAGTTAGATAGGCAGCATGTCAGAAATGCATTCGGGGGACAAAAAACAACCAAAGGTAAAAAGAAAATCTGATAGAAGGAAGCAATTATAAAATATCCTTAGAGTTACTGTACATTGTTAACCATATTATTATTTAGGACAAAATATTTACCACAAAATTAATTTTCTAGTTGTTTTAAGTTTTATTGTGTTTTTGAAACTAGAAATACAAGCATAACAGTCAGTTACCGGCAACAGTGACCTGACGATCTGTAGAAGTATTAAAGCTTAACAAGTAAAACATTCAAAGCTAACTGTTCCTGTGTGTCATATAGAGGTTGTGTAGTTATAAAGTGTTGGAGACTGTGGATGTGTTGGTGGTGAAGATAATGTTGGAGACCGTAGATGTGTGGTGGTGTAGTTAGTGCTAGAGGCCGCTGAGACATCTCTCTGTGTGTGTGTGTGTGTGTGTACGGAGGTCAGGCGAGGTGGGAGGCAGGGCTGGGTAATATGAGGGTGGGTCTTTCAAGTGCGTGCATGAGATCAGTGTTGGAGTTTAAGGAGCCTTGTGTTGTCAGCAAATATGGAGGCTTCGAATTCCCCCTGTGTGTACTACAAAACAGCAAATGTACTGAGTGAGGCCGTTTCGTGGCATAATATGGAGGAATTAGCAACCTTCCAGCTCATTTGCCCAAAGAGAGAAGGGCCCCTTAAAACCCAATTGACGTATTTGCATCACAAAGCACTACGACTGATAGATTTACTGACCGAGCACACACACACACACACACACACACACACACACACACACACACACACACACACACACACACACACACACACACACACACACACACACACACACACACACACACACACACACACACACACACACACACACACACACACACACACACACACACACACACACACACACACAGAAAGACACTAATTACTTGGCAAATGCTGAGATTATAGGCTACATGACAGCTGGCAGAATAACAACGGAGGCATTAAAATAAATCCCCCGTTTAATTTCAGACAACACACCATCAGGAGTGGTAGACACGTGAAGGTTATGATGTCATGATGGGGCCACACCTGTTGTTCACTGTATATCCGGGACCCACACACACTTATACCTTCTTGTCCATCCACACCTGTCATGCCTTACCTCTCTGTCTTTTAATTAACACCTGTCATATCTTACCTCTGTCCCTCCACACCTGTCATATCTTACCTCTCTGTCCCTCCACACTTGTCTGTAAGGAATAGGCTTAGTCTGTTCTGTAAAGTTTTTAAAGCTAAGTTAACAGTGCTAATTGTTTACGTACTGTATACTGTTTTAAGGAACAAACACACACACACATACACACAGACTTGAGACAGGATGCTATTGCGACACACACACACAAACACACACACGAGACGGGATGCTGTAGCGACCCCCACGTCCTCTTAAGTCTGACCAGCGTGTGCATGGATGGAGGGCCAGACCAGCTTGTATAACCCATGCAGAGTCTCCACCACTCACGGCTGCCCGGCTGTAATCTGCACAACACCAATTTACTGCAGGAAACCGCGTGACCTCCGCAGACAGCCCTCCTCATTTTGTGCCTTTTTTTTTCATAATAGAGAGCCTAATTTTCCACACAGCGTACACTTTCTTTTTTTTATATTAGTGGAAAAACGCTCGTTGGCTGATTATCAATTACGGTCTTTTGTTGCAAGGGGATGTAAATTAAATGGGAAAAATGGTGAAGAGTTTTTGTTCTGTTTAGGGTTGGTTTATTCCAGGGGTCAGGGAAAGGTACACACACACGCACGCACGCTGGCACGGACATACATACATACATACATACATACTGTACATACATACATACATGTGTGTGTGCGTGCGTTTGTGTGTTGCAGATAGAAAGTTATCTTGCGTTGAAGTGTAGATGTTATGGAAAGAGTTGCGTGGAGGTGTCTGTTTGGCAGGGGTAGGTGTGTGTTTGGCAGGGGTAGGTGTGTGTATGGGCAGGGGCGAGGCGGGAGGTCTGGCGTTAATTTGCGTAACAATAGCACACACAACCAGGCCCGTTTGTCATGAGAGTCTTCCTACCCCCTTCCCCTCTACCACCCTTACCTCTAGTGCCCCTCCTCTCACCCTTCTATACTCGCTACTCTCTACCCCTAACTCCGCTATTCTCTCTCTCTCTCTCTCTCTCTCTCTCTCTCTCTCTCTCTCTCTCTCTCTCTCTCTCTCTCTCTCTCTCTCTCTCTCTCTCTCATATCCTACACAGCCTCTTGCGATTCATTCAGTCACTTAATATTCAATCTCTTGTTATTTTCCTTCACCACTAAACTTTACATCCATTTTATATCATTAGTCGGTCATCGCCTCTTTCCCCACCACTTTATCCATCCCTTTCTCTACCACTCTATGCCTCTCCCTGCCACTTTATTCCCTCTCTTCGGCACTTTAAACCCCTCCCTGCTACTCTACAACCCCTCCCCTCCTCCCTACAACATAATATCCTGTACTGTACACTCTCCTCCACTCCCCATTCCTCCCCTGGGTACAAGTAACGTTATGCCTGTATAATGTAATGTGCTGGTTTCGTTTACATTACATGGATATACTCGTTTGCTGTAAGAGTTTTATTAAGAGTCGTGTTTCCCTGTGAATTGAGAGCGTCCAGGGTCACATTCATGGATTGCCTGTCACTGATGTATTTAACTCTTGATGTCACAGTGTTGAAGTCTGGTGTGTACACGTGGAAAAATGGAAAACTGAACTCTTGAACAATTAACAAGTGCAACAATACCGGTAGTAGATAATGTGAGAAGGTGGAAATTATAATCATACAACTATTACCCATACTAATTTGGTAATGCATAACTTAAATTATTATAGCCTATTTTTTTGTATAGTATTTTCTGAGGCCGCCATAACGGTATTATTTCAGTCTCTATTATTAATGGTGTCCTTGGCAGTCCCCCCCCCCCCACACACACACCCTGTCCATACCATACCATTAACGTGTTTGCCATACGACGCTTTCACACCAAATAAGTCTAATCAAGTCATGACAACACGTGACTCGTCAATCCAGCGGGCCTCCATTTTTATGTACTTTTTCCGGGACTGTCCACAACGGTACAGTCCAGTCACGCCCAGTCATGTAGAGCGAGAATCTGACAGGACAAGTTATTCATGGATTTATTACCACCCGAATCTGATGGTATAAATCTAACCTTGCTTGTCACTTATGGGGTTATTACTCGACGCAATTTTTCTTCCACATTTTCTTTTGGGAATTTCATAGTCAGTGAAGCAACACCCATCGGCCAGGTTAAACATTCTGTCTTTGCCATTGACACAGATAAATGGGGTTTTAATGCAAGGATGAGTGGTGTGAAGGGGTTGTGTTGGAAGCGTGTGTATTGTATAATGTGTGTGTGTGTGTGTGTGTGTGTGTGTGTGTGTGTGTGTGTGTGTGTGTGTGTGTGTGTGTGTGTGTGTGTGTACATACCCCAGACCAGCCTCACTGAGTCACGCTTTACACCTGTCCAGTCCACCCTCAGATCCTGCCCATATACAGTACCGCCTTCACTCACTCACTCAGCCTGCTCTTCCTGCATCATATTGTAAGTCACGTTGCCCTACCTACCCATTGCCATGCCCTGTACCCTGTTATCAGAGGCTGGAGTAAGGAGGCATTGAAAATATTTATCCACATCTTGACCTGTGTGCACCGACTGCTATACCCAAGGCAAGGGTCCAGTTCCATGGTCGGTGAGGTCAGGGAACACGGAAGTCCCTCTGAATCGACCTCATTAGAATTGGAAAGTGGCGGCCATAGACCAGAAATTCTACTTGTTATATTACTTTGTGATGGGAGTTGTGGTGGATAAAGGAAGGAGAAGGAATAAACATGGATACATTGTCTTTCAGTGTTGTGGGTACACCGATATTAGCTTTACTATGAAAGTTTTTCTGTGCGTTAATTTGTACCTTGATATTGTGTGCGAACAAATACCTGCTCTTATCGTAATCCTGCAGTCTTGCTTGGCTCTAAAGTTTCTTTTTCTATTAAACTTAATGCATGGTATGATTTTTCTTATTAAACCGTGCATGATGTTGCATGTCAGTTACACCCAACTTGGGAGAGAAGGCTGCAGGGAACGGATACAAGGTTCCGCGTGAGGTTGGAAGTAGAGGTTTGAGATTTAACTCCGGGATGACGAGTGGCGTGGGACGAAGGATGGGTCGGCGTAGGGAAGGAAGGGTAGATTGGTTGTACAGAAAGTGGGATGTGGTTGGGTTGGAGGGTAGATTGGTTGTACAGAAAGTGGTACATGGTTGGGTTGGGTACGTGGTGTGCTACATATGATTTGATACTTAGGCAGGAACCAGATGGACTGAAGGGCGTGGCTGTAAGTGATGGGGATGGAAGGGTGTCTGTAGTGAATGACGGACGGACAGGTCGGGTTGGCTGCTATGTGTGAATTATTGAACTGTACCTGCTGCGATGATTGTGGAGTGGTTACAAAAAAGTGAGACGTTGTAAGATGAGACAAGAACTCCCAGACACACACGAATCACTATGGCTTCATCTGACCTAACTAGCTGACGGAGAAAGAAAGGATAGATCATTCGAGCTTACAAAAGGAATGAAGGAACGTTTGTCCAATTCAGAGGGAGGAGAGACTTATAAATGACATAAGTGGTACACAGGAATGAAATATAGCAAGGCAGTTTGAGCGTAGTTATGTATGTTGTTGTGGTGAAAGAAAGGTGTTGGACAGAAAAGGTGCAGAGAAAGGAATAAATTGGTTAATGTTGGTGTAGATGTGCTTATGGTGCAGAGAGAAGGAAGTAAAGTGGTTGGTGTGTATGTGTGGTGCTGGGTGAGTGAAGTGGTGTGTGTGTGTGTGTGTGTGTGTGTTTGTGTGTGTGTGTGTGTGTGTGGTGAGTAAAGTAATGTAAGATGAGAAGTTGAGAGTGTCTGTCTGAGTGTTGTGTAGTCATTTGATTGTATGAGTTGTTTGTTGTGTGAGGTATGCTGAGTGAAGTGTGTGTGTGTGTTGCAGGGTGAGTGAGTGAAGTGTGTGTGTGTTTGTGTGTGTGTTGCAGGGTGAGTGAAGTGTGTATGTGTTCACTTGAAAGGAAAGACGAAATGAAACTCGTAGTAGTACAGGGAACAACAGTCCGTCGGTCTATTCCAACCCACCCAACCAACCAACCAACCAACCAACCCTCTCCCCTGCTGCATGTCAGGCCCTAAGGAGGTAATGAATCAGAGCGAGTTACCTGCTGAGCCACGCCTGTCGCTGAGCCTGCCCTTGGTGTGGTGATGTGGTGCAGATTACAGGTCAGCAAGGTCACTCTATATTTCCTCCTATGTTGTTGTTGCTGCTCACTTAGGTCGTTTCTGTTCCAACTTTTTTTTTTTTTTTTACAGTGTTGCTCCTCCTAGATTGGGATGTTCGTCACTCTTGTTTGGTGAACTTTGATATATTTTGAGGCATTCATTCATTCATTCGTTTTTCTTATACTGATCTGTCCTTCTTTATTTCCATTGTATATAAATATAATTCTTTCAATATTCTCTTTCGTTCATATATTCATTCATTCATTCATCCGTACCTTTCATGTTGATCAGACAAGGTTAAAAGGCCAGGTGGGTCACTTGTTCTCCCCTTCCCTTCTAACCCATGACTGAGCAAATTCCTAACAAGCTCAGGATAATGTAATTCTTCTATGCCAGACTTTAAGGTACAGTTACAAGGAAGGAAAACGTGAACAGAAAGTACAGTTGGACACAGGAATTCGAGGAATAGCCCAAGTGAAAGATGGTCAAATTCTCCCAATATCAAGTTCCTTATCAGTGCCAAATAGGAGACACCAGGGGCAGAAGTCAGTATTGAGGATGGTAATAAAAAGCAAGTACCTGATAATAGACACTGGTTACTCAAATGGGACAAGTATATTTCACCTGGACTGTAGCACAATTCTTGTGTCCAACTGTACATGGGTGGAAAATGGGTGTCCGGAATGGGATAAGGATGAGAGGGCATAGAAAGCGATACACAGACACACACACAATCACAAAGAGACAGAGACACAGACACACACACAAATAGACAGAGACACACACACACACACACACACACACAAAGAGACAGAGACACACACACACACAGAGACACAGACGCAGACACACACAAAGAGACAGAGACAGACAGACAGAAAGGAAAAAAATAGAATTAGTGTGAGGTAGAGTAGCCCATCCCAGCCCAGCCCACGACATCCAGCATCTGAGGAGTTGAAGTCAGGGTTTATCTTGATACTTCAAATGGATTCCAGCGGCTCTTCTCTTCTCCCCTGGGAAGGTTCTTAACGGGGTGGGGTGTAATTCTCTTTTGTTACATTGGAGTGCCTTGATTCCTCCAGTGTTTGTCAGGAAACAGGACCAGATGAACACAAATAATGGTGATCTGTTGCTTGGAATAGTTTAGAGGTTTCAGTTGTTCCAGATTTAGTAACACAAAATTTCTCCCCTTAATGATGGTCTGCAGGCGTCATCATCAATGCTGTGTGTGTGTCTGTGTGTCACTGTGTGTGTGTTGGGTCAGGGTGGATGTGTGTGTGTGTGTGTGTGTGTGTGTGTGTGTGTGTTGGGTCATGGTGACAGCTTAACCTACATCTGGCCTCTCTCATTTTCTTCACTACCAGTATCGAAGGAAATCGAATAGAGAGAAACCTTATAATCGGATTGTCTGCCAGTGAGAGAATAGGCTTGAGTGTGTCGGGTCGATGCTATCACTGTCTTCGGTAATAACACCACAAGGCTTAGGATGTATTGAAAAGTCAGTTGGGGTATTCCTTGAGCATTGTACAGTCAGCGGCAAAAGTCCTGTCGCCTCACCTGCTTCACCGAGTCGCACAGTGTTCTCGGACTCGAAAAAAACACATGTTTTCTACACCTAATAATCTTGAGTCTATGAACATTGCTTGCCTCGGTGAAGCAAGTGAGGCGACAGGACTTTTGCCGCCGACTGTACATAGGTCAGGTCACGTGGTTTACCTTATAATCCCGTTCAAGTATAATATGCTGTGTAACATATGTATCTTTTCTAGCTTCTGTTCTGTCTAGTTACCTATTAATTATTAGTGTAGCTATAAGGTGTTTTATGACTATAATATTATTGCTGTCTGGCCACTGTAAGTTTGAGATAAATAGATTAGTGATACTTTAACGAGATTGTAATATTGCGATGATTTTATGATGAAAAGTTTATTTGCATGTGAACTACGACTACAAAATATTATACGTTTTCCTATTTGACGTATCTGGAGGGTTGGTAAGCCTATTCTCTAGCCCCCTCCCCTCCCCTCATCCCCGTTCCTCCCATATCCTCAACACGAGCAACTCACCACCAGGATCACAGGGCTACCAACACACACACACACACACACACACACACACATCCCTTAATTAAAAATATCATGACTTGTCTCAACATTTTTATTATAGAGTATGCATCGAGACTTACTGGAGTTAGTTTACATATAGAGTTATTAATTTTTATATATTTTATGTTTGTGGTACGAATTTTGAAGTAAAAATATTTCATTATTATCAAGTTATGTAGATAAAATTATGCTGGTAGTTGTGGGCAGACGCTGACTCCCACCCTGCCCCTACCCATGGAGGTATAATCTAAGATTATACCTCCATGCCCCTACCCTCTACCCCCCTCACAATAATCAGGACCCTCTACCCTCCTCTCAATAATCAGGAATATCGCCTACACAACTTATTATTCATTAACATTCAGGAATACCGCCGTCACAACTCTGAATTCATTAACATATTATTATAGACAGTATAGTTATGGCGTGATTCATTGCAATTTGTATGATCCTTAGTGTTGAAAATGATCTTGAAAGCAATTAAATGGAATAAGGAGTGACAAAAAAAAATTCCTGAAAACCGAATTGGCAACTCAGAGATGAGGGAAGACTCGCAATTACCTCAACAAAATCATTCTTCTCATGATCTCATCTCCTCAGTGATTAATTTGTGTTGAAGAGGCGGACAGTGACTTAAGTATATTACGAGTTATTTCACTACTATTGTGCTGAACCCGAGCTGGCCAAGGTGAACGAAGGAATCTATTGCTTGAGGCTGAGTGTGAACGTATCCCGGTGATCAAGGTGAGTGTCATGTGTGTTGAAAAAATGATGCCGTACATTATTGTAGCCATTTTGAGAAGGAGGGAAGGAGGGTGGGTGGATGTGTTGATGGTGACGGCCATGTTGGTTGGTTGTGAAGGCAATGATATTATTTTTAGTCCATTTTTATTGTGTGGGGGTAATTTTTTGGGGTGAAAATGACCATGAGTGGGTGTGGGTTTTAGTGGCATGAAAAGGTGAGTGGGTGTGAGTGGAATGGAAAGGTGAGGGTGAAAATGAGTGGGTGTGTGTGTTAGTGTAGTGTGAGTGGCATGACAAGGGGAGGGTGACCACGAGTGAGTGTGGGTGTTAGTATGAGTGGCATAACAAGGTGAGGGTGGTAGTATGAGGGATGTTGGGAGTATGAGAGGGTGTGGTTGGTATGATATACGAACAACCGTACCAATTATTAAACATACTGAAAGTTTTAACACTCTAAAAGCAATAATTTCAACCCAACGAGCATAATTATAGGCACGTCGTTCATTTTTTCACTTTTCTCATTATTCGTAAATCCCCCAAACTCAGGCTGGCATAATTTATCCACAGGTTACTACTTGGTATCACTTATTGGGTTAGTTAATTTCCCCATTACATTGCTTATATATTTGACTGATTCGAGCTCATACCTGACGAGTGAAAGGATAAAACGTATATTATTACTATTAGGTTGGAGGGCTTGTGTTGTTACGTACACATCTTTAATTAACCTGAGGGAAGTACACTCGTGATACAAAATTTCTGACCAGAGTGTGAGGAGCAGAAAGCTTTGAATCGCCTGGTATTGCTCATTTTCCCACCCAGTACACCTATAAAGGCTGAGTTCGAATGCAGGGTATGTGTGTGTGTGTGTGGTGCCTGCCGTTCGTCTCTGGTCAGGAATTATGTATCACGAGTGTACTATTCATGGATGGGCCAGTTGAGTAAGCAGCCTGTCTAATTAAGCCCAATAGCCGCTGTACGTACCTGGGAATAATGAATCCTCCACTCACCGTCCGAGGTCGTTTGCATATTATCTGAGCTGGCTGAGAGACGGGGGAGTGCTCTGACTACCGCGGGTGCTGTCGACGGCGGAATGGATCTGATAATCCTACCTGCATCAGCGTGCAAAGTGCTCAGACCCCAAACTTGTTCTAATAGCGACGAAGACGACCTGGGTACGTTCTTTGTTCCCCCCCTGGTGAATTATAGTCCACTCCAGGGAGGGAGAGAAAGGGGGGAGACGGGATTTGCATTTTAAGTCCAGATATCACGCTGGAACCTGGTGGTGCCGGATTTACTTATTGTTAACATCAGCGCCGGCATATTTTTCTAATGTCGTAAATCGTGTCGTTTATTTCACGCTGCGGAATTACGAGCGTCGGGAAGGTGTTCCATGCAGAGTAACACAGTCTGCCCCGCTAGGCTATACGGTCATTGTGTTGCCACTACTTGAGGTATTACTTCCATTACATGTCGTCTTGTTGCTTCTACTGTTGTTGATGTTCTCAAAGGAATATATACATTACTTGAATATATATTTTGTTGAATGATTTAACGCATCCAAGTCCTGTTGTTCTGCCCCCTGAGATTATCATTAACAAAATCTTACTGGGAATATTTACCATTAGTTGGGGACCATGATGCACCTCGTCCAGACCCTTTTATTGCCTCTCTTGGCTTCACCTCTAATCGTGTCAGAACTCACTAATAAAATTCTACTTAACTGTATACGATGGCTTGGCAAAATGTTGGGTTAATGTCATGTCATTACTGATAAGCATGTGAATAGTATAATTAATAGGTTTGGTTTACTGTGGCGTCGCTTCTTAATGCTTATGCTCAATCCAGTTTGTGTATCAGTAATCACTGTCTTGTAAACCTGATTTCAGTCATATAATATGCTTTTAATAAAGTTCTTGTTTAGATGATTCATATACGACATAAGCGATCATTTTTCTATTCTTCACAATCACAACAATGGCAGTAAAATGAAAATCAGTGAGTGTTTGAGAAGTCCAAGTCATATCAGGCTTCAATGGCTGTATACATTAATTAACAATCATAAGTTTTACCATAATGAGGTTATTATTAAATGAAGTTTTTGATCAGCCGACGCTTCCTACCTCATAGCTCACACACACACACACACACACACACACACACACACACTCACTCACCGCCATCCTAGTCCTAATCCTCTTTTGAAGTCTTTTCTCCTTTCTCTTCCCTTCACTTTTTGTTCTTTTCTCTTCTTGTTTTTTCTTTGTTCTTGTCAACTCTACTTTCCTTTCTCTACTTTGGAAGGAACATGAAGGAAGTGTGAGTGGGCACCGTTTCCACCTTATACACTCCACAACGGTCCCCTCCCCACTCCGGCATCCTCCCCACTCCTGCATCCTCCCCAATACGGCCCACTCCCCACTCCAACCACCTACCCCTTCCCATCTCGGCCCCCTCCCCATCCCATCTCCCCCCCTCCCCATCCCGACTCGGCCCCCTCCCCACTAAAAGATTTAAGTGTTGATCATGATAGGTCCTCTGGTACGAACACTGCCATGATGATATTGCCTCCGTTTTAAGGGACCCTGTGTCGTAGTCAGAATATTGGAGGTATACGAGTCCTTCATGTATTGCTACGAAACACCCACCTATAAGGAAGGAGCTTGTTTCGTGGCATGGGTAGGTGGAATCAGAAGCCTCCATATTGTATACACGATCACAGGTTTCTTAACACCACCTGACAAAAACATCGAATATTATAAACCCAACTGTACAAATCTGAGACCTGTGATCCGGGGGGCACGAGTCCCATTCTGTATCTACGTGAGCATTGGCTACAGTTTTTTATTGTCTCTTTATTTTTGTCTGTGTGTATGTGTGTCTTTCCCTCTATCTCTATTATCTGTTTCTATCACTATCACTATATCTGATTCTCCCTGTCTCTATGTGTCGGAAGATTTTGAAAATAAAAAGAAAGATTGGGTAAATCAGGGTCCAGAGTATAAATAATCTATGGACCACCGTGGGGTAGATTGTCTGTTTTAATGTACAAGGAAGCTAAAGGAAATGAAACTAAAATTATATTAAAGTACAGGAAGGCGCAAGGCTCTTTCCCACTCACCCTCTTCCCCTCCACCACCACCACCACCACCACCACTCCTTACCACTGTTGAAGGGAATAATATCTTGGACGTTAAATTGGAGGGTTCCTAACTGTACCACGAAACAAATTTTCTATTCGTATACTGAAGAAGTCTGTTACCTGGCATAGTCTGGAGAAATCAGAAGATTGCAATTTAATTAACCAAGATATTATTATCCTGCTCCATCAAAGGCTAACGGATAACCGAGAGGGTAAAAACTTGCCAACACATAAAGAAGATCCCTGAGAAAGTTTATGAGGTTCTAGTCTAACAGGATCATGTACTAAACTAACCGTGACCAAAGTAGCTAATAATATGCAAATACAGGCATTCATAAGATGTCTGATTATCGTGTAAAATATGACTTGGGTGTGTTATCGTGTAAAATATGACTTGGTGTGTTATCATCCCTCTACCCACAACACAACACAACACAACAACACAACATTACACATTTCCAACTCGTATATTGACAAACCTTTACAATCTCGTGTTTTGACAACCTCCCCGAAGCAACGCGAACCGCTACAAATCAGACCAAGAGTTGATTAGTATTCATTACTTGTTTATTATGATGTTGACGTTGTGTATAAACATGATAAGACCTATCCTTCTCTATGGTTAGGTGTAATGATGTAGACTTCACATGTAATTTTCTCAAAGCTCATGACGTGTGTGAGATTGAAATGAACAAAAATAAATAAAACGTGGGAAGTTACCTGGTGTAGTAAGAAAGATAACGTAGCCTCATTCAGACAGTAATTGTAATGTAATTTGATGCTGCACTCAGTTACGGTAATACAAGACTTATTTATACCTAGAAACTTAATTAACAGAAGCTGACACGAAAGATGGGAAACAGTAACATTGAGAGAAATAAATTGCTTATGGGTGCCTCCTAGTGTGTGTGTGATGCTATGAATCCATGTAATTTGTATTGATACTTGTAGTATAATATAGTGTATGGAATTGAGTATGTGGAGGTATTATATACACGCCTGTAATCACACACTCTTATTACACACTTTTATTACACACTTTTATTACACACTCTTATTACACACTCTTATTACACACTTTTATTACACACTCTTATTACACACTCTTATTACACACTTTTATTACACACTTTTATTACCTTCTCACCAAAACATCAGGTACCCCCGTAACTGCACATAACCACAGGCTTGATTATCTCTTCTCCACGTCGTGCATAATAATGAAGTGTGTGAAGTGTGTTCTGGTTGACTGTCACTTACTTGGATTAGAGTTGCATTAGATTATTACACAGGTGATGTTCTCAATTGCTTCACGCCAAACATTACTGTAGTATCTCTTTGTATTTTGAAGATCCACCACCTCATATATTTCATAATCTTGGGTGAATATTTTTAGTTGTTAGTATTGTTATATTATTATCTTTTGTCTTATTTTAAACCGAGTAGTTTTCATCCTCTCCACTCCATACAACATGTTTAAGGGTGTGTGGGAGTCCCATCTCCACTGACCCTATAGCAGTACTTCCCAGCACTTATACTCAACTGCCCAGTACATCACGTCACTTTCAATACACAGCACAACAACAACAACAACAACACTATCCACCACCACTCTGCACACCTCTTCCAATACCACCTCCTCCACCCTCCATATCCACCTGGTAAAATCGTGGTGTTCATCTATCGTCACCTAATCTGGCCACAACTCCATCCACTCTTAATGACCACTGCCGCCCGTCCACTAAACTCCATTTGTTTCACCCACATAAATTACAGACGGCTTAAAACTCTCACAACAGCCCGACCTTTCTGGAATCGAGTCCATTATTCACACCGGCTCGTGACTTCGGCGTCGGCAGACCGGTTGGGGGCGTAAATCCAGCGTCATTTACATATTCCGAGTGACTGTGTGTGTGTGTGTATGTGTCTCTGCAAACCCATCTTCACTCAACACGCTCATACAGTATATACCTGCTCTCTCTCTCTCTCTCTCTCTCTCTCTCTCTCTCTCTCTCTCTCTCTCTCTCTCATTGAACTTTTCCCAGTCCCTTCTCCACGGACTTGCACTTGCACGGACTCCACTAGCATGCATTTTTCCCAACACACACACACACACACACACACACGTCACCAGTTTGTATACATATATATTTACAGTTCACATGCCTCTCTGGTCTTCTCTGCCATCGTATACTTTCATAACTGTAGTACTGCAATTATAATAATCCAGTCTGCACGAAGATATTTTTTCAACATGCAATATTTCCTCGCTCTTTCTCTCTCTCTTCTGCAAGCACTTCTAGTTTGCATGCAACCACAGACAACACACTTGGGCCTCCAGCATATGCACGTGTTCAGTCCATAAACCCCTCCAGTACACACACACACACACACACACACACACACACACACCCAGACACACACACACACACACTTCTTTCCTTTTCCAACATATGTCCAAGTCTGTCCTATAGAGTCGACTGTCCACAAGTACTTCATAATAATGCTCACGGTACCATCTCCAAGCCTGCCTGCCTCTACTTACCTTCACCAAACACACTAAGGCTATACAAGATCCACTCACTCATCCTCAGCCCCGAGCGCAAATAATCTGACCGCATTTGTTTTCCTGGAAGCACTTCATGGTGGTGATGGCGGTGGTGGTGGTGGTGGTGTTGGTGATGGTGATGGTGATGGTGGTGGTGGTGGCGGTGGCGGTACGGAATTAGCCAGCCAGCCAGCCAGTCAGCCAGCCAGTCAGTCGGCTTTTTCTCATTTGTTTTGGTTGGGTACTCGTGTAGTTGGTCGTGACAGGTTGGATATTAATTGCTTTTACTCTGATGGTAATATATTTGTGGTTACCTACGCCAAGGAAATTGTTCTTATCTTCTTCTGTTACGAAAGACTTTATATTTGTATTCTACATTTGATTTTGTACATTAATAAAAAGTCTGATAGCTTCTAGTAGTGATCAATATGTTAATTAATCCAGATCAGTGCAGGGTATATATTTTCAGTGTTAATTAATGTGAATATCTCCCTCAAATAAAGTAAATATAAAAAATAAAGTAAAGTTTTAGTAAATTGTTTAAAACCAGTAGGATTTGGCATTGGAATAGAGGCCGGGGTGAGGCGGTGAGATGAAGGGTGAAAGAAGCGGGGTGGGGTGAGGGGTGAGGATTAGGATTAGGAGACGAGGGTTAAGTGGTAGGGTGAAAGAACGAACGAATGAACGAACGAGGGGAACTAAGGGACTGCATGGGTTAGAGGGGAAGGTTGTTTGTTGACAGTATAAGGTTTAGGGAAAGGGGGACTGGGCCAAGGGGTAAGACGAGACAAGGGGCTGGATGAGGGACTGGATATTAGGGATTAATTAAGAGAGCAATTGAAATGGAAGGAAAAGTTTAGAGAATATTCTCAAGTTATGTATTGACATAAGTCCTAATGGTGATAAGGGTTAAAGGGTAAATCTATCTATTGTCAATTTGAGTGTTTGGGGTTTAAAATAACTCTTTTGGTTTATGTTGTTCTATTATTGTTGATGTTGTACATACGTTTTTTTTTCTTTTAAGTATAATATATAATATATCATACTCCTATAGTCACACACTATTATTAATTATAAGGTATTTTGACTTCACATAGCATTAGACTGTAACAATATGACTGTGTATGTATGTAAATATGTGTGTGTGTATATGTATGTGAGTGTGCATGTAATGTATTTATGTGTGTATGAATGTATGTATGTATGTGTGTGTATATGTATGTGTGTATGAATGTATGTGTATGTATATCTGGTGTGGTTTGTGGACGGGAATTTATAGCTTTGCTTTGTCTACTGGAGGGACAACACGGGCCCTTATATCTGCTTAATTGTTCCTTCACCTTCATATTTCAAAGTTATTGTGGTTGAATATGTATGTATGTGTGTGAGTGTAGTGTTGTGTATGTAACCCTTGTTTCATTATAATGTGCTAATGGACTATTGGCACTAGTGTTGAAATATTAATAAATTATGGTTTTTTTTAACAGGTGTACCTACGTGGAGTGTCCCAAAGTTCCCCCTGATGTCCAGCATGGAAGGTAATTGATAACAACTGTTTGTATTATATTATGGCACCACATCACATCCCAGCCTCATTCACCCTCTCGTTCATGTTCTTTCTATTCTGTCTTGACTCTTGTTTCATTTCCTTGTGTTGTTTTCCATCTCCAAGCTATAGATTTATTCCTTTGCTATATATACACTGCATGGTCATATTTCTTCATGGCTTTTATACCTTACCTTTCTTTCTACCTCCTATTTCACTGAGTCCTGCCGTCTGTCTCGTCTCTGTCTGCTGTGTGTGTGTGTGTGATTTTTTTTTATATTGTATCCCTCTACCATATATATCTTCTTCCAGCCTGTCTTCTGTCTTCCTGCTGTCGGTGCTGCTTGTCTGCTTGCTTTGTCTAATGTCTCTGCCTGCCTGCTGCTCCTACTCTATGTATCCCGGTTCGGTTTTCCATGTGTGCCATTTCTCCCTGGCTCCTGCATGCCTTCTTGATGTTGTTTCTTGTCAGCCTTTTATGTTCCTGGTACCCTTTTATATGTTTTGCCATTTGTCTCCCTCCAACTGTATATCCTATCTGTCCATTGTGTCAAATTTGCCAGACATTGCCATTTTTACAGTACGCCTTTATGTAATTTCTCCATGCCTATTGGGACTACCTTTATCCTGTAGGCTATGTATGTTTGTGAGACCTCCTTCCATTTCTACATACAGTCAGAAGCAAAGGTTCAAGAAAAAACAGTGTCAGTATTTCTTTTATATTCTTTACAAGTGAAACCTTCCGTCGTTAAGCCCTTTGTGGATAAAAAATAAATACCGTAATAAGTGTATTGGAGTTTGTAATGCAGGGATGGCAGCGAATGTCACCCCTCCCTCTCACTGTGAAAATTACTTGCCCCACTCAATCTGTCATACGTAATAGCAAAGGTATACTGCCTTCTTCATGTGCCCCTCTTGCCATTCTCCTTTGCCTTGTGATGTGCGTGTGTGCTTGCGTGTGTGTGTGTGTGTGTTTGTTGAGGATGGCAAGCAGGTCAGGAGGTAGGGTCGGGGAGCACACACTGAGCAAACACTCCCACCATCACTGACTTGAGTTGAGTAGATGTTGCGAAGATGAAAAATGTGGCTTTGACTGGTGGCGGGTGAGATGGGGCAGGGCGGTGAGGTGAAGCAGGTACTGTGGGAAAGCGAGCAAGCTATATAAACTGTAGTGTGTTAATCATTAGTCTCAGTACCGTAGGAAGGATGGTGTGAGTAAGTGATATCTGTGGGGGTAATGTCTGGTCATTTGGGATGTTTGTGTATAATTGTAGATTCTGTATTCTCTGCCTATATACAGTATCTCTATTTTATCCAAGGCTAAATGGATCTGTGAATATTCCCATTTGGAATTTACTTTTTCAGTATAGTATTAGTCATTGGTTTGTGCAGAAATAGATACTTTTAGAAATACAGTATAGTAAATAATATCTGTTTTGGTTACAAATCTTGAATGTTGTCTTTCAAATAGGTTAGTGACTTTTTTCCGCCATCAATGTTGTGACATGTCTGTGCTTAAACTTGACTTTCTTGAGGGCAAATGGAGAGTTTTCATGACTTTCTCCAACTAGCCTAAACCATAAAGTTTTTTTCCGCACGAAATTCTGGACCTCCTCCTTTGTGGTGAAATTGTGAATCGAGTTCAATTCCCAAATCGCAATGTCACATTTCTCGTGTACAAATTGTTAACTGAGTGTTTGTTGTAGCCTATACTCACCCACCACCACCCAGTCTCTCCTCTCCTCCTTCCTCTTTTCATTCTCTCCTCTTCTAACCACCACAACCACCACCCCTTGCCCCCCGCTGAGGTCACACCCCTGCCTGACACCTCACGCCTCATACTCCCCGAGATGAACTGCATTACCTCATGAAAACGATTAATAACTACCCACCTCTTACATGGCGTCCGGGTGATTAAAGGTAAGCATATACAGCATAAATTTCCTATCGTAATTTGTAACTCGAGGCCCTGTCCATTGTTCGTGGCCTCGGTATTTATGAGGCCCCGTTCATTATTATGTTGGTGGTGGTGGTGGTCGTCGTCCCCATCTCCCCTCCCCCTTCCCTTCCTTCCTTCCTTGCTTGCTTGCTTGCTGTTCGATCTATACCCTACCAACCCTCACCCCCACACAAACCACCCTGCCCCAACAACCTTAGCCACCCCCACACGGACCTGCCCCAACACATTCTATAAGTAAACCCCACTCTACATAGAACCTTCCTCAACCCCACTACACCCTGCAACAACCCCACCCCATAAAAAGAATATGCAGAACTAAAGATATCTGTCCCCAACCACGGCCCCAACCCATTAATGTCACCCATCCTCATCCCCTCGTTTCTTTTCCCTCCCTGGTGTGTTTCTGTCCTGCACTGACCTTCCGTATACCTTCAGGCCTCACTCCCCTTCGTCATCCCTTCCTTGTCCCTTCGTATACATAGTTCCTTTTGTGTCCCTTCTTTCCTCATCCCCTCGTTCTTCTTTCCTCATCCTCTCGTTCACCATTCCCTTACTGCGTGTTCAACCCTGTATCTTACCCCATACCGATATACCCAACACTTATTTTATACTGTCCCACCGTAGCCAACTCAGTCAAACCTCATTCCAACCCACCTCGACACAACCCATTCCAACCCACCTCGACACAACCCATTCCAACCCACCTCGACACAACCCATTCCAACCCACCTCTACACAACCCAATCCAACCCACCTCTACACAACCCAATCTAACCCACCTAGACACAACCCAATCCAACCTAACCCACCTCGTCTCGTCCCACACCTTCCTCTCCCAACTTTATGGCTTGGTAATATTTATACCTCTGAGAGTCTGACTTATTTAATGGTTGTGTTATATGACTGTGGGGCGGCGGTGTTATCTCAAGGGAAGTCATCTCTTGTGGGCCAATTGGGGTGATATACTTATTCTCCTAAAACTATGCTACAAAACACATCCCCCTATATAGCTAGTCGTATACTGATGTGCTAGTTTGGAGGAGGAAGCACTATAGTCCCTCTCCAGCAACAAATAGCTCCCCTTCATGATCGTGTACAGTACAATTAGTTGTCTTGTGTTTCAATCACTCGTACGACAACATCTTTGCATCCAAACAAATATAAACTGCTGTCAATCCTAATAAAAGACATCTATACCAGAACACTATAGAGGAGAAGGAAGGTAACACACGTCTACCCAAGTTACCCTAATGCACATCGAAACTTTTGCAATCAGCTGTAGCATCTTTGCCGTATGTTACCGGGATTTACCGAGGTTCACGTGGACACCGCCGCTGCCGCTGCTGCTGCCGCTGCTTGTCTCGCCAGGCACTAACGACGCCATTAGTTTCACAGCGGCCGCACCTTACCCTACACTTCTTCATTTATATTATATTATTATTTGCATGTATATTCCTCGGTCACATGATTCTAACACTTTAACCTTCACTCATTTATAAATTAATACAGCCTTCCCTTTCTCATAATTAATTCCAGTAGCGGCAGGTTTTTACATAATGTTTTCGTGGATATGTTGTTTGTATACATATACAGTCTATATATATTGGGTGAGGGACTTGGGTGTTACACAGGATCCCTTGTTACTAATTAGAGTCTTTGTGGTTGTCTGACTTAGATGTTTTCAGAGCAGGTTCTTCTCCTTCAGCTGTAAATAACGGGTCAAGTAATTTGGTACAAGAAAGTCAAGTTGTTGTTTTTTTCTTAGCCGTAGGTGGGTCATTGACCTTCGTGTAAGTTAGTGTTTTATTTACGCTATTTATAATAAAGAAATAATTGTTTTCATATATGCATCTGCATAATTTATATTGCATTGCTTTCGTTTCGCTCACCCAGGAAAAAGGTCAGGTAGGGAAGGTGAGGACAGGGTCAGGTAGGGAAGGTGAGGGGTGGAGAGAAAGACAGGTAGGTAAGGAGAGAAAGACAGGTAGGGTCGGATGAGAAGAGGTAAGATTTGGGAGGTAGAAGGTTAGATAGAGAAGGTGAGAAGAGGGTCAGGTTGGGAAGGTGTAGTGAGACAAGTTAGTAAAGGTTAGGATAGAGCAAGATGAGGCAGGATTGATTGATTAATTGATTGATTGATTGATTGATTGATATTAGGCGCCGCAACAGCGAGGTCATATAGCGCCAGAAAACGGTGATAGAGAGGCGAGACAGCAAGCAGGAAGGAAATTGAAGGAAAAGAGGAGATGAGGCAGGAGTGGAGAGGGACTGATAAGGGAGGGAGGTACTATATGCCTGGAGGAGAGAAATGGCAGGAGAGGTGAGAAGAGGGTGAGGTAAAGTAGGGGAGGAAAGTGGCAGGAGAGGTGAGAAGAAGAGAGAGAGAGAGAGAGAGAGAGAGAGAGAGAGAAGAGAGGAAGGCAGAGTGTGGTCGTGTGGCTAGTTAACTCCAACACCAACAACATCTATGTGGTGCTGTTGGGTCCGCCCTCTCATATGTAAATGGTGGTGGTGGTAGGCGGTGGGAGATGGTGGGTGGGTGGGTGGGTTTTGGTTGGTTGGTGAGTGTACGAAATGGATGGGTGGTTTGGTGGGTGTATAGCATGGATGGATGAATGAATGAATGGATGGATGGATGGATAGTAGTAGTAGTGGGTAGAAATGATAGGTAAGTGGATGAAAGTGGGGAACGAATGAAGTAGAGGTTGAGACACACACACACACACACACACACACACACATACACACACAGAACGAGTTGAAAAGTATGGTGGTTAGAAACAAATAAAGTGGGAGATATTTGAAGTGGGGGGGCGGGAGGATGTTATAGTAATTTAGTAGAGTGCAAGTGAATGTATGATAAAAAGTCTGTGAAATGTGGATAGTATAAGAAGTTGAAGTAAATATATGGGACCAGGAGAATATAAAACAACAAACAACAAACACTATACGAGTAATAAATAAAGAAAGTGATTCCATATATGAAAAAAAAACCCACTATATATACGAGTAATAAATAAAGTAAGTGATTTCATATATTAATTATCTGTGTATTGTTTTCTTGTCCAGTGACTTACGGTACATACCTAACCTTTGATCCAGCCATTACTAACTGAAGTGGAAAGTAAACAATAAACCATTCACAGCCTCAGCAATGGAAGAAAATGGATGGATGGCACCTCACCTTTCTATTCATACATACATACAGCTCGCGTTTCATCCTCTTCACATTTCCATACCCATTCCGCTCCCCGTAATTCTTCCTTTGTCTCCGTGTGCTTTCAATTTAACACGTTGTCTTCCTGCATGCAATCCCACCATCAGGCCTTTGCACCACGGGAGCGCCACCCATTTATAACACCTCGCCTCCCTGACCTCTGTCTTGCGCGCGCACCCCAGGCCCCTAATACCAAAACAATAGCCAGGGACGGGGTTGGCAGAGGAGCACAAGTACAGTCTCAGTGAAAAGATGTACTGTAGTCAGCTTCACGATTGAGAGTAAATATTGACTCGGGAGATTATGATGTGGCAGACAGAATAGAGAATAGACAATAGACAATAGAAAGAATACAGAATAGAGAATAGAAAGAATACAGAATAGATAAGTTTATTTACTCATTTCTGCACACACTACCTAAAATATTATGGTGTAGAAAATGAGAACAACAGACTTATTTCTTTGTATCATTGTCATATATTATGGATGTATGTATGTATGTATGGTACGACAGCAAGTAAAATACACATCCAGTAGTTATAAATGTCGAATAGGAGGGGCTATAAATTCCCACAAACTATATATGCTAAAAAATAACACACACAAAAACACGTCCCATATTATTATAATGGGGTCGTTAGTTTGTTTGTTGGTTGTTTGTTTGTTTGTTTGTTTCCTGGTATAGTTTGAAGAAATAACTAACTTTCAATTCTCCCACGTGATATTTTGGGCACGAACTTTTCACAGCGCCTGTACGTACGTCGAGATAAGAGTGTGACGCGGTTTAAAAAGTAGAATCTTGCGTGACCCCGCGGTAATTTCTATGTAAATTGATTCCGCGCATTTTGCTCCGGGAGGCTGAGGGGAGGGAAGAGTGGTTGAGGAGGGGAGTGGTGAAGATGAGGAGAGGGAGAAGTGGAGGAAAAAATGGGGGGATGAGGGAGGAGTGGAGATAAAAGAGGATGAGGGAGATGGAGAAGTGGAGGGAAAGAAAGGGGGGTGAGGAGAGGAAGTGGAGGGGAATAGAAAGGGGGATGAAGGAGAAGGAGAGGGTCGAGAAGTGGAACAAGAGTGTGAAGAAATGAAGATAAAGTAATGTACAGTAAAATAGAAACATAATAACAAAATATGGACGGGAAAAAACTATTATTGATGGTGGATAGATGGGAAGTGTAAGGAAAGGAAGAAGTGAGATATCCTTTTAGAGAGGAAAGAAAACACCAAGAAAGATCATCATAATGTATACCAATAACAAGGGATTAAATATAGGTGATGGTAGTAGAAGTAAAGATATGAAGGATAAGGTAAAAGAGATAAAAGAGGAGAGAGGAAGAGAAGAAAGGAGGAGAAAGGAGAGGAGAGGAGGGGAGGAAATGGGAGGAGAGTAGAGAGGCGGGGAGAAGAGGAGAGGAGAGTAGAGAGGTGGGGAGTAGTGGAGAGGAGAGGGGATTTTAGGTAGGGAGATAAAGGGAGTGGGGAGATAAAGGGAGTGGGCAGATAAAAGGAATGGGAAGATAAGAGGAGTGGCAAGGGATTAGGGGAGGGATATTAAGGGTACTGACTGGCTTGAGAGATGCTGTGTTGATGAGACCGCTGGAGGTGGGGTTGGGGGTGGGGGGAATTGGGATGGGGGGGGGGGGGTACTGGATGCTCTTTGCCTGCCCCGGAGTTCATCAGAGCTGTTGGGGTTGAGGCAGAGTAAACACAATTGAGAGAGAGAGAGAGAGAGAGAGAGAGAGAGAGAGAGAGAGAGAGAGAGAGAGAGAGAGAGAGAGAGAGAGAGAGAGAGAGAGAGAGAGAGAGAGAGAGAGAGAGAGAGAGAGAGAGAACAATCACAAGTAAACTGCATTTTATGAAACTCAGCCTTCACGAGAGTAATTTAAGGATACTGTTCTGTATGAGTGTACAGTTGGACACAGGAATTCGTGGTACAGACCAGCTAGGAAAGGCTTGTCCCACACCTGTAGCCAGTCACTGTTCTTTTTCATTTGTATTTGCTTCTCGTCGCCATCCCACATCATGGTTTCTGTCCTTGGTATATCTTATTGGGCCCGTAGTTTTAACAACATTGAGGGCCCTTACTGAAGCTTTATGAATCCTCCAAAATAATCCAAGCCACAGAATCCTTCAGTATTTCTAATAGGGAATCTGTTGCCAGGAGTAGTTTGGAGAATTCATAGAGCTCCAGTAAGGGCCCTCAAATTTTTTAAACTACGGGCGCTAGTACTGTGAGGAACTGAACATTTTTCCACTTAAGCTGTACCACGTATTCCTGTGTCCAACTGTACATACGAGAGAGTAGAAGTGGCGGCTTATAAATAATAGACAGGGAGGTCAGTGGACTCGAGTTGACCTTTGACCCTCTGTGTGTGCAAGACATGTAAAACTTTATATAATACTTCCGCTTTACGTTCCGGTAACTGGTAGCGGTTTTTTTTTCTTGAGTGGAGATTTGGCTACAAGTCCCATTTTTCATGACGATTCAAACCTGACTCTTGTGGAATGAGTTAATGTTTGTTATGTAAAAAATCAGGTGTTAATTAAAAGATCATTGAATTAAAAGATCCACTGATTTACCCATGTTTAAGGGGAGAGTATACTTTTTGTACATTGGAGTGCCTTGATTCCTCCTAAGTATGCCAGGAAACAGGACCAGATTAACAAATAAAATGGTGTTCTGTTGTTTGGGGACTAGTTTGAAGGAAGCATTCACTACAAATATACCAACACTGTACTTCTCCCTTAAATATAAGTCCCTCTTCAAAACAGTTTGGAAAAGGGATCAAAATTGTAATTCATTGTTTATTGTTTTAGATGGTATATTTGTCCCAGTGGAAAAATAAATAATAAATGCAAAATAATAGGGTTGGATTTATATCAGGAATTGCCAGGAACTATAGTCTGTTCAAAATTTGTGTTCTATTTTCCTCTATCTATCTGTCTCTATTTCTATCTATATCTTTCCATCTATCTCTATCTGTCTCTATTTCTATCTATCTCTTATTTGTCTATCTATCTATCTAACTATTTCTATCTATCTAAGCATAAGAGGCCAAAAGGAAAAAGTGTGTGTGTGTGTGTGTGTGTGTGTGTGTGAGGTGAGTGTTAGGAGAGTTGAGTGCCCGGCAGACCGCAGTCCTTCCGCTCCCTGGGGCTCTGTTTCCTTGCTCCTCCACCTCAAATTCCACTCCCTTCACCACCAACCTCTTCCACCACTTCCACCACCATCATCAATCTCTTCCACCATCATTCTATTTCACTTCCACCACCACCATCATCAATCTCTTCCACCTCTTCCACTATCATCAACCTCTTTCACCACTATCATCAACCACCACCACCACTATCATCAACCTCTTTTCACCACATTCACCAATATCTGTTTAACCTCTAACTATGATTACTAGGAGTTTGTTAACATCAGTAAAGTATGAATAGTTAACAGACAAAACATTATAATATTAAATCACAAGTATTAAAAAAAAATTAACAAGTAACTAATACATAATAATAAACACCTACAATAATAATAACAACAACAACTAGAGTGTGACTATAAGAACGGCCTCTATAAACATAATAATAAACACCTACAACAACAACAACAACAACAACTAGGCGGCCTCTATAAGTTGTGACTGTGACTGCCAGCTAGGACGATAAAGCCAGCAGATGTTGATGTGGGTGTGAGATGTGAAGGGTGTTATTGTGTTGTTGTTGTGTCTGTGAGGTGAGGTGGTGGGATTGTAGACTCGGCTTTTGATTGACCGTCTCGTAAGTGATAGTTTTGTCGAGTTTCTCCTGCGTGTTGTGTACCGGGATTACTAGTCTTAAAACCTTAATGTCGTAAGTATAAACATTTGGTCGAAATTTCTCTCCCCCGGTTCCGTGTTATTTTTTTTTATTTATTTTTTATTTTTTTTTTGTCCCCTTTTGCTGACTCTGTTCCTGATAATTAGTGTTGCTTGTCGTACAGTCACGAGGAAATGTTCAGCGACACTCCACTGTCTGATAGTAACGTGTTCTAGACTTGCAATTTTGTGTGAGAGAGAATAAAGCGTGGAGAATGTCTTTTGATCTTATATCTGATAAAGTTCGATGGCATGGGATGGAATAAACTGACACCAGACAGAGAGAGAGAAGAGGAACCTGGGAAACGAACACCTTTTATATATTATACTACAGTGAAATAATAATAATAATAATAATAATAATAATGACTGCTGCTAATGAGAAAGATGATAATTTGTTTTTCGTTCCCACCTTTTTACAAACCTTGGAAGAGTGGTGAAAGAAATAAGAACAAGAGGGAGAAAGTGGTTTGATGATGATTGATGATGATGATGATAAAAGAGGAGGCAGAATGGAGACAGGTTTTCAGCAATACCATAAGAACTGTACGAGTTTATTATATAGTTTAGGTAAAGGTAAGCAATACTTTGTGAATCCCGGACTTGAAGTGAACTGTCTTGTCTGTTTGTTTGTTACTCGTGACAGAATCATCGACCATCGTGTCCTGAAGACCAACCTAGACCACAAAGCCACTAACTATCACTTCACCACATCCAGTCATCACCATCACCTCACCACATCCAGTCATCACCATCACCTCACCACATCCAGTCATCACCACCACCTCACCACATCCAGTCATCACCACCACCTCACCACATCCAGTCATCACCACCACCACCACCACATCCAGTCATCACCACCACCTCACCACATCCAGTCATCACCATCACCTCACCACATCCAGTCATCACCACCACCTCACCACATCCAGTCATCACCACCACCACCACCATCACTACTACAACCAGCTTTACACCAAGTCCCATCACCACATTTTACCCCAAGACTTCACCAACAGACATACATCTCTTTTCCTCTAAGTATAAGGTGTAGTGAGGAAGAGTGTGGAAGTCTCTCTTAACCACTGTATATGCCCCGGGTCAGGTGGAAGGAAGTGCCCTCTTTGTCCTGATTGTTATTTAGCCATGGTTGAGGTTCCTTGCTGCTCCTTTCTTTTGTGTGTGTGTGTGAGAGAGAGAGATAGAGAGAGAGAGAGAGAGCATGTTAGCTTCTGTGTGTGTGTGTGTGTGTGTGTGTGTGTGTGTGTGTGTGTGTGTGTGTGTGTGTGTGTGTGTGTGTGTGTGTGTGTGTGAGAGAGAGAGAGCAAGAGTCCATGTTGGATTCTTTCTCTGTCTCTCTCTCTCTCTCTGTGTGTGTGTGTGTGTGTGTGTGTGTGTGTGTGTGTGTGTGTGTGTGTGTGTGTGTGTCTGTGTGTGTGTGTGTTTTATGAGCCTCCAAGCCATTTCCCAACAGAACTAAGAATACGGCAGCGTGTCGTGGCGGTCGAGCATGGAAAGAGAGGCCATTTCCGGTTGGTTAGGTTGGGAAGGGGGCAGAGCAGGAGGTGGAGGGTTGGTTGGTTGGATAGGAAGGATATGAGAGGAGAGGGTTGGTTGGTTGGATGGATAGGAAGGACACGAGAGGATATGGTTGGTTGGTTGGATAGGAGAGGAAGTGGTTGGTTGGTTGGTTGGTTGGTTGGTTGGATAGGAGAGGAAGTGGTTGGTTGTGTAGGTTGGTGGAAAAAACAGGAGGAAAATGGTTGGATGGTTGGTTGGATAGGTAGGTAGGTAGGTGGATAGGAGATGAGATGGTTGGTTGGTTGGTTGGTTAGATAGGTAGGTAGGTAGGTGGATAGGAGATGAGATGGTTGGTTGGTTGGTTAGATAGGTAGGTATAGGTAGGTGGATAGGAGAAGAGATGGTTGGATGGTTGGTTTATAGATAGGTAGGTAGGGAGGTGGATAGGAAAGGAGATGGTTGGATGGTTGATTGGTTGGATATGTAGGTGGATAGGAGAGGAGATGGTTGGTTATATAGGTAGATAGGTGGATAGGGGAGGAGATGGTTGGTTATATAGGTAGGTAGGTGGAATCAGTCGCCTCCAAATTCGCCAACCAGCTCATGTCCCTCCACCAAGAAATGCATGATGGGCCTCTCGTGCATTTGTTTACAAGTCGGGATGCCAGAAGTGTGAAAAGCAACACCACCGCTGCAAAGTATATCCGCCTCTGTGTGTGTGTGTGTGTGTGTGTGTGTGTAAGATGGCATGAATATGTATGAGTGCATATGTAATGTTGGGCACAGGGAAAAATCCTGACTATGTTCCTACGAATTAATACAGCGAGTCTCCCCCCCCACCCCCACCCAACCCCCCTCTCTCTCTCTCTCTCCTGTGTGTTTGTGTGTGTGTGTTAAGACGAGTTTGTGTGTGTATGTTTGTTTGTGTATTTGAACCTTTATTTTCCTCTTGCAAAAAGTTTCTTGTTCACTTTCTCGAATGCTACACGAGAAAATTAATGTCCTTCTCTCAGTAATACCAATATATAAGTACAGTCGGCAGCATAAGTTCGCTTCATTTCCACCTACGTATGTATGAGCTATAATGATGATAGAACACAATTTAAATGCAGAGATAACAGATATAGTTCACATGTGATAAATTACGTTATGTTGTTGTTGGTATAAAAACTGGTTGAGAATGCAACTATCTGGTCATTATTAACATTTTTAAAGTCATGAGACGGACGTAAATTTATGCTGCCGGCTGTACACTTAAGATGCTCGAAGTACTGTATTCGGTGTAAGATTATTTTATTTACCTTGCCAAGCTCTTACAACACACAGTTCCGTTAAGAATTTGAAGTACGTGATACGGCCGGAAAACATTACTTTTTTCACTTTCCTTTCGGTCGGTAGGCATTTTTTCCCTCGCAACTTTTTTTATCAACAGAAGTTAAGGTTGGAATTCCTACCGCTCGTGTAATTTTTTTTTTTTTTTTTTTTTTTTTTTTTTATCTTTCTAATTTGACGTCACTACTAGTTCATTCATGGGTCGAGGCTGAGAGCAAGGCAGTGGAACGGACCCAACAACAACTATATATCCTTCCAGCTGTGTGTGTGTGTGTGTGTGTATTAGCTGGAGTGCATGTTCGCTTCTTTCTGAGTGTGTGTGTGTGTGTGTGTGTGTGTGTGTGTGTGTGTGTGTGTGTGTGTGTGTGTGTGTGTGTGTGTGTGTGTGTGTGTGTGTGTTCTTGTAATGGCAGCAACAATCACGTGTGGAGCCTGGAGCCACGGCCAGCTGATTGGAGGAAGAAGAAGAAGAAGAAGAAGAAGAGGAGGAGAAGGAGGAGGAGGAAGAGGAGGAAGGTTTGAGACTCCTCGGGCTAACTAGATTATTGCTCCCCTGTTTTCCTTCAACTCTCACCACCGTTACCTTCCTCCTCCTCCTGCTACTACTACTACTACTGCTGATGATCTTCCTACCCTTGCTACTGTTTATATCTAATGCTCTGACTTTCTCCTCCTCCTCCTCGTCTCTCTTCTTCCTCCTTTTTCTCCTCCTACTTCTCCTCGTCCTTTCTCTTTCTCCTGCTGCCTCTCCTCTACTTTATTCTCTTCGGTGGTCTCCTATTTCCACCCTCAAGTCTCCTCAACCTAAAACAGTTATTATTGTCTCTCTGTTTTTACCCTGTGTTCGTTCTGCTTAGCTAATTTCCTGTAATTAGTATACAGCTCTTCTTTATTTTTATTTCCTGTTCTTATTTCTGTTTCATTTCTTTGCCTTCCCTGCCTCTCTAACTTTTCTTCCTTCCTGCCTCTCTACTTTTCTTCATTCCTTCCCTCCTTGCCCTTTTGTTTCCTGTTTTCTTCGCTCTGTCTTGCCCCGTCCCACACCACTACAGACAATACTCCGCCTGGTCCCGCACTATCCCACCCCGCCCCGCCCCGCCATACCCCACCCCGCCCCGCCCCGCCCTGCCCAGACTTTAGCTGCCCCATCCCATCCTTGTGTTCCATCCTGTTAGTTCATCTGGGTATAATGCTCACTCATCCATCACCCCCTCTCAAGGACTGCATGTGTGTGTGTGTGTGTGTGTGTGTGTGTGTGTGTGAGAGAGAGAGAGAGAGAGAGAGAGAGAGAGAGAGAAAGAAAGAGAATGTGTGTGTGTGTGTGTGTGTGTGTAAGTGTAAAATAGTCAGCGTCACACCATGTAATACACTCTCATCACACTTCACCATCTTTTTAAACGTCTCACTTACGACTACTTCAGTATACACAATGGGGATCCCGCCCCACTCTACCCCACATCACCTCATAGCATCACTCCCTTTTCTTGCACCCCCCGCACCCCACTCCACCCCACCCCACTCCACTCCACTCCACTCCACTCCACCCTACTCCACCCTACTCCACGACAGCCTTACGCTAATACATACTTACACAGTTTAAAATGTCAACTTAACTTAATACATCATACGGTCACAAAATGGCCCTCCAGATACCCCTGCCTGGCCCTCTCATGTTGGCCCTCCCTGTCGGTACATTATCTGGCCAAGGGGTAACTCATGTGGCCATCCTGACTGCACTCATCACCATTTTATTTCGTTTTCATGGGCCAAGTGTCGATAGTGGAGATAGTGGGGCCGCCTTGTGTTGATTTATGATAAGTAGTAACGACACACTTTTCCCACGGGCCTCACTCAAGTGGCGCCTCCCCTCTCTTCTTTTTTTCTTCTCTTCTCTTCTTTTTTTCTCTTCTCTTCTCTACTTTTTTTCTTCTTCTCTTCTCTTCTCCTCTCCTCTCCTCTCCTCTCCTCTCCTCTGGCCCCATCCCTCCCTACCTTGTCTCACCAATTGCCCCACTTGTTAACTACATCTCTATCCTGCTGCACAGTCCACTTCTCTCTTGTTTAACCTTAACTGAGGTTTGTAATTGCAACTACTCTGATTTATTGTTAAAAGAAACATTAAGGTTTTGTTTTATCATTGTTGTTTAGGAGGAAACCAACCAATAATAGATAAGGTGGTTACAAGTCTTTAAGTGTTGGTGTGAATATTGCAGCACTATATAGATCCAACATGACCTGACCAGATGCTTGTTTTGGCATAAGGGTAGGCATGGTGTAGTCAGAACATTGAAGGTTAGTGAGTCCTTCAAACATTGCCACGAAACACCATCTATATGGCAGGAGCTTGTTTCATGGCATAGTTAGGAGGAACCAGAAGCCTCCAATTTCCATACACGATCATAGGGTCCTTAACGTATAAATAATCCCACTGGGGGAATTATGTTGGTTCGGCGAGGATGACGTGAAAGGAGGAGGATACACACACACACACACACACACACACACACACACACACACACACACACACACACACACACACACACACACACCTGACGTCCTCTCACCCTGCCTCGTCCTCACACCCTGCCTCGTCGTGTCAGTCAGCAAGTGTAGTAGAAGTCATGCATACTGTGAGGTCTCAAGGGGAAGGGCCGCAGTGCTCCTCAATATGGCCACAAATAGGATTTACTGAGGCTGCTCCCTTGTGTGTGGTGTGTTCCTCCCTCAACCAAAGTGGTGACGAGGATGTGTCGTGTCTTCTCTCCTTGACAGCAACAATACAGTATTACATCAACACAACACAATACAGTATTACATCAACACAACACCAGTGAAAACTAAAATAACTTGGCCTTGATGTAAAGTGTAATGCAAGAATCTGGTAATGGTTTAAGTGACAGTCGTTCCAAATATAATTATTATATCGCGAGTATATAATGAAAATCTGCTGATTCATTGCCTTTATGCCACTCTATTTGAGGTCATTATTAATGTGTATGAATGTGATATTTATACCTGTTCCTATTATGACGTAATGTTAACTTCATTTACAACTACTGCCATTCAGCCACAGGAAATTTCAGAGTTGTTAGAGTATCCAGAGGTAAAGGGCTTCTGCTTCCTCCAAACAATGATACACAACAAACATCTTATATATATATTGAAGAGCCACAGTTTCCTATTGTAGTTTAGAGGAATCCATTTTGTCCACAAGTATTGTTAACGTGACGAGACAATTTTACTATTGTTGTAATACACTTAACAATACCTGGTACATCTATTGTTTGTATAATAGGGTACATATGATTTTTTATGTGGCTAATGAATTATACCTTGTGCGAACCGTCTTGTACACACACCATCACACTCACCATCACAACAACAACCACCATCATCCCCTCTCTATACATATGTTGGTGATGGTGGTTATAGTGATGGTGATGGTGGTGGTAGTGGTAGTGAACTCGAGTGTAGTGTAGTGGAACATAATAGGGCAGTGACAGGGCCCACCCCGACAGTTATACACCATCACAACACGGTGGAAAGTATTATAATGAGGAAGGCTGGTTGGTATATATGTGGTTGGTATATGTGGTCAAAACATGGTACAGGGTTCATGTATAATAATGAGGGGAACAGTTATATAGGCTCGGTCACAACACGGAAGAAGCGTACTTATACTATATTCCATTACCTATAATTAAGAGAGCAGTTATACACGTCTGTTAAGGGATCCTGCATGTCATGTAGTCAGAAAAATTGGAGGTAAACGAGTCCTTCAAATGTTGCCACGAAACACACACACCTACAGTATATGGAAGAAGCTTGTTTCATGGCATGATCAGGAGGAATCAGAAGCCTCCAATTCTCATACACGATCACAGGGTCCTTAAGGGGAGGGTATAGTTTTGACATTTTTGGAGATAATGATTTCTCCAAACTATTCCAGGCAACACAATACCATTATTTTTGTTAATCTGGTCCTGTTTTCTGGCATATTTTGGAGGAATCAAGGCACTCCAATGTACCAAAAGTATACTCTCCCCTTAAACGGTAGTGAGTGTGTTCTATATAATGAGAGTTGTTATATATGATGGGTAAATAGTGGAGGTCTTGTAATGAGGAGAGCACAGGTAATGGCAGGATGGTGTGCTGAACGACTGCCTGCATGGGTCACTAACCTCAATGTTTACGATCTGTACATGTATGTGTTGTTGTTTCAGGCCCGGGTTGTCTATAGTATCTCGTCAGTCTTTTGTACACTTACTTGGTCGTCTGTGGAAATCATGTGATGTTTTGTTTTGTTTTTATTATTATAGGAGATGTTGTCAGTATTCATATGTTTTTTGTTTTGTTCTTTTAATGAGCTGCCACGCGAGAGGAGACTACGAAGTATCAAATAACATTACACGTTACCACCAACCTTCATTATCTGTATTTGGTTTTGTTGAAGGAAGTGTAAAAATATACTGTTCATCGTGACGAAAATCACAATCTCAAATGGGGGAAATAATAGGGAAAAAACTCCTACTCTATTCCCTTTACCATCTAGAGGTGTTACGGAAATATTACAAAGTTGTATCTTTTATAGGTAAGCATAACAACGTTGTCTGTTGTTAAGGACCCAGTGATCGTGTATTAATAATGGAGGCTTCTGATTCCACCTAACCATGCCACGAAACAAGCTCCTTTCTTATAGCTGGTGTTTCGTGGCAATATTTGAAGGACTCGTTTACCTCCAATTTTCTGACTACAACACAGGGTCCTTAATAGCACGCATGAATGAAAAGAGGAAAAGAAATAACACCGCACGAAGCCCTCAAGCCACAGGAAAAGTGCAAGCAGGTTAGTGAAGTGGGTATATAGTATAATATTATTGGTGGTAAACCTGGAGCCACTGATTCCTCCAAACTCTTCCAAGCAACAGAACTTCATTATATTTATACATTGGTTGTGTTTCCTGACGTATGTAAGAGGAATCAAGGCACTCCAATGCACCAAAAATGTAATAATATAATACCTCCTTTTACGAACCAATTCCATACGTATAACATATTGGTGTTTTCATTAACTGGTAAAGAAAACAGTCCTTACCTGTGCTATCTGTGGGAGTTGTAATGAGAAGGCAGACCAGATTACCAAAATAGAATCATTGCAACATGAAAGTAATGGGGACGAGAGCCGAAGTTTCCGATTAGGCGTTATCAGTGATGTGAAAATTGTTGTGGTATTTAATAAGACTGCTGCCCCGGACAAGAAACCCGACACCAGGACAAAACCCACGAGCAAAAACCAAAACCTGAATGGAATATAACTCGTTTAAGTATTACCTTCTCAGACCCACTAGGCTATACATACATACATACATACAGTTGCCAAAAAAGATATTGCGACAATTCAAGATAGAACTTTAACCATAGTAATATCCACAACTATTTGTATATGGACTATAAGCATGTAAAACAGAAGTAAATATACATATCTGTATATTTATAATCCCTACAAACAACTATGGACATTAATATATTTAATGTTGTATCAATAGTTGTTGCAATACCATTGTTTGGCAACTGTACATACATACGTTCACCTTCCCCTGTCAGTCCCTCCTCCGTGCAGGGTTCGTTCCAATGCAGACTGTATTGACTGTAATTTCCAAAGCCCCAGACTGTTATAAGGCCGGTAAAAAGGTCGGCATTTCTCGACCACAACAATTCATTAGGAGGGGCAGTAAATCCGGTGGGAGGGGATGACCGGGGAACGAGAAGAAGAACCGGCCGTAATTTCATAAACCAGTTTCCTCCGGGGGCCGTCTCCTGCTGGCTGGTGGAGGGAGGGAAGAGGGTTGGGGTGGAGGGGGAGTGAGTGAGTGAAGGAGTAGAAGGAGGACGAGGAAGGAGGAAGGGGTCGTTGTCGTTGTTGTTGTTGTTATCGTCGTTGTTGTTGTTGTTGTTGTTGTTTAAACTTCCCATCATCATCTATCCCCACATCAAGTTCAATGTACCGAGTCTTTCCATTTCCATCCTATCCTATCCCATCATAAGTTATCCATTCTATCCCTTCCAATTCCATTAAACTTATCCCATTCCACCTCATCCCATCTTGTTCCATCCCAACCTATGCTGAGGTAATCTATGTTCTGGCATACATAAGTCGTCAAAAACAAAATACGATCCGTTCAGTTTTCTTTTCCAAATTTAGGCTACTCTTATTTTCCATTTAATAGCTTCCCTCCCTTCTCCTCCCCTCGTTTCCTCTCTTTTCTACTCTCTCCCTTCTTCCCACGTCCAAGTATGACCCCTTACGGTCTTCAACTTCTCCGCTTCCTCCGCTTTACTGTGCTAACGATCATTATTATATTACAGTATTATTATTATTATCATCGTGGTGGTGTTAGTAAATTTTTCATGTTGTCTATATATATATTTTTTTTTTTTTCCGATGGGGTTGATTTCTTTCATTTCGATATTGGATGTATTTTATATAGAATGTGGGAACAGTTTTCAAGTTTATTGTGAAACTTTTAAATTGTGGGTGTGAAAATGAGATATAGATAGAGATATAGAAGTATAGAGAGATATCAGGAAAAGATCAGGTAGGTGGTAAAAAGGGAAGGAGGAGAGAGAGAAAGCAGGTAGAAATGAAGAAATATTTTCAAGCCACAACTTGTATAGCTTTGCACTTTTTCCCACTTTCCCCAGACGTAAACAAAAACTTTAAGGGGAGATTCTCCTGTTGGTAAATTGGAAGGCTACTGATTCCTACTAACTATGCCACAAAACAGACGCCCTTAAAGGTACTAATAGGGGATCTGTTTCGTGGCATAGTTTGGAGGAGTTAAATTTAGAGCTTCCATTTCACCAACAAAACAATCACACCTTAAATCTCTCTCAGCCATGAAAGAAAGTATCAGTTATATTGTATTACTGCAACACAACCTTCATTAGATCAACACCGATGCAATATATACCAGCTTCGCATTGCATCACTAGACTGACCAGGTGAATGAACAGAAAAATATTAAATGGTCCACGAGGGTTAAGCCGTCACGACAACAATATCTATGAGAGGAAATCCTACCTACCTACTCATCCTTCCCCGTAAAATAAGGTTAAAAAACGAGCAGACGAGTGTTAAAAACGAGCAGACGAGTGTTAAAAACGAGCAGACGAGTGTTAAAAACGAGCAGACGAGTGTTGAAGCGTGGACGACACACCACTCCAGTCAACCCTCCTCCTGCCCTCCCATCCGTTCATCCGTCCGTCCGTCCTTAGCCCGCCGCACCTCACCTCACCCCTAGTAAGAATGAGATGAGGTTGTGAATGAATGAACCGTGCTACTGGTTTTGTGAATGAATGGGTAGCGCGAATCAGCTGACGTATCTGGGGCAGGGGCTTGGGGCGCTCAGTCAGACCTGATGCCCCGCCCCGTCCGCATCTGCTGCTGCTGCTACTACTACTACTCCATCCTCTCCCTTCCTCTCTCCCTCCTCTCTCCCTTCCTCCCTCCCTTCCTTCCCCTCCCTTCCTTCCCCTCCCCCTCTCTCCCTTCTCCATTCCGTCCTGGGTATGAATGGGACCCTCACGGACTGCCTCTGTGTTTTGATATTTTGTGTGTGTGTGTGTGTGTGTGTGTACCAGGGCATAGTGGTGATGAGTAATGGATGGGTTAGGGTATAAGATATAATAAATACTGTGAACTGTTTGCCTATAATAGTGCCGTGTAAGGTAAGAGAAAGATAAGGTTGGTTGTGATATCTGTATGGAGCCATGTAAAGTAAGTAGGCGATTGATATATAAACTGATAAAATATTAGTAGTTTGTATAAGGAAACGACACTCGCTTAGAACCTGGTAAAATAACATATAAATGAGTAACATATAAACAACTTCATTGCACAAGGTATATAGTAATTTATATTTGGTGGTGGTGGTCCTGCTTTTAGGGGTCGACAGCAGTGGTGATGGTAATGTTGGTGGTGGTGGTGTTGGTGGTGATGGTAGTGTTGGTGGTGATGGTAGTGTTGGTGGTGATGGTAGTGTTGTTGTTGTTGGTTGTGGTGGTGATGGTAGTGTTGGTGTTGTTATTGTTGGTTGTGGTGGTGGTGGTAGTGGTAGTGGAGTCCCTGTCTGGTGTTTACGAGGCTGTGGTCGAGACTGAGGGCACCGGTAGGCATTTGTGGTGGCAGTTTACATGAAGGAATGGTGACTGAGACCTTCACTGGTTACGCCGGCAGGAGGTGGTGGGTCGGTGTTGTTGTTGTTGTTAGTGCACAGTGGCTCAGTAGTTAGTGGCTCCTTGGTAGGTATAAGCTTTGGGTTATAAAAAGCATCCTAAGCTTTCCATTCTTTCAGCGGTATGTGTAGGTGGCAAGGTTTCGTGCCTTAAATTAAAAGTTGTGATCAGTTCTCTTAACATTTATCCTGTAAACATGGATCATCATACCCTGTGATATATAATATTACTTTTTCATAGCTATTAAAAACTACTTAAAAGTCTCGTAATGTACAAATGCGGACACGTGAAACAGACGCACTTCAAATTGGGGCCCCTTACCAAGCACACAACGTCTCATCCTATCTTATGCTCACTGATGGGCCCCGTTTCAGGTGTGTCTGTTTCATATGTCCGCATCTGTACATCAGCATTTTATATATGAGTACAAGTTGCTGGCAATACTATATGGATGCGAGGGAAGACGATCGTACGTCAGACAATGCAGCATCCCTCCCTCTCTCTCTCTCTCTCAGGAAACACTAGATACGACTGAATATTATACAATGTGGTGGTGGCCTGAGGGTGTGGTGGTGGTGGTGGTGGTGGTGGGCAGCTTACAACTCCACCCATCTTACCTCATACTTATTCTCTTTCTTATCCTCATCATCTTCCTCCTTTTCAAACCGCCCCATTACACGACTTTTATCCCAGCCCTCCCTCTCCTTATAACTCTACCCATGCAGCCTTTCAATACCACCCAGTCCCCCCCTACACCACCAAATTATTAACATTTACCTCTTCACTTGTTCACTCACTGCATATCAGGGCCATCAGGAACAAGTTAGGCCAAATAATGTAAATATATATATATAGCAATTTGCATATTTTAAAGCTAATGTAGCTGAATTATACAACAAGGTGTAACTAGCAGAATATCAGGACAGCAAGAAGAGTGAGAGGGACTGCATCAAAGGGTAGAAACAGGGACATACGTAGGGGCATAAGCAGTGATAGAGGAATCGTCAGGGGCAGTGGGAGGAAGAGGGTAAGAGACATGAGAAGAGACAGGGAGAGTTAGTGGTCGGGGAGGGACAGAAAGATAATTAAATGCATCCTAAATCATCCAAGGGTCAGTGTTCTTTCCATCCTCCTTGCCCATCCTCCACTCCCTCCTTGTGTCCATCCTACTGCTCCCCTCCTTGTCCATCCTCCTGACCCTCTTCCTTACCCATCCTCCACTCCCTCCTCCTTGGCCTCCCTCCTTGTCCATCCTCCTGCCCCCCTCCAGCTTATCCATCCTCCTGACCCCTTCCTTACCCATCCTTCTTGCCTATCCTCCTACCTAGCTCATACCGACCCTACCCACTCCTATTCACCTCCTCTTCTTCCCTCTCTGCACATTCTCCTGCCATTTCATCTCTCCCTTTCTCACTATATTCCCCACCTTCCCTTGCCCTTACCACTCTACTTCCCACCTCTTAACTCCACTCCTCCAGTCTTGCCCACTCTCTCACTTCTCGCCCCGTTCATTCTTCTACCATCTCTTCCCTTCTTGCCTCTCCTCCTAACCCAACTTCTCCCTCACTCGCCACAATCCCATCCCACCTCACCTCACCTCACCTCTCCTACCAACCTGCCAACCTGCTTCTCCCAGACTAACTCTTCCTTCTTCCCAAGCTCCTTCCACACTATACTCTTACCCTCCCCACGTAACCCCAACCCACCCTGCCCTGCCCTACCCTTCTCCCCACAACCCACCCTGCCCTGCCCTGCCCTGCCCCACCCCTCACGTCCTTCCCGGTGGTCTCTGGGTATAACGGGACGCTCCCTCTCTGCTGTAATTACTGTATTATACCCGACAGTGGAGAAGGGAGGGAGGGAGGGAGGGAAGGAGTGTAGGCAAGGAAAGAGGACTCCAAGCGTTCAGTGTCATCGGCAAATTATCCAGTGTGTTGTGTTTTGTTTTGTTTTGTTTTGTGGGTGGGTTAGAGTTTAGTCAGGGATGAAATTTACTTAACGTTTTCCTCGAGTTAACTCTTTACGAAATACTACAACAGTTAGTTATGTGAACGAGGTAAAGTTTCAGCCAAGGTATTATAAGTACTTCAACATTTCCTTCGTGTCAAGCTTTAATAGCACTACAGTTTAACAGTGACCGAGGTAAAGTTCAGTCAGGGATTATAACTCTGTCTAGATTTTAATAATAACAAAAATGAGATTAATAAATAAAAATAATAATAAAATATACCTTTTTTTTTATCTTTTCGTGTGATGTTATCTTCCCCTGTGCGTCCACTCTCACTCCATCTCCAGATTGTCATGAAAAGAATTTATGTTGTCCCTCACGAGTATAAAAAAAAAAAAAAAAAAAAAAAAAAAAAAAAAAAAAAAAAAAAAAACATTACCCCATCGAGTGAATATCCACCACCTCAGAATCTTAAAAAAAAAAAAAAAAAAAAAAAAAAAAAAAAAAAAACATTACCCCAATGAGTGAGTATCCACCACCTCCACCTCCGGATCTCACCACTTAAGAGGAAATTAACCGAAAACATTAACTTGCCTTGCCTGGCCGTGTGTCGGAAAGTTGTCTTGGCTTTCCTCAATATGGTGGGTTGGCGATTTTTCATTCTCTGTTTCACACTCCATTTTGATTCCTATAGTGGGTCTCTCTCTCTCTCTCTCTCTCTCTCTCTCTCTCTCTCTCTCTCTCTCTCTCTCTCTCTCTCTCTCTCTCTCTCTCTCCATGCGCGAAAACATAGATAAAGCAAAAAAAATAAAAAATCGCATCATCCAATTATTTCTCCCCTTACCTATATACTTGCCTGTCAAAGTAGCATTATCTATTTCTCCTTCCTCCTCCTCCTCCCCCTCCTCCTCCTCCTCTTCCCCCTCCCCCTCCCCCTCCTCCTCCTCCTCCCCCTCCCCCTCCCCCCTCCTTCGTTCGTGTTCGTACCATACAAACTGCACCAGCCAAAACATTAAAAACATAAATAAGTAATGCTCTTCGGGTGGAAAGTGTTCGTGTCCCGGCAGATCATGGACGTCAGATCGGTTTAAGAGATAATGAGTTTTTACATCGGCTGCTTATTATCTTCATCACTGCCTCGGAAAGAATGCATTTAAGCGGAAGAAGAGGCAAGCAATTTTCTCTCTGTTTTGCCTTCTCCATTTTTATTTTGTGGGTGTGTGTGTGTACTTGTGTTTCTTTTCTTTCTTTGTCTGGTTTTGTGTGTGTAATTGTGGTTGTGTGTGTAATTATAGTTCTCTCTCTATATATATATATTAAAGTTAAGTAAAATGAAGAGTGAAGGAAGAGTAAGAGAGACGATTGGAGGAAGAATGTGGCGCGCACACACACACACACACCCACACACAGAGGGTAAAAGATAATACATGCAATTTATTATATCACAAAGTTTGACTTCGATTGAGTATAATTTTTACCTAATTTTACGCGAAAATAAATACACGACTGACTTGATGTAAGAGATAACCAGACTTAAAGATACACACAACAACAAAACCCAAACCTGACCACTTGCCGAGGTAGATAGAGTTAAGGGGAGATTATATATGAAGGTAAAATGATGAGCTACTGATTCCTCTATACTATACCAGGAAACAGAACCCTTAAGTATTTCTAATTGGGAATCTGTTGCCCGGAGTAGTGTGGAGAATTCATAGAGCTCCAGTAAGGGCCCTTAATTTTGCTAAAACTACGGGCCTATGTCTCCCTCAGTCTTCCTCACTCCCTCGCTTGGTCTCCCTCGCCCATTCGCTCAGTTACTCAATTCCTCACTAATTCCCTCGCACAGTCTCCCTCCCTCACCTTCTAAGCACCCTCCCTCCCCCTTCCTTCTGACCTTGTGTTGCTTCTGCACGTACTGGAGTGACGCAGTAAGGACAAGAGGGATATTGTGCTCCTTTTCTGCCACGGTACATACGACCTCTACTGCTGCTTCCTGTCACTCCCAGCCCACCGACCAACCAACCAACCCTTCTTTCCTTGATCTTTCTTTTAGAGTTTATATACTGTATGTTTGTCTTCCCTGTTACCTTATACGACTGCACGTATCCTTAGCTAATGTGGTGTTATTGTGATGTACCCCAGCTATTGTGATGATATTGTGTTGCACCCCTAATTTCTGTCATGATATTGTGATGCAACCCTAATTACTGTGGTGTTATGGTATTGTGATGCAACCCTAATTACCGTGATGTTTGTTATTCGTGCTTGCTTTGTAATGATCTGTTTGGGGTCTGCCTGCACGTAATACATTAGCAATATTGATGAAACAGATTTTGCATTTTAGTGGAAAACGCTCCTTGATGGTAGCAATTATTATACCAAGCAACATAAATCTCAATCTTCATAATATAACCCATCTTTTTTCCATGCGGCATCTCTCTCCTCCACCTTCATCATTATACCCGAGGAACGAAAGATTGTTGTACAGGTTGTAAGATGTGACTTAGACATATTTCCTTGACAAAGTATCAGCATTAGTCTCGTGTTCTTTAATGTCCTGATGAAACATATGACCCCTTCTCCTCTCCTCCTCTTCCCCTCTTCTCTTCTCTTCTCTCTCATTTCCTCTCCTTCTCTCCTCTCCTCTCCTCTCCTCTCCTCTCCTCTCCTCTTCTCTTCTCTTCTCTTCTCTTCTCTCTCATTTCCTCTCCTCCTCTCCTCTCCTCTCCTCTTCTCTTTTCTTCTCTTCTCTCTCCTCTTCCCCTCTTATCCTCTTTTCTTCTACCTCTTCTGATGTTTCCTTCTCACACCACCTATCCTTCGTTGACATTTTTTTCCTATTTATCCTTCGTTTCCTGTGTCTTGTGCTTCCCTCTCTTCCTACCTCCCTACTCCTTACCTGACGTTTTTCCCTTGGCTGACATTCCCCCTTTCAGTTGACATCCGCCCTTGTCCCTCTGATTTCAAGAACAAGGGAAATAAATGGATACTAAATGATGATGATTATGCAGCTGTGAGAATTAAATTTTGTGGATAACTGAATGAATAAAGATTAGGGTAAGTGTCAATGTAAACAGTGTATGGTGCATGTACCCGAGTGGAAAGTATAATAAGGCTGAGTGAACAACAACAACAACAACATGAAAACGAGGAGTGAACAACAGAGTGATAACAGTAAAAAGGTGAGGCAGCGACCAGACACACCCAGTCCCTCCTCCCTTCCTCCCTCCCTCCTTCTTCCCTTCCCACATTACGGAGAACATTTGTCTTCCAGTCTAATTTGCCCGGATGATGAAGAGTGAGCATTATCCACATGATGACCGAACATCCCTCACACTTAGCCTACCACCACATGTAAACACCGTCACCCTGTGCTGATGGTCCCCCTCAATCCACCCAGACACCCCCCCCCCCCCCCACCCCAAACCCAGACACCCCCTCGTATCCTCCTTTACTGGACACTGACAGAATGTAAGAGAGAGAGAGAGAGAGAGAGAGAGAGAGAGAGAGAGAGAGAGAGAGAGAGAGAGAGAGAGAGAGAGAGAGAGAGAGAGAGAGAGAGAGAGAGAGAGAGAGAGAGAGAGAGAGAGAGAGAGAGAGAGAGAGAGAGAGAGAGAGAGAGAGAGAGAGAGAGAGAGGATGGGTAGGAGGTTACTATTTTCTCCAAGCAATTCCATGAAACTAATTGCCTTCTTATAGCATAGGAATTTTGTTTTGAGACCGAGGAGTTTGAAGGACTATATATCAGTAACTTTCACTTCTCCAACAACATCACAGATCCCTTCAAGACAAATTGGTGAACAGTGGAGGCTAATGCAGTGCTAGAAACTCCTTCGTCACGTCAGGAGGTAATTGATGGAAGTGGGGATTAGAAATATTTCCCTCACCCGTTTATACCATTATTAGAGTCACAGTGTATTATGCCTCGATGTAAATAACGTTTCGCCAATTGTGGACGATGGCAGTGACACTCGGTGGGCATTGACACTGTGCCATTCGTAGTGTCAGCTGGAACTGGTGAGGGTGGTGGGGTGACAGGTGAGGGAGGTGTGGGTGATATTATAAGGCATCAAATTCGACAGGCGAGGGTAGTGGAGTGTTAGATGAAGATGCTGGTTAGTCGGACACAACAAGGGATAAGATGAATCAGGTGAGAGAGAGAGAGAGAGAGAGAGAGAGAGAGAGAGAGAGAGAGAGAGAGAGAGAGATGGTACCCCGGCCACATTCCACCCCCTTACTCACCCTCCAATCTTGTCTCGACGGTTGTGTTGTTGACTAGAGAAGTTCCGGCTCGTCCGTCGCACCTCCCCCCTCCAGGTCACCCCAGCTCCCCCCACAAGGTCCCCCCCAGTTCCCCCAGTTCCCCCCCAGTTCCCCCAGCTCCCCATCCCACAAACGTCCTATCGACACTCGCCATACTAGGAGTGAATCGTGCATTTTCTTCATACTATGTCTTCATACAACATCTACATTCATACTAGGTTTTCATAATACTGTATATTATTGTCATACTATATCTTGGTTCTATGAGGTGTAGGTGTGTATATATATAGGTGATGAGTGTGTACATGTGTTGGTGCTAATGGTGTAGATGTATGTGTAGTGAGGTTGAGGTAGGTGGTGGTGTAGTTGTGTGAAAATAATGGATGGTGAAGGTAGTGTGGAGAATGAGGGAAGTTTGTGTGTGTGTCCTGTATATGGTGACGTGTGTGTATTGTATGTATGTATGTACAGCTGTATGTATTAATTATGTGATGTATTGTCTGTATGTATGTTGTGGTGAGGGGATATACACTGTCTGTCTGTATGTATGTTGTGATGGTGTTGTGTAGAGGGGATATACATTGTCTTGTCTGTCTGTATGTATGTATGTATGTATGTTGTGATGGTGTTGTGTAGAGGGGATATACATTGTTTGTGTGTATGTCTGTATGTCTGTCTGTATGTCTGTATGTTGTGTGGAGGGTGTGAGCGTCCGGGCTGCTGACGTGATAAAAGACATCACCCCGGGACTCCCTTCACTCGCATACCAAGCAGCCAAATGCAGCAACAATAAATGCATATGTATGTCTCAAAGTCTCCAGCGTCCTGTGTTCGGTACTGACCAAGGGCGCGAGACTCCTGACGCTGGTGGAGGAGGAGGAGTTATTAAGATATTTTAAAGTACTTGTGGTTGAGAAATTAGCGGAAATCAAACCTGGGGATCTGCTTAATGTTTTAGGAAGAATATACGAACGAAAAAAATAGGTGTTATGATAATAATAATAATAATAATAATAATAATAATAATAATAATAATTTCAATGTAAGGATGGATCCAATACCTTTTTTTTCCAGATTGTACAGTCACTCAAAAATCAATGGGGCCACTTGTCACGTGAAACATTTTGACATCTTTGACGACTGGTTGTGTGGGAAGCGTCCGAAACAATACGAACGAAGCTTTAGTGTTCGTTTACGTCTTTAGGATATTATTAAGCCCATCTTGCATGATTGATAGATTTTTGGGGTCGACTGTACACCAATTATTTCTCTTTTTTTTTTTTTAATTGCATGAGATGAGGACTGACTGAATACTTAGATGCTTAACTTTATTGCATCTTTCTGCATTATACCTTTCCGCTTCAGTTGTCTTGCTGTCTCTTTATTTTCTTTGTTTTACTTCCTGCCACTCATTTACATCTTCCTGTCTCAGTCTCTTTATTCTGTCTTCCTGTCTAATCTTCTTTGTTTTGTTTTCCTGTGTAGCTCTCCTTCCCTCCCTTCCCTCCCTTCCCTCCACTGGGAATGTAGAGGGAAAGAAATGTCAGTAGTAATGGTAGTAAGGTGTGAGGAATGGCACGAGTTGAGTGTAAATAAATGAATGAATGAATGAATGAATGAGTGAATGAGTGAATGAGTGGAGAGTGGGATATTAAGAGACGGATGGAAATAAATGTTGAGAGAGAGAGAATAATAATACTAATATTAATAATGAAAGATAAAAAAAATGAAGAGGGGAATAAGGCGCAGCTTTTGGATATTGTGTGAATTTTTTGGGGGGAGGCTTGATGAAGAAAATGCGGACACGAGAATGAGGGGAAAATTTTGATTGATGATGCATTATAGAAAAGACTTGGCGAATAATGATGATCAATGGCACGTGTTGATGGAGGTCTGGACACGCTGCCACCATGCAACCCAACATTATTGACGACGAAGGAAATAATAATAAAGGGGAAAAAATAAATAAAAATACAAACTTGTTTATACATAATATTAGCCCCCCCCCCACCCCCCCCCACCCTAAAGATGAAGGTCTGACTGAGAAGGGGGAGTGGAAATTGGGGGTTGGGGGTGGGGGAGAAGGGGGTTACTTAAAGTCTGGATGAGTATATATTATTATTATTATTTAATGGGAGGGACAGATGGGATGGACCTATTGTTGTTGTTGTTGTTGTTGTTGTTGTTGTATATGTTTGGGTTTGTAGTTGTCTGTTTTGTTTGTTTTGTGTTATTGTTGTTTGGGTTTGTAGTTGTCTGTTATGTTTGTTTTGTGTTATTGTTGTTGTTCTTTTAGTTATGTTGTGATACCTTCCTCACTTCCTCTTCCGCGTCGAGTTGCTTACTTGGTGATCATTAAGGGAGTTAAGTTTTTTTTTTTTTGGTAGGGTATATATAATTATAGGGTGTTGCATGCTTGTCAAATCAAGACACCTGAATCATTCCATGAAACAAACTCCTTCCAAATAGGTTGTGTTTCGTGGCAATATTTGAAGGACTCGTTTACCTCCAATTTTCTGACTACATAACAGGGTCCCTTAATTAAAAGTGTTTACATAAGGAAGGCGGAAGTTATGTGAGTGTGAAGGTGCCCCTGAGTGACCTGCCGGGCTGCATGGGTACAACCAGCAAGGACATCCATGCACCGTTCTATACGTCCAGTCACCCGTGGGTATACAATGTTCTCAGCCCCCTACGGAATACCCCCGAGGCCTTCCAGACAGACAGCGGCGATGCAGAAGATGATAGCGTTGAGGAAGGCGCTAAGTTGGGTTCAGGTGATGACAGGGACCAGCCATGGGTACACAGACTGATGACAGTACACGACCACGACGATGATACCACCACGACCTGATAAACTAATCCCCCTAATGGCCAGGAGGGTGTTAATTACAATGATAATAGCCCGGTGTAGGGACGGTGATGAGGGTCGGCTCTCGCTCCCTAATTAGCTAGTTCCCCGGCCAGCACCCCCCCCCCTCCCCCCCAGGAAAGTGACGAAGATGATGGTGGTGATAATGAGGCGAGCTGTGATGGTGGTGGTGGTGGTGGTGGTGGTGGGTGAGATGTAATAGCTAGCTGCTGTCCCCACTCCTTCTCCTCCTCCTCATCCTCATCCTCTTCCTTCTCTTCTTCCTCCTCCTCCTCCTCTTCCTCCTCCTCCTTCCTTTCTTGCTTTCTACATTGCCTTCTCTTCCTTTCCCCCCTTCATTCTCTCCTCTTTCTCTCTTTCTTCCTAAATTGCCTCCTTCTCCTCCTCCTCTCTTTTCACCATTCTTATTTTTATTATTATTATTATTATTTTTTTATTCCTCCTCCTCCTCATTATTTTGTTTTCTTTGCTGCTCCTCATTCTCTCTTTTATCACATTATCATACTCGTCTCTCTTCGTTTTTGCTTTCTTTGGATCTACCATCTGTTATTTTCTTTCCACGTTTTCCTTCCACTTCTTCTATATATATTTTTTTTCAGAGTTTCGTCGTATGTAATTTTTTTTTTATTATCGTGCTCATTTTTTATATACATATTTTTTTTTTTCATTTCTCTATCATTACCACTCATTTATTTTCATTTTTACGCACTTCCCTTCTCCATTCTTCTGGCCCTCTCTCCTCCTCCTCCTCCTCCTCCTCCTCCTCCTCCTCCTCCTCCTCCTCCTCCTCCTCCTCCTCCTCCTCCTCCTCCTCCTCCTCCTCCTCCTCCTCCTCCTCCTTTCATTTCCCTTCTTTCTACATATGCACCTTCACTCTTTCCTTACATATATACATTTTTTTCGTTTTATAATTCCCTGCCTTCCGTCTGAGATTCCCACGCTGCCCTCATTTTTTCTTCGTTCCTCTAATTATCTTTTTTTTTTTTTTTTTTTTTTTTTCTTATATAAACGTTTTACAAAAGCACTGTCGTCTCATCTGACAAACCATGGGCCACGTAAGGACCCTGTTATCGTGTATGACGATTGGAGGCTTCTGATTCCCCCCAGACCATGCCACGAAACACGCTTCTTCCATATAGGTGGTGTTTCGTGACAATATTTGAAGGACTCATTTACCTCCACTTTTGGAAGGTCTGGGATTCCTCCAAACTTTCATATTTTTCTCATGCCTTCAGTTGTTTGTTCACCATTTTTTTGCCTTTCATATTTTTGTCCATATACTTCATTTATTCATACTTGTTTTCAGTTATAAATATATTCGTTTAATTTTCTTCTTGGAGTCTTTTCTCATCTCTTCTCTTTCCTCTCTTCCTCCAGTGTGGCCCCACCCCCACCTCATATATTATGTCCCCCACCTCTCCCCCTCCCTCCCTCTCTCTCCTCCTCACTCTCCTCCTCTCATCCCTCCCTCTCTCCTCCTCTCACCCCTCCCTCTTCCTCTCCCTCTCCCTCCTTCTCCCTCCCTCTCCCTCCTTCACTTCCCAGCCAGGTAACCAGCGTTTAAAACTAAATATGTACACGCGAAGAAGGGATAGAGTAAAAAAAAGTGGAAGGGAGTAAAAGATATTAATTTTTCATAAAGTGAGCATTTCCTGTGACTCGTTTCCAGATAGATAGATAGATAAATAGATAGATACCTTTGGGAAATTTTAGATAGATAGATAGATAGATAGATAGATAGATAGATAGTTAGATAGATATATAGATAGATAGATAGTTAGATAGATAGATAGATAGATAGATAGATAGATAGATAGTTAGATAGATAGATGGGATATTTTCACCTCAACGACGACAACAACGGTAGGATAGGCGACCACAGCAGTTTTCCCCAAGTTTCTGTGGGACCTTCCAGCGACGGGGTCAAACCAGAGTCAGTCATGAATGAATCTCTTTCCAGGAACATTCGACTCGTTGTGGCCACATAGTCACTCAAAGGACAAACTCACCTCTTTCTCGTACTCGTGACTCGTACTCCCTTTCTAACCCCCACCCCCCCACCCCAAGCCTGTCCCCTTATTCCCGCACCCCCCCAGTCCCCCCAAAGCCTGTCCCCTACTCCCACACCCCCTTATAGATCTGAGGCAGCGATCAAACTGGAGGTGGAATAATAGCAATAATTTCCAGTTCCAGAAAATAATAGCAATAGTTTCCAGTTCCTGTAAATAGCAATGTTGGTACTGGTGGTGATGACTGGTGTATCGGGGGTGACGTGGTAGAATGAGCCCTGACTACTGGTGACTTGACCCTGGCGTCGCCCCTGGGGCAGAAGCAGCCTGGGGGCCTTACCACCGCCTGTGTCTGGAACCCTGCCAATGATACCGTCCTCAACTTGGCTTCCACCAGGTTTTAACATCGTACGGACTGTCACTTTGGTCTGTAAGGTGTATTATGGTAGTGAGTCACTGGTTAGTTTGTTTCCACTGTTGGACTTCCCTGATGTGGAGAGTTTCTTTGGGGTTCACATAAACATTTCCCGGCCAGAAGTGTAAACATTCGGACGCAGAGAAACCTCGACTGTTCTGGGCAATATTATGACGGTATGACATTTAAAAATCACGAAAATGTTATGGTCTAGTTTTGTGCCCTGGTGCCTTGCTTTAGCCTCCTCCAGACTCATCAACATGGTCCATGCAGTCCACTGGGGCCTTGCAACCTTCAGCAGGAGTTACACCCGCAGCCCAGGCCCCTTCAGGTCCACCCAAGTAACGTCCAGACCTGCGGGGAAGGTGAAAACGAGTGAAATCCGGCGAAACTCAGAGAAACCAGAGCCTCTCACGTAACGCCTGTGATGGCCTCTTATTACCGGTAATCGCACTTCCACCCCCGCGGGCCAACCAATCATAAATTACCACACTAGGATGAAAAACGTGCTGCTGTTTGGTTCCCGGGAGTCCCAACCCCTTCCTCCTACTAAACCTTACTCTACTCCTTTACTGAAATCTTTCTCTACTCCACTGCCTCCTTCCTCCCTTCCTCTTACTACACCTTACTCTACTCCTTTACTGAAATCTTTCTCTACTCCACTGCCTCCTTCCTACTACACCTTACTCTACTCCTTTACTGAAATCTTTCTCTACTCCACTGCCTCCTTCCTCCCTTCCTCTTACTACACCTTACTCTACTCCTTTACTGAAATCTTTCTCTACTCCACTGCCTCCTTCCTACTAAACCTTACTCTACTCCTTTACTGAAATCTTTCTCTACTCCACTGCCTCCTTCCTCCCTTCCTCCTACTACACCTTACTCTATTCCTTCACCGCCTCCTTCCTCCCTTCCTCCTACTACACCTTACTCTATTCCTTCACCGCCTCCTTCCTCTCCTCCACACCTTCCTCTCCTCCACACCTCCTTCCTCTCCTCCACACCTCCTTCCTCTTTTCCTCTACCTCCTTTCCTCCTCCCCCTTCCTGTCCTCCTCTATCATCTCTTTCCTGTCTTCCTCAACCTCCTCCTCCTTCCTTATCTATACTTTCTTTCACTTCCCCACCTTCTCCTTTCTGTCCTCACCATCTACTACTTCACTTTCCCACCTCACACTTCTTTCCTTCCCACCTCACACTTCCTTCCTTCCTTCTCACCTTCTATCACTTCTATTTTTTCACCTCCTCCTCCTCCTCCTCCTTCTCCTCCTCCTCCTCCTCCTTCTCTTTACTACTTCCTCTGAATTGTGTCTAGAATTCTTTGGTGTCTGTCTGATATTATTTGTTGACTAACTTAATTCACTTCAATTACTCTTTCAGTCAACCCTATAACCAATCTATCTATCTATTCCTTTATCACGTCTCTTTCTTTTATCTTTTTATGCCTTTGTCTTTTTTTTTCTTTTATTTACCTGTATCCCCTCCCCCTATCGTCCTGCACCCCCCATTTCCTCACACTACCTCCTCCCTTCATCCTCCGCCCCTCCCCCCCCCCATTCCCTCACACTACCCTTTCCCCTCATCCCCACCCAACCCCACCCTCACACACCTTGTTCTTTTTATTAATTTCTTTCCCCTTCCATTTTTCCGGCCATCTGAAGTTGCAAATCCGTTCCCACATCACACACCTGTTGTTGCCCTTCGCTCCTCCTCCTGCTCACCTGGGGGCAATTATGTCAACCCTGCCGTGTATTCCGTGGCCCCAGAGGAGTTGAATCTTGCCCTTCCTTCCTTTCCTCCTCTCCCGTCCTTCCTTTCCTTCCTCCCCTCCCGTCCTTTCCTTCCTTTCCTCCTCTCCCGTCCTTCCTTTCCTTCCTCCCCTCCCGTCCTTTCCTTCCTTTCCTCCTGTCCTTCCTTTCTCCCCTCCCCTTCTGTCCTTTTCCTCCCTCAATCGTCCCCTCTTAGCTCCAGCCTGCCCTTCCTTCCTTCCATCTCAGCTCTATCCTACTCTTCCTTCCTTCCCTCCTTTCCTTTCTCCTTCCTTCCTATCTTCAACCTGCCTTTCCATCCTTCCTTCCTAAAACTCTTCCCCATTTCCTGCCATTACTTAAACTTTCCTTTCCATAATGTTTTCCTTTAACTTTTTTTTTTTTTTTTTTTTTTTTTTTTTTTTTTTTTTTTTTTTGCTACAGTCTTTTCCCCTCCTCCCTTCTATCCTTTTCTTACTTTCCTCAGATTGTCATTTTAAGTATATTCATCTTGGGGTCATTCCCTGTCATACTCTCAGCTAATTCATCCATTCCAACTCAGCCAATTAACATGTAAGCCAGTCAGCCAACCAGCCAGTCCAGTTAGTCAGTCAGTCAGTCAGCCAGTCCAGTTAGCCAGCCAGTCAGCAAGTCCAGTTAGCCAGCCAGTCAGCAAGTCCATTTAGTCAGTCAATCCTTATAACCCAGACAGTGAGTGAAGGAAAGCAGACAGGCCAACAGTGATTGAGTGTGTGTGTGTGTGTGTGTGTGTGTGTGTGTTAGTGTGTGTGTGTGTGTGTGTGTGTGTGTGTGTGTGTGTGTCCTGCTGGTGTTGTTATGATGGTGAGGGCGAGGGCGTCTCCTTCCTGTAACCTTCAGGTGGTGGTGGCTGGCTGGTCTGCCCATCTTCCGGTGGTTGCTGCAGCCACGTCACTCCCAGGCATAATGTGTTGCCTTACTTCCCTTACCTCCCCTTACTCTGCTCTTTCTTCCCTCCTTACTGTTTATTCCTTCCTTCTTACTGTGTTCTTTCCTCCATCCCTTACACTGCTCTTTCCTCCCTCCCTTACACTGCTCTTTCCTCCCTCCCTACTGCTCTTTCCTCCCTCCCTACTGCTCTTTCCTCTCTCCCTTATTCTGCTCTTTCCTCCCTCCCTTACACTGTACTTTCCTCTCTCCTCACTCAGCTTTTTCCTCCCTCTTCTCTGTACTTTCCTCCTTCCTTACTCAGCTTTTTCCTCGCTTCTCCCTCCTGTTTCTTCTACACTCATAAGGATTTTGCTCCTTCCTCTCTTCTCTCTCCTTGCTTCTCTCTCCTTGCTTCTCTCTCCTTGCTTCTTTCTTCATTCCTCCCTCCTCGTTTTAATCCTCCCTTCTTTCTTCCTTCCTTCCTTCCTCCCTTCTTTCTTCCTTCCTTCCTTCCTTCCTCCCCTGCTATTTCCTTTCTTCCTTTCCTCTTCCTTTTTAACTCATTGGTTCCTTCCTCTCTCTTCCTTTCCTTCCTCACTTCTCCTGTTCTGACTTTTCCTCTGCTCCTTCCTTCTTTTTTCTTTTCTCAACTTACTTCCTCCATTCATTTTCCATTCTTCATTACCTCTTTTCCTTATCGCCCTTTTTCATTCTCACTTCCTTTCTCCATTCTTTTAGTTTTGTTTCATTCTTTATTTTCCCGAGTCCTTCTTTTTTTTTCCCAAGTCTTCCGTCTCGATCTCTTTCCTTCCTTTTTCCTTCATATTTCTCTGTCACACATTATTTTTTTTTCATACTTGATATCCTGATAGTGACGTGTATAATAAAATAAGGTGTCGTCATCTAGTGGGACAGAAGAGAAGCAACCTAATAACACCATGAAGCTCCACTGTATTTTTCTCTCCCTCCTCCTCACTTATTTATCCCTCCCTCCTCCTCACTTACACTTCCCTCCTCCTCACTTACCCTTCCTCCCTCCACTTCCCTTACCCTTCCCTCCACCTCCCTTACACCTAATTTGATCCCTCGTTCTAGCTTCTTCCTTCCTTCGTTCACCCTGATTTTTTTTCTCATTCATATCCCTCCAACTACCTGCTTGTCTACCTGTCTGTCCTGTCGGTCTTCTACCAGTCTGCTTACCTGCCTAATTAGGGTATTTACCTGCCTGCTTCTCTATCTTTCTGTCTGGCTATTTTCCTGTCTGTCTTTCTGATATTCTGGTTACCTGGGTTACCTGGCTATACCTTCACTGTCCCATTCAGTACCTGGATATTACCTACCTGTATCTCTCCCCTCCCTGTATCTCTCCCTCCCTTCGCTACTTACCCTCCTGTCTCTTTCCTTACATACCTACTTATCTTTTCCGTCTACTTACCTATCTACTTACATATCTACTTATCTTTCCGTCTCCTTCCCTACCTACCCAATTGTCTTTCCGTCTCTCTTCCTACACATGACTTTTTACCCCACAGTGTCTCTCCCTACCTCTCTGGATTCCTTGCTTCTAAATAAATTACCTGACTCCATTACTCCTTCCCTACTTGACCACTTGCCTTCCTGTCCTTATACCTACTTGACTACTTACCTTCCTGTCCTTATACCTACCTCACTACTTACTTTCCTGTCCTTATTACTACTTTTCTACTTATTTTTCTGTCTGTTCCTCTGCTTGGCTACATAATATAATAGTTCCTACTCTATTTTTTTCTCAACCTTCCTTTCCTTTTAACTATCTCTCTACTTACCTTCCTGTCTTTCTGATTAACTGCCTGTCCCTGCCCCCTCCTCGTGCCCCCCTCTTGCCTCCCACTTATCGATTGACAACCTATCTATACCTGCATGTATTTTTGACTGCCTCACAACCTGTTATGTTACTTTGCCTGTCTTCCTGTTCGTCTCTGCATGTATGTATGTCCCTGAATACCTGTCCAACACTGGTACTGGTTTGGCTGCATCTCCATCTTCTTATAATATTACCATTATATATATACCGGTATATATCTTTCTCTGCCTGGCGCTATAGGACCTCGATGTTGCGGCGCCTAATATACATCAATCAATCAATCAATCCTTCTCTGCCTGCATCACTTTTTTGTCTCATTTTCGACTAGTGTGTGTGTGTGTGTGTGTGTGTGTGTGTGTGTGTGTGTGTGTGTGTGTGTATCTGGTTTCGTACACGTAGTTGATTTGGTTACGTATCTACTAAATTTACCTCCAACTTATTTCCGCGTTCATCTTTTTACACAACACAGACAACAACAAGAAGGAAAGGATGCCGGATAATATTGTTCATACTTAACTACTTGTCATACATCTATCCACCTGCAACATATTGTATTGAGGAGGAACACAACACAACAACAACAACAACAACAACAACAGCAACAACAACAACAACACATACCACTTCCACACACTCATGGGGTGAGGAGGTTGGTGGTAGATGGGGTGAGAAGGGAGGTAGGAAATGGGGTGAGGAGAAGAGAAGGGGGACTGGAGTGAGTAGTGAGGGCTGGAGTGAGTAGTGAGAACTGGAGTGAGGAGTGAGTGCTGGAGTGAGGAATGAGAACTGGAGTGAGGAATGAGAACTGGAGTGAGGAGTGAGTTCTGGAGTGAGTAGTGAGGGCTGCAGTGAGGAGTAAGTACTGAAGTGAGGAGTGAGGGCTGGAGTGAGGAGTGAGAACTGGAGTGAGGAATGAGAACTGGAGTGAGGAGTGAGTTCTGGAGTGAGTAGTGAGTGAGTAGTGAGTGAGGGTTGGGACTGTAGCGGTAATCTCTGGTTTGACTACATCCGCTCCGTCGATACACTTTGCTGGTCCTTTTTATTGTAGCCAGATTAATGAGGGCACGCTTCCTCCTGCTGCCCCTGGCCCCTAGACCCCTGATGTGCCCCCTTACTCCCCTGATGTGCCCCCTTACTCCCTGTCTCACTGCTCTACTCCCTGCCTTACTGTTCTACTCCCTGCCTCACTGTTTAACTTCCTGCCTCACTGTTCTACTCCCTGCCTTACTGTTCTACTCCCTGCCTCACTGATTTACTATACATTTATCTCTGGTTTAATATTAGTTTTCCTTAGATTTTTTATCATGTGATTGGGGTGTTTATAGTCTAATCTGGAGGTTGTGATAGTGGTATACTTTTACATGTCATTACTCCAAAGGAAGTCATATTATTCTTTTCCTGTCCTGGGTTTCCTTTACAGTATAATGTTAATTGCTCTTCCATCACTCCTTGACCACAGCTACAGACCCTTCTCATCTCTCACCCTATATTTCCCTCTGCCACCCATCTCCTCCCTGTCCCATCCCCATCCATCCATACCTATCTATCTATCTATCTATCTATCTATCTATCTATCTATCTATCTATCTATCTATCTATCTATCTATCTATCTATCTATCTATCTATCTATCTATCTATCTATCTATCTATCTATCTACCTATCTACCTACCTACTTATCTACCTACCTACCTACCTACCTACCTAACCCTGCCCTGTCTACGCCTGGTTCTCCTGAGAGCGGGGTATTGCCTTGGAGGATAATAACCACACCAATGAATCACATAGCTTCCCCCTCCATCTACCCCCGCCTCCCTTCCTGTGGCTGAGTGGAGGTGACTGTTAAGTGGTCGCTATGACGGGCTTACTCCACCTGTCGTCACCCACACACCCACCCACCCCACCTGTTGACACCCGAGGCGAGGACATAGTATAGACTCGCCACCAACCAGCTGTCGTCCCATCAGTACTCCTTCCACCAACCAACCAACCAACCCCTTGCCACCTGTCACCTAGCTGCCTCTCGTTCCCCTCCAGCCAACCAGCCAGCCACCGGTCTTGTGTACGCGATGCACCTGTTACCTCGACTCACTGCCCTGGGCCATGCTGGGGCTTTAAAACTATTTCCATTCACTTGCCCACCCGCTCGCCAGCCTGCCCCGGCTTTGTTTCGACTGGCTGCTGGGTGTCTGGTGGTGCTTTACGGTGTTGTTGTTGTGGTGGTGGTGGTGGTAGTTGTTGTTGTGGTTGTTGTTGTTCCCTTTCAGGCGCTACTCCATGCTACCCTTCCTTCCTTCCTTCATTCATTCAGGTCACTTTTCCATTCATGTCCCCCTTCCATTCATGTCCCCCTTTCATTCATGTCGCACTCCCTCCCTCCCTTCCTCCCTCCCTCCACGCCTCCCTCTTCCATTCACGTCTACCCCACCACTTACTTACCTTCAACTTGCCATTCGTCCACTCGTTGCATCCCTTGTTTTTATTTACTATTTCTTCCCTTCTCACTTCACTCTTTCCTTCCCACTACACACTCTTTCCTTCCCACTACACACACTTTCCTTCTAAATACACACACTCTTTCCTACCCAATACACACACACACACATATATACCTTCCCACTACACTCACACTCATTCACACTCGTTCCTTCCCCTCCAACTCACCAAAAAAAAAAAAAAAAAAAAAAAAAAAAATATAAAACAGCATACACGAGGAACGAACGACGCCTCTCTTCCTTTTTTTTTTTCCCCAGCCATGGAAGGATAATTATGCAAACGTGTTATCTGTCTCTGTGCATGTCATCAGGGAAGGCATCTCCTGTGTGGGTCTGCCTGCCTGCCTGCCTGCCTGCCTCCGTCTTTCTCCTCGCTCCTCTGCTTATCTCTCTCTTCCCATTGTTCACTTCTGCTTTCTCATTTGCTGATTTTTTCCCTTCCCACCACCTCCTCCTCCTCCTCCTCCTCCTCCTCCTCCTCCTCCTCCTCCTCCTCCTCCTCCTCCTCCTCCTCCTCCTCCTCCTCCTCCTCCTCCTCCTCCTCCTCCTCCTCCTCCTCCTCCTCCTCCTCCTCCTCCTCCTCCTCCTCCTCCTCCTCCTCCTCCTCCTCCTCCTCCTCCTCCTCTCGTACCATCTTCGTTCTCTGTATTTCCTTCTCACTCTTTCCTTCCTTCCTTCCATTCTTTCCTTCCTTCCTACCGTCTCAATCCTTCTTTCCTTCCTTCCTACCTTCTCAATCCTTCTTTCCTTCCTTCCTACCGTCTCGATCCTTCTTTCCTTCCTTCCCTTCTTTCCTTCCTTCCTACCATCTCAATCCTTCTTTCCTTCCTTTCCTTCCTTCCTTCCCTTCTTTCCCTCCGTCTGGATTCCCTTACATACATATATACATACATAATATTCTCCTCCGTTTCCAAGGTCTCTTTCTTCTCTTCTCTCCCACTCGTCTAATGGCACCCCGAGTCTTGGTTTATTAAGATTTACTATTTGGTCGCTCGATGCATGACCAATTTGATTTTTCTTCGCCATTGTGGTCTTTTTTTCTTTTTGTCGAATCTTTATTTTATTTTTTATTTTATTTTATTATTATTATTTTTTTGCCGAGTTTTTTTTTTTTCCGCCGAGTTTTCATTTTTTTTTTTTTTTGCGCAGAGTTTTCATTTTTTTCTTTTCGTCGTCGTCGGTTTGGGATTTTTCGTCCATATTTCCCGTGTGTTGCATTTATCATCATTTATCTCTCGTTTCTCTGCAGCGTGGCACTTTCTCTCTCCTACCAGCACGCCTCACTGCGATGATGGTCTGTTTCCTCTCTACACCTCTCACATGTTCACCCCCGCCCCCACCTAACCCCACCCCACCCCACCTGGAGACATGGCGCGGAGACATTTTTATAATAATAATATTAATCATAATCATAATCATAATCATAATAATCATAATAATCATAATAGTAATAATAATAATTTTAATAGTAATAATACTAGTAATAATAGTAATAATACTAGTAATAATAGTAATAAGAATAATGGTAATAGTAATAATAATAATAAGGTATACATTTGATAAGTTGTGTATGAGAATGTCTTACAGAGTACCTTCCTTCCTTCCTTCCTTCCTTCCTTCCTTCCTTCCTTCCTTCCTTCCTTCCTTCCTTCCTAGCCATTATTTCACACACGGACTAGTTATGTGATTTAATAGTCACTCAACTAGCCATCTCTTCTCACACACGGGTTAGTCATGTCATGTAATAGTAAATTTTCTACTAGCCATCACTTACCACAAGGAATAGTGATATACTGTTATAGTTACTTTCAACTAGCTATCACTTCCAACAAGGACTAGTGATATAGTGTTGTTTCCCCAGGGTTGGTTGATAGTGTATAGCCTACGGTATGTACCAAGCCACGTTCGTTCCCACACTCTGCAGACCAGGGCATAAATCACCAACACTCACTCACCACTACTTTACTGGATATAACACTCTGGTGTGTGTGTGTGTGTGTGTGTGTGTGTGTGTGTGTGTGTGTTGCCGGGTGGGTAGAGCAAGCGTGAGACAAACTTCAGGAAAGCAGGGAAACACGTGAACAAAAGGTGGCGTGAGGTGGGCAGGCAGACAGGTTAGCTGATTGGTGAGTGAACGTGAGGCAGGCGAGCAGACCAACAGGCAGATAGGCAGGCGGGTGAGCAAGTATGTATAGACAGATAGGCAGGCTGGCAGGCTGGCGAATAGAGGGCTGACAGGCAGTACGGAGAGCAGGCTATGAGAATAAAAGACAGGCAATAAAATAAGAAGGCAGGTGGGGAGGTATATAAGTTGGCAGGTGGGAAATTACTATGCATTTTGGGAGACAGGAAAGGAAACCGGTATGGGAAACATTAGCAGATAATTATATAGCATAGAGAGCTCTATTGGCAGACAGGAACGTAGGAAATTAGGAAGATATACAGTATAGAAAGATTGACAGAAAGGATGTGAAATTGGAAGATAAGCAGACCGTCGGGCAAAGTGGCAAGCAAACAGAGGTATATTGGCAGACAGACAGACAGATGGATAGGCAGAAAAGAAGGGAGGCAGACTGATGTTGGTGGGCGTGAGGGTGGGAGTGGTGTGAGTCTAAAAGTTGCCTCTCATTTGTCCAGGGCTGTGAATCAGGTTGGGCGCCATCATCGTGACCTGCGGGACAGTCAGGCAATTTATGTGGCGGTGCCGAACATGCGAGTGTGAGGGATGGGATCATTCACAGTGGGTTATTCAGCAGTAAGTCAGATTTTACGGGCGCCTAGCGTGAAGCACACCCAACCATGAGTCGCCAGAAAAGAGAGAGAAAGATAGAAAAAGTTTTGCGACCGCGTGCTTGTATATAGCGCCCGGCCACAGCCCTTATTTTGTGGCTTGTCTTCCGCGATAACAGTTTTGCAGAGGTGACCCCTGTGTTTACGTGACATGTTGGCAACGAGTCCACACCGGATTGTCAACATGTTAAATAGCAGCCTGTGATGTCCTCCTTGTGATATTCTTAGTCGTGTTCAGCCAGGCTAACATTTTGGTACATGATAAGAATTGTGAAAAAAATAGTAGAGTTGCATTTTAAGCTTCAGTGACAGGGCCGAATTTGTCAGGGGCCTCTCTATCCTTACCCATGTCATGTCGAATCTTGCCTGACAATAGTGTGTTTACCTGCGTTGTCTGACACTCACATCAAACAGTATAATGCCCACATTTACACTCAACACCTACATTCATCCCCACATATACACTTAACACCTACATTCATCCCCACATCTGCAACACACTGGTTCACATTCAATATTCAATTCCACATCATGCATACATCCATACATACGCCTTCATCCCACGCACACTAGCAGGAAATACAGAGAAAGAGATCGAGAGAAAGGAAAAAAGAGATCGAGAGTAAGGAAGAAAGAGATTGAGAATAAGGAAGAAAGAGATTAAGAGTAAGGATAGCATCACGTGCTGACTTCGACCTTCCACGTCTGTTTTCCGACACGACCACTCCGAGTTCTCTATCTGCTCTCAGTCAGTTTGGGCGGGAAGGAACACAAGTGGTCAAACTCAATCGTGACTCCAACTTACAGTGTGTGTGTTTGTTTGTGTGTGTGTGTGTGTGTGTGTGTGTGTGTGTGTGTGTGTGTGTGTGTGTGTGCATGGACAGGGGACTATGCAAAATATGTAGTTTCGAATGCCATCCTCGCCAAAAGGAGGCTTGATTTACTGTTTTCTTTTTTTTCACTATGACCGCTGAGAATGACTTGTGTGATACGTTAATTATTTACCACATGTCCTGTAAAGTTAATTAAGTGTGTGAGAATAATGTTTCTTTAATTAATTTACAGGTAAGTGTGAGCATCATCCATGAACACATAACCAGGAAGTGATTATTCCGACTGACTGTGAGTACTTATGAGGAATTGTACAAGTGGTATGTCTAATCTCTCTCTCTCTCTCTCTCTCTCTCTCTCTCTCTCTCTCTCTCTCTCTCTCTCTCTCTCTCTCTCTCTCTCTCTCTCTCTCTCTCTCTCTCTCTCTCTCTCTCTCTCTCTCTCTCTCTCTCTCTCTCTCTCTCTCTCTCTCTCACAAGTAGAAAGAAATTGAACATTGTATTTTTAGATATGCTGGGCAGGTAACCGTTTCCACAATAAAGTGTTAGAAAACTATATACCAAACCCGAATTAATTGGGTAATGATAAAGGGCCAAACCATTCTGGGATGTATTCCATTGACTCGACTACAATTTAATACAACCATGAGTATACTGTAGCTGCTTGAGATGATTTAAGGATAGACAGTGAAATATTTTATCTTTGATGCTTCTTGACGTCACGCTCGTGTTTACATTATAGGTTATTAGGAGTCTTAGGTGCTGAATGTATCTCATGTAAAACTTCCCCCCAAACAACTCCAAAATAATCCTATCACTGGTTATGCAGGGTTACTAAACCATTAAAGGAAAAGGAATATATTTAATGTTCTCCTAACTTGTTGAGTGAACAAAGGAATCACATGTAAGATTCAGACGGCCAATAAATTTTGTCACTGCAGCAGTAAGAAATTCAGCTTAATATTTTTCCTTGATTGAGATGGTTATCTTCAATATATAGTATAAGTTGTGTGTTTACTGAAGGGTGTTGTGTGTTTACTGAAGGGTAAACTTAAAACAACAAAGGAAGTTGTTCACTGAAATACATGTGGGTCGACTTAGAATGTATATATACATATTCATATTCATGTATGTATGTGTGTGTGTGTGTGTGTGTTACGCGCATGTTTTCTTGTAAGCCAGTGTTGTTTGAGCATGTGTATTATCCTGATTAAGTATGAAACTATATTTGTTTGTGATTGTGTATATGATTGTGTATTTCTCTCTGGATTTGTACAATGCATTTTGGTTTTGTATAAAGATAAAGATGTGTTAGTATGTGTGTACTGTATAAAGATAAAGATGTGTTAGTGTGTGTGTTAGTGTGTGTGTATTGTACCTGCTCGTGTTTACTTCAGTCCATCAATGAAAAGACAGTGTTCGTGTTCTCCTCCCAGTCGTTATGTGGTTAAGGGAGTTAAGATGTAGGTAGTGTCGACGTATAGCATGCTACTGTATACTCCAAACGGCGACAGGAAACAGAATTATAATATGGGTGTTGTGTTTTGTGGTAAAGTCTGAAGGATTGTGTAGTCCCTCAGTTCACCCAGCACATTATAACCACTTTTAGAACTTGTAGACGCATGTTCGAGTACCCCGTGTGTACCTGTGCGTGTGTGTAGCTGCCAATATGTGTACGCTTATATGGATGTACAGTTAGCAGCAAAAATTCGTGTACTCGCCGTCGGGTAGAAGAACAAATATCATCATCGTGAATCACTATACTTTTTTTTTTTTTTTTTGATCAACATGTTATGGTCTGACTTGATACTTGAACTCATTTTGCTTAATGAATTCATTTTCGTTCTAAAACACACATTCTCTCTTTCTCCATAATATAATAAAGACCTTTCAGACTGACAGGATGTAGTGGACCATTTATTCATGTGAGCAGCTGTACTGTACATGTGTGTGTGTGTGTGTGTGTGTGTTGTGTATGTGTGTGTGTAGTTAGAGAAAGCCAGCGGGCACCTGCAAAACTGGGTATCATTACGAGGTCTTGAGTACCGCCTCGCTGCCATGCCTCACACACCTCCAGCCCTTTAAACTGTTTATGCTTACAGTAATTTGTATCATTACCGAAGGGGCCTGGGGAGGGAGGGGGGGGAGGCGCGGCGAGGGGCTTCTCTGTGCCACTAGATTAGGCCACACTCTTCCATGCTACTGGGATTGGTGTGTGTGTGTGTGTGTGTGTGTTTCTTTTTTTTTTTTGTGTGTGTGTGTTTGTGTTTGTTTGTGTGTGTGTGTGTGTGTGTGTGTGTGCTAGTGCTACTGTTACTTTATCCCTTTTATCTGTCATTGATATTTTGACCTTAGAATAATCTGACCTGACCAAACTTATAACAAATTTGAGAACACTTAATGAAGAAATAGTAAAAATCTAGTTCTCTTACAATTTGAAAACCTACACCTGAAATCTAACCAAACTAATGAATGCTCTCTATCCTGGGTGTGATATAATGTCCCTCTATCATGGAAGACTTTGAATTACTGTATGATATAATGTCCCTCTATCATGGAAGACTTTGAATTACTCTACAACATTGGGTCCTATCACGCGGCGTCTCTTGTCAGCCTCAGGGGGCCTTGAATGAGAGGGGGGGAGGAGGGGGTGTACATGCAGGGGTCCAGACAGACATGCATGCTTAGTAGGGGGGTGTAAATTTAGAAGTCCTTTGTGAGTGAGTGAGTGAGGGCGGGGGGGAGAAGGGGAGGGGAGTAGAGCAAGACTTTGTGAATGAGGCAGTGTTGTTGTCACGTTCTCCCTTCCTTCCTTGTGTGTGTGTCAGTTTGTGTGTGTCAGTGAAGGTCACATGTATGCAGCAGTCCCCACCAGGGTAATTTGGGTTGGAGTGCATTTTTCCCCCAAATCTCCACTGGCCCAGGGAATTGTCTTATCTCACGAGAGGCTACACTCAGTTTTATATTACTGTTCATGTGTTTTGTTTACGTTGTGTTACTCGTCAGTTTGGTGAGGTGAGGAGAGGTCGGGTATGTCCAGGTGTCATCAAGTTAGGGTGAATACAATGAGGGGCGTGTGTCTTTGTATCGTGAGGGACTTTGTGATATCGGGATGAGGGGCGTGTGTCTTTGTATCGTGAGGGACTTTGTAATATCGGGACTTGGTTGGTATTTAAGGTGGCATAAAAAGCAATCAAGGTGTTATATTATTATGCACCCATGCTTAGATGCATTCAGGAGCTCAAGGCCAGAGGAAATCAAGCTGTAATCTCCTTCATCGAGAGGGGAGAAAGAAGGGAAGGGGTGGGGAGCAAGGAAGGTAGGAGGGAACCTTAGAACTTGCCCATTATTTGAGAAGGGGGAGGGGAGTGGAGAAGGAAAGGTAAGGGAAGGGAAGGAAGGGAAGGTAAGGGAGGAGAGGAAGGGGAGGGAGGAGAGGAGAGGAGAGGAGAGGAGAGGAGAGGAGAGGAGAGGAGAGGAAGGGGACCATATAACCTCCAACCCCCTAATATTCAGGACCAGTCTGTGAAAACTACTTTGGTTCAGGATATGCCGTTAATTAATGATTGGATAACCCACCTCCGGTCACCAATTTATTTTGTTGGTAAAATAAATGAAGAGGTATATTTGATTCCTCCAAATTATGCCAAGAAACAGTCAAGCAGCAGAACCCACCAATATTACTCATATGTGAAATGTTTCGTGGCATAGATTGAAGGAATCGGTAGCCCACCAAATTACCAACAAGAAAGTCTCTACTTCACCCAGGTCCCTTCCCGTCTCAGACCTGCCGTTCGTTATCTTAATTAATACCTATATGGAGTTGTCATTGGTCTGGCCACGGGACTTCTGGTGGGAAAATGTTCAGTTTAAGGAAATTGTTTGTTTTGAGTGAAGTAAAATATGTAAAAAAACACATTCTTCCTTTCTTACATTTGAAGTCTGTTGTTGTGGTGGCAAATTCGTGTATGGGAAAGACGTAAGAGTACATTTTATTCAGTTGGTTTAAATGTCACTCATACTCGGAAAGTAGCGCACATCATATCGATATATCCGCCGTCTGGTGCTTCGAGCCAAACAAAAAACAGCACTTATCATTGGCACATATGTTAAGTGTGGGTCCTCACGTGGGATATTATGGAGTTGGAGCAAAAAGTATTCCGGGCAGCTACTAACACAAAGCCTCACCTCGCTTCCCCTAATACCTCCGGGGCTACCTTGTTATTCAGTCTAAATTACTTTAAACAACTCATCCCCTTCAGTTTTTTACTATCGACGAGTATCGGTGCGGGGGTGATAAAAGGTAAAAGAACACGATAGGAAAAGGTGCTGTCCTTGAGTCCTTCCGACGGTAGCAGTAACGGTAGCGACGGCGCCAACAGAAGCACTATTAGCGTCCTGGACCCCTCCTGTCCCTGGATGTGGGGCGACGGGGCGGACGGAGGGGTCGCCTTTGTTTCCCGTTGCCCACCTAAATTATCATATGCACATCCGGAACGAGGGATATAAGAAGCATAGATTTGTAATCATTGTTACATGCTGGAGACTTGATTGCCGACCTAGAGGGAACCTGTCCATTACCTGCAACACAAATGGGACTTTTCGTAGACTAGACAGGGAGGGACTTCTGGAAATCCGAAGAAACCTTAATTAGTATGGAAGCAAAATAAAGAGTAGAACTGGAAGACATCTGGAGGTGACCTGACAGGCACCTGTCTGACCCAAAAGCCAAGGTGATCAGCAGCTTCACTGTCTAGCAGGAAGTTAAACATTACAACCCTGAGCCCTGGTCCTCAGTGGGGCGGAAGGGGGCGAGATGAGCAGGTGGAAGGTGGATTGTAGTCATTCTTGGCCCACCTTGGAAATGGAGACAGAGCGGCACAAGGAATAATCAGATGTAATGTTAGAGGAGGCAGAGGATAGGCAAGAGACAGAGGGAAAGAGTTGAGAAGGAAAGGAAATGGGAGATGGGCATCGAGAATGTAACTAATAAAAGAGTGAGAGCATACAGTAGGTAGGAGAGGAGGATGAGCGTGGCTAATACCGCCAATAATTATGTCGTACCATAAAGCAGTGTATACCAATTAGTGGAGTAATGAGCAGCTACTGTGGTGAAGTTTTCGTTCATGTGTCCTGAGAACTGAGGGTTTAGGGGCGCGTAACATTCCACCATTTCTTGTTGGATCTTCTTAAATACCTTTCGATTTAAAGTTGAGTTACGTAATTATGTAATCTGCAAGACTAATAATTAGGGACATGAAGTAGATCGATAGGCGATTCAATTGCAATTATTGTGTCGTCAGATAAGACACTAAATTGACAGTAACAAGGAACTGGAATCATTACTAAACAATTTAACAATTGATGAATCTATAAACTGTGAAAGAAACCCATCAAGAAGAAGTTGTGATGAGGGAGAACCAGACACATGCCAAATTTATGAGAAGCGGAGAACAAACTAACGAACTAAAGAGAGAAACAGCCTGGAGAGTTTATAAAGAATGATTGATGTGGAAACTTTTCTCAACGATGAAATCTAATTTGAGGAAAGTTTGGAGCTGAACTTTGTACCTCCTTTACTGAGTTTGGACGAGCTGAGTAAGGGAGGGAGGGAGGAGGGGATATGGTGAACTTCTCTCCTCTGTAATTATGCTCCGAGTGGTGAGGATAGAGTTGTAATTAGGTGAGCGCTAAATGAATTATAGTTTGATAATGATGTCTTCCTGTTCTGGTATAATATAAAAATGTTTAGGCTAAGTATAATAAATAGTTCCTTTTTAAATACGATGATTGGTTTAATGTTATTATCTGATCATTAGTTAGTTTTCTTCTGTACTGAATATCTAACCATTTCCTGCTGTGTGAAATAATATTATGTTAGACTAGAGGGAGTACAGACTGGACCCAGGCATAGGGGAAGGGAAGGTACAGTCGGCGGTAAAGGTCCTGTCGCCTCACTTGCTTCTCATGGACTCGAAAAATACGAACGTTTTCTACACCTAATAATCTCGAGTCTATGAACATCGTATGCCGCGGTGAAGCAAGTGAGGCGACAGGAATTTTGCACTCCGACTGTACTCCAATATCGGGCTCAGGTAGTCAGTATAATCCGTGATGAACTGATTTATTATTTGTTTGTTTTTTAGAATCGGCAATGACGACTGTTCTTGAATATTTTTAAAGGTGTGTCGTGCAAGAACTGGGGCTGTGTGTGTGTGTGTGTGTATTTATCCAGGAATATAGACATAAGGCATTCTGGATGGGGGACCAGGGTTGACTCAAATACTGGGACCCAAAAGGGGGGGATGCTTGGGCCCTGAAGACACACATGTTTGACACCAACATGGGTGAGATTTGCTCTGTATAAAATCTCTATTGGGCCGACCTCTGAAAACATAAAAATAATATAAGAAAATAAATAATGTGCATGTTGTGAGTGAGTGTGGCAGGTGGTGGTGGTGGTGGTGGTAGTGTCGTCGTGTTGGTGGTAGTGGTAGTGGTAGTGTCGTGGTGGTGGTGGTAGTCTGGTCGAAGGAGAGATCTCACCTATATAGATTGGTTAAGTGGAAGAGGAAGTTGGTATGATTATCAAAGTTATAACATGCCAGTGTGGTATTTTCCTTCATAGTTTATACCGGCAGTGGTACCTCATTGTTACTAGGGGGGAAATGGTAGCTAGACGTCAGTGTATACATAACCTGTCTGCGCCCTGAGGAAATTGGGGTCAATCAAATATATAATATAGATGAGGGTCTTAGTCAGAGTAAGAAGGCAATAGCTTAATGTATTATTCATGTATACCAGAGTCAGAAGCTGATGATGATGAGGATCCCTGTTTTACTGACGATTCATCTTCTTTAACACGCAGTAGTGGAAAGTAGGTTATTTAGTTACTTCCTGGGCTGAACTATCATGAGTTGGTGATGGTTTGTATGTACAGTACAGTACTTATATTTGTCACAAGAATTAACACATGCACACGCTGTTGTTTTCAAGGGTTTACAACATATAGGAAATTTAAGACTATGTAAATGCAATACCACATATTTATTATGTTTGTTGTATAGTAATTGCAGAGTCAATTGGTACACCATTCATTGCAGTACTTCCAGAATAATTACCTTTTCATTCCATATGGCATGTGTAAAAATTCCTGTGACCAACCATATCTAAAATTTATGCATCTGGAAGATCTGAAGGTTAATATGTCTTGTTTAATGAAAGGTGGATCAGGACTTTGAGTGTAGTTTTGAGTGTAATTGATGACATACACCTAATTAATAAATGCATTAATAGGGTACAAGTTATATACCGTACCTCGCATCATTCTCACACTTTTTAGTTTCCTTGAGTATTTACTTAAACCGCTGCCTCTATCCCCCTCCTCACAACGCTCTCCTACATTCATTGCTCCCCTCACTGCCCATCCCTTTTCCACCTACATCCTGTCCCCCATCTTTAGTTTCCAGCCTTGGTTGTCCTGCTCCTCCTATTTACTGTTCCTTCCCCGTCATCAGCATGTGTTGATACTGATCGGTGTGTGAGGAAGGTTGTTGTCAGGCAAACTTCCTCTGTCCCAATGTACCGAAATGTCCTGAGGAACTCTTACTTACTGGATTGCGTGTGTGTGTGTAAACTTTGTGTGATAGGGGTACGTGTGTGCGAATGTGAGTGACTGTACTCTACGTGACTTGATGTTCACTCGCAATCCACAATCCTTAGCCCACCTGAGTCGAAGCCAGAGATCTGAAGCAGGCGATTTCTGGACGACCGCTCACCCAAACCCAAAATTCTTATGATGAGTGCATACCGTATACAGTATAATATTATTGAGTAAGGCAGTCAGTACAGTATATCTTCAATGTTTTACTGTTCACCAACCCATGACACTAGAGAGCTCATTACTCCCTGGGTTGTCGTGTCTGGTATAGGTAAACGAGACTGTGGAGGCCCGCAAGTCACCAAATGATGGCTGGCCCGTTAAGGAATGTTACACGGGGTCGGGTCTGGGGGAGAGGGACGGTAATAAAGTAAAGGGGTCGTCATGTACTCGTCGTGTGTTGTGGTGGTGGTGGTGGTGATGGTGGTTAGTGAGCCAAGGAACCGTAGTGGTATAGTGCTGTAGTGGTATAACATGGTGTGGCAATCAATCCTTTTAGTTTTGCCACATATTTTTACGGTACGGTATTTGTAAGTCTACTAATAATGTTTTGGTGCATGCAGTGCCTTCTCATTATACATACTAAGGCCTATCATATATCAATAGTTGTACCCTAAGACAAAGGAATACGAGGAAATTACTCATAGTTATCATTATAATATCTACCTACTAAAGTAAAGGTTTGTAGAATTTTGAAACCCTTGTTGTTCATAATGTACCGATGTGTTCAGTGTATCAATATTTCAACATAACTATTACCCACCACCACCATACATATATTCCATTACGAGGTTGGGACGCAGGCAAGATTTAAGACCCTACTTAATGGGGGAAGTTTTGTGTTGGTAATTTCTGGAGTAAGTGAATCCTCCAAACAATTCCAAGCAACGGAACACCATTATTTTTTGTTCATCTGGTTCTGCTTCCTGGCATATTTTGGAGGAATCAAGGCACTCCAATGTACCAAAAAGAAACTCTCCCCTTAAGGGCCCTGTGATGTAGTCAGAAAATTGAAGATAAATGAGTCCTACAAATATTGCCACGAAACACTGCTTATATAGAAGGAGCTTGTTTCTTGGCATACTCAGGAGGAACCAGAAGTCTCCAATTTCATACATGATCACAGGGTCCTTAAAGCTGTGAGGGTAATGAGAGTGTGGTGGATTCTTCTCAGACTGGCTGGCAGAATAATAGCATAAATCTCGAGGTGCTTCCTGTGCAGAAAATTGAATGTATCAGGAAGAACAGGGTAATTTGACGATAAATTTGTGGCCGCTTGGAAAAGGTTTTGTGTTGGCATTCCCTTCCTCTAAAACTGACCCCTCCTCCCCTTCCCCTCCCCTCCCCTCCCCTCCCTTCCTTTCCCCTCCCCTCCCCTTCCCTTCCCCTCCCTTCCCTTCCCCTCCCCTCCCCTCCCCCAATCTATCCATCCTGATAATCCCCAATCCACTCATCTTGATAATCCCTATCTACTAATCCCACTAATTTCCTTCATAATCCTTTCCGTTCGTTATGGTACCTTTCCGTTTAAGGAGATAGTGTACTTTTGGTGAATTGGAGTGCTTTGATTCCTCTAAAGTATTACAGGAAACAGAACCAGGTTAGCAAATATAATGATGTCCCGTTGCTTGGAACAGTTTGGAAGAATCAGTAGCTCCAAATTTACCAACACTATACTCCATATTATGAAAAGATAATAATGATAATAATAATAATAATAATAATAAATATAATAATAAATATAATAATAATAAATATAATAATAAATATAATAATAATAAATATAATAATAATAATAAATATAATAATATATATAATAATAAATATAATAATAATTATAATAATAAATATAATAATAAATATAATAACAAATATAATAATAATAATAATGGTAATGTGTTCAGTCGTTGCGTAAGAGATAATCAAAAGTCAGTGTGTCCCTCCTTCGTCGCCTCCTCCTCCTCCTCCTCCTCCTCCTCCTCCTCCTCCTCCTCCTCCTCCTCCTCTGCTTCATAGTTCTCTCCCCGGGGGCGGGTCGAGTTGCCTCATTCCTTCCCTCGGGCGATCCAGTTATTACCTTTGGCCTTTTCAGATTTCCGCTTCACTTTTGCAAACCTAATTCCAGTCATCCGTTGTGAGTCAGTCGCCTTCAGTCTCCTCCATCGGTAGTGTACCCTGCTTCCTTCCTACCTTTTCTCTTGATACTAACTACCTTCTCAATACCTCCTCTTTCCCTCTTCTCCCTCCCTTCTTCCTTCCTACCTTGTTCCTTCCTTCCTACCTTGTTCCTTTCTCTCTCCCTTCTTCCTTCCTCCCTCCCTTGTTCCTTTCTCTCTCCCTTTTTCCTTCCTTCCTACCTTGTTCCTTCCTCCCTTTTTTCCTTCCTCTCTCCCTTCTTCCTTCCTTCCTACCTTTCCTCTTGATACTAACTACCTTTTCTCTACCTCCTTCCTTCTCCTAACTCCCTTTTTTATACCTCCCCCTCCCTTCTCCTCCCTCCCTTTTTCCTTCCTCCTTTCTTCCTACCTCCCTATTATCTCTCCTAACTCCCTTTTTTCTCCTTCCTAACTCCCTTTCTTTATCACCACCTCTCTTCCTCCTCCTCTTCCTCCTTCTTCCTCCTCTTTTACTCCTCTTCCTGCATCTCTCTTTTCCTGTCTCCATCTCCAGCCAGCCATGCACCCCCCCCCACTCCCCCTCCCCCCCCCTCCTCTCTCAGTTCTCCCCCCCCCCACCTTCCCCTCTGCCTTCTCATAACGTTGTTTACGATGCGTGTTTACCACCGGCCTGTGCTGAGTGCCGCGCCCCCCTCCCCCCTCTCCTCCTCTCCTCTTCCCCTTTCCCTCCCTCTCCTCTTCCCCTTTCCCTCCCTCTCCTCTTCCCCCTCTCCTCTTCCCCCTCCCTTTCCCCTTCCCCTCCATATCCCCTCTATTTCCCTTCTTCCCCCTCCTATCATCTCTTCTCTTTCTCCTCCTCTTCCTCCCCCTTTTCCCTCCTCCCTTTTTCCCCCTTCCCCCTTTTCCCCCCTCCCCCTTTCCCCCCTCCCCCTTTTCCCCCCCTCATCCAGGCTCTCCGGAACAGCTGTCAACAGGAGCTGACTTGGACCTCCAGGGTTGCACATTGTTTGCAGCTGCACATCATTAGGGCCGGGGTTCCTTTCCCGAATTTACACTGTGTTCCAAACTTACGCAGGGTTTCATTTTTTTTACCGTGTTCCAAATTTACCGTGTTTCATTTTTACCGTGAGATGCGTGACTATTGACGGTGCACAGAAAGAGGGAGGGAAGTAGGGAAGGAGGGAGAGAAGTAGGAAAGACTGGAGAGAAAGAGGGAGGGAAGTAGGGAAGGAGGAAGAAAAATAGGTAGGGAAGGCTGGAGATAAAGTGTGAGAGAAGTAGGGAAGGAGAAAAGAAAGAGGGAGAGAAGTAGAGAGAGAAAGAGGGAGGGATAGCTACAAACTCCAGGTATTGTGGATGATTTTCCTCCCACAAATAACTCCTCAAAGTGTTATTTTGTTGTCTGAGGGGCCGTGGTTGCAAGGGGTAATGGTCGCATAATCAGACCCAACTGCCTGCCTACCTGCCAGCCAGTCTGTCTGTCTGTCTAACGCTCTGTCGTTTCTGTCTAATGCTCTGCTGTCTCTGTCTGCTATGCTCTCTTTCTCTCTGTCTGTTATGCTCTCGTTGTGGTCGTTTACTCTGTAGGGAACCACACTTGCTTGCTTAGTTTCTATATTTTCTAGTTACGGCCACTGCTCTGTTTTTCTTGCAGATAATCACGTAAGAGGACAACTTATTCATCGTTTTTGTTTTGTTTACTGGTTAACATTGGAGGGATCAGTCAGTTGTCATCCATGCAGTTTGTAGACGAGAGAATGTGTCCCCTCCAGCAGTCGGTAAATGTTCTCAGTCGATATGAGTTGCCTTCACGTGACATGACTGGCTATTGAGTGACTCCCAACCCCATGTGTGGTCAGCTGTACCCATTCACTCTTACTTTTTATGATGGTAGGTGTGTGTGTGTGTGGGCATATACCGTTCACTACTGAAAAAATATATAGTACTGTAGTCTGTGTACACGGTTTACGGATGTGTTGTCTTGTGTGATGTGTGGTTTTCCAGGACCTATTGAATAAACACATGTACGGGACTTTTTGGCATTGGAGTCTGTTGCTTAGTGTGCATATATTTATTTGGTTTGATATTCTAGCTGAGAAAACGTGTGTGTGTGTGTGTTTCAGTATGATTCTATTTTGATCTTCATGGTTGGTTGGTGTGTGTGCGTGCATGCATGTATGTTTGCGTGTATATATGCATGTATCGTGTGCGTGGCGGAAGTTGGAAAATATATGCATGTATTATAGTGTTAATGAGTATTCATCTTGATTGAGGTGAGGACGGTCTTGAGTTACCTTCTAAGAGAGAATATTATTACATGGAGTAAACTCGATCATCCCCCTAGCAACCCCTCTCTCACCCTTCCTGGTATACCTGATCGGGTCAAGATAATTACCAGGTCGCCCCCCCCTCCCCACCCTTCGCCTGTTGCCAAACGAGATCCTCATTGTTACGAGCCAATTTCAACTGGATCGGAAATGAGAAGGAGAGGAGATTGAGGCAAAAACTATAGGAGGAGGAGGAAGAAGTAGTGTTGGTGGTGGTGGTGGTGGTGGGGAGGGATGAATGTAAAAAAAAAAAAAAAAAAAAAAAAAAAAAAAAAAAAAAAAAATTGGTTTTTCCTTGTGTTTCCTTTATTATTATTTTGTTTAGTCATTCTTGTGCTCTTCTTTTCCTTTCTTGTTTTCTCTCCTTGTTTTGTCATTCTTTTGTTCTTATTTTCTGTCTTTTAAGAGGCCAGGTTTTATATTAATACTAATATTTATTTCCTTAACTATTGCAATGTCACGCTTCTGTATCTTTTATCTTTTTTACGTCTATTAAAATGAAAAAAGTGATAGTGTATATCAGAATTACGAGGCAGTAATAGGGTAATGATAAACTAATAATTCCACTTAATTAAGGGTTTATAAGAGATATAAAAAGGTTTAGCATACACCCCCCCCCCCCCCGCGGATATTACACTCCTCAGGTATACATACATACATACATACATACATACATACATACATACATACATACATACATACATACATACATACATACATACATACATTACATACATATCATTTGCTCTCACTCAGTCATTATTTTGCATCTAATTTACACTCTCCTTAAATTATTCGTAGTCCCCTGTTAATATATATATGTATAAAAAAACTACTTTATTTTACTATTTGAAGGACTCGCTAACCTTCATTTTTTTTTTTACTTTTTACTACATCCCTTAAGGACCCTGTGATCGTGTTTGAAATTGGAGACTTCTGATTCCTCCTGACCATGCCACGAAACTAGCTCCTTCCATATAGTTGATGTTACGTGGTCATATTTGAAGGACTCATTTATCTCCAATTTTCTTACGACATCTCTTAACACAAACAAGATAGTACAGAAATTATACAAATCTTATCGAAACACCATATTTTTGTTTTCAGAATATAGTTAATTATATATTTCAGTAAAGTAGTCACATCGTATGGAGGCTCTCAAAGGGTTGGTTGGTTAGTTAGTTAGTTAGTTAGTTAGGGATTTAGTTAGTTAGTTAGGGATTTAGTTAGTTAGTTAGTTAGTTAGTTAGTTAGGTAGTTAGTTAGTTAGTTAGTTAGGGAGTTAGGTAGTTTGTTAGTTAGTTAGTTAGTTAGTTAGTTAGTTAGGAGTTTTTATATCCTACATAAACAAAGAAGACATACCAGGCACATAGTTGAAAATAGGAAAGCATTAATTTCCTTGATTACACTTCACATGCCGTAAACATTATTATAGTAAAGACTTGGTGGTGAACTTAGAAGGAGTTTTTATTTTTATTTTTATTTTTCTCAGTCGTCGTTTTTTTTTTTTTTTTTTTTTTTTTTTTTATAATGAACTTCAGCTTTTAGTTGTGCTTAATACGGTACCTGTTTAATTACTATATTCTAACGAGTTAAAAGGAATGAAGGAAACCGGTTGGGGAAGATAATCCATAACCATTTACACAGACGTTTATGAAACCTCCAACATCAACACACACAAACATTATTTTTATTATTATTATTATTATTATTATTATTATTATTTTATTATTATTATTTTATTATTATTAGTATTACTAGTATTAATATTTATTATTAACTTACCTGGTATTTTTTTTATTGTTATATTTATTTATTATTAAACCTTTTTTTTTTTTTTTTTTTTTTTTTTTTTTTTTTTTTTTTGTGCTTGCATTCCGTTATACAAGTACTTTTTTTCTCTGCAATCGACGTCGTTCATATCCGATACATATTATAGAAGCGGCCGAAAACTCCCTCGCTATGTGTGTTCCCTGTGACCGAGACTTTTTATATATAATTATACAGTAAATAGGTTTATAAAAGATGCTGTATAATATATGAGTGCAGGTGTTGTCTACATAATTATGGATACTGTTATTACTCTATATAGATCAGTGTTGCCATGTCTGCTTGACGAAATTTCCCCAACTTCAACAATTCAGAATTTCCATTTTTGCCTAAATTATTGCCTGTTTACTCTTGAACATTGATGGTCTTTTTGGTATTTCATCTGGTAGAAATTTCCCTGTTTTAATCTTGAACAAATTGTATATTATTTCCCTGTGTGGACTTCTAAATTCCCTAAAACAGACAAATTTCCCTGCACCTGCACTCTAGATTTACTACCTATACGAGTTGAAGTGATATAGAATAGTGTGATGCATTTCCCTGAGACCTCTGATTGGTCGAGAGGGACTAAAACAGAAGGGGGGGGGGGAGGGGGGTCCGGACAATCAGAACACGGAGGGACATTAATCTTGGGTCACCCCCCTCCCCCTCGGTCTGAGTACGCCCCCCTCCCCTCCCCCCCCCCCGGCTATATTTCACGTGATTACCGACAGCTCTCAAACACCACGTCCACACCGAGATGGATGTGTTGGGGGGGGCGGGGGTGGGGGTGGGGGGAAGAGCAGGGGGGGACAAATGCAGTATATAGGAGGAGGAGGAGGAGGAAGAGGAGTAGATGATAAATGTATAAAATAAAGAAAAATTGGGAAGAGGAGTTGAGGAGGAGAAGGAGGAGATGATAATAAAGAAGGAGACATTGAGAAGAGGAGGAGGAGAAGAAGAGAAGGTGGAGGAGGAGAAGAAGGTATAGAAAAAAAAAGAGAAGGGGGAAGATAATTGGAAGGAGGAGAAGGAAGGAAGGGAGTGATAGATGCATGGAGGGCGAATGAATGAGAAGAGAAATATAAAAACAAAGATAGAAATATAAGAAATGGAATGACAGAAAGTAAGAATGTATGCTGTCCAACCCCAACCCAAAACCCCCACCCTCCTATTCCCTTATTAAATACACGTCAACTCTGACACGCCGGGAGACCCAATATAGATGGAAGGGGCAAAGATCTCAAGGGGATCGACCACTTTATGTCCTCTATGGCAGGGGGTTGTAAGGCCACTTTTTTTTTTTTTTTTTTTTTTTTTTTCGGTCACTCGTCATGTACAACGGGGGAATATGTGGTATTTTTTCATTTCCTACGGTGATGGGAGTGTGTAAAGATTTTGACAGGATGATCCGCATTTTACGTGTTAAGAGTTACAAGAGATTGATGTTGTCAAGAGATAGTTATAGATTGATGTTGTCAAGAGATAGTTATAGATTGATGTTGTCAAGAGATAGAGATTGATTGTCTAATATGTTGAGCCAAAAGTCATACAAATAAATGTTTTGCATTATACACGAGTCATTATTTATATTCGTATGCATAACTGAGGAATAATGTATTGTTTTGAATTATACACGAGTCATTATTTATATTCGTATGCATAACTGAGGGATACATGCATCTCTTTATGGTTATAGTTTTTGAGGTGGATAGGTGAGGAACATCTAGTGTTAATCGTACATCTTCCTTGTCTTGTGTCTGCCAGGCTTGACCATAAAAAGATAAACTAATATGCCAAAAGTGACGCAAGCAAGAAGCTGTGAAGGTTGGGTGGGTGGGTGGGGTACTGGGGAGAGATGAGGCCTGGGAATGGTGGGAGGGAAGGAGCTAGGGATGGGAATAGTGGGAAGGAGAGGAGGGAGATAAGAGAATAAAAACAAAGGTCAGACAAACTAGGAGAAATATGGGAAACTAGGAAGGAGAAATGGAGGAAAGAGAGAGAGAGAGAGAGAGAGAGAGAGAGAGAGAGAGAGAGAGAGAGAGAGAGAGAGGAAGACACAAAGGTCCTCCTCACACACAGACCAGGCAGCCACATAAAGGCAAGGCAGGCGAACAAACAGTCGAGCAGCGGGTATTTTCATGCAAATGTTGTGTCAATCGGAACGTGGCGGAGGAGGGTAGGGTGGTGGGGGGGGGAGGAGAAGGATGGAGAAGAGAGGGAAGGGTGGAGGAGAAGGATGGAGAAGAGAGGGAAGGGTGGGGGAGAAAGATGGAGAAGAGAGGGAAGGGTAGATACAAGTGGTGAGGTGGGGGAGAAGGATGGAGAAGAGAGGGAAGGGTGGAAGGGAGGATTGGGGAAGTGGGAAAGGAGGAAAGAAGGAATTGAAGGAATGGTTGAAGGGAGGATAGGGGAGGCGGGAAAGGAAAAGGAAAAAAGGAAGAATTGAAAGGAGGATTGGGAGGTATAGAGGAGTAAAGAAGGATTAGAGGAAAGAGTTGGAGAGGATTGTGGAAGTGGAATGGAAGGTAGAGGATGTAGGAAGATGATGCGAAGGAAGGTTTTATAGATATACTGTAGAGGCAGATGTAAAGAGGAGCAATGATGTTAAGGGAAGGATAAGTGAGAAGGAATGAAGATGTCAGTGTGGAGGAAGGGTGACAGTAACATAATAGTCAATGCATGTGTGGACTCTATGTATGTATGTATGTATGTAGCAAAAGGTTAAAGGAGAAAGGAGAAGGATACATGAAAAAGATCAGGAAAATTGGCAAATATTCATACGTATACACACAAAAAAGACTTACAAACATACATACCGTACGTACCTGAAAACATACACATATACACACATGTACACCTACACGTATATGAATCGCCGATATGAAAAAAAAATAACAGTAAAAAATATGCAAGAGGAAAAAGAAGAGTCCCTTTCAGACGTATCATCCTCCAGCTTTCTCACAATGTCGATTTTTGCAACTCAGAGGCGGACGGTCTGGCTGGTTGGATGGTTGGTTGGTTGGTTAGATGGTTATTGGTTAGTTACTCTGGCTGACTGGGTGGTTGGTTGGCTGACTGGTTGGTTGGTTGGTTGGTTGGTTAGTCTGGTTCGTTGGTTGATGGTTGGTTGTTTGGTTGGCTTTCAGGCTACTTGGCTGTTTACCACATGAACTGGCTAACTGGCTGACTGGCTGACTGACTGACTGAATGTGTACCTCGTAAACTGACATGTTGGTTTGCTTTCTCTTGTTTACTTTTGCCTGAATTGCTGTGTTGGTGGAACGTCTTGTAATGAAAGCGGAGTTGTAGGGGATACAACCATGGATACAACCCTCTCTAGTTTTACTGATGCTGTGTTGTTGCTTCAGGATTACTGCATGGATAATTATAAGCCTTAGCAAAACTTATTAATTATTTGATACATTTTTCGTGACACAACCAACATAGTCATTTTTTAAGATATTGTATCATGGTTCTGTTGTCATTCATTCACTGCCAAAATCCAGTCATGAAGCAACTCATGGCCATATACAGTACAGTTTGGTACACACTACACCTATAGAGCTTAAACAGAAATATAAGGACGCTTTTCAAGACATCGTGTTAAAAATATATGCATGTACGATGAATGTTAATATGGTGACTTTATAACGTCGCTAACTATCAGGCAGTAATGAATTAAAAAGTGCTACATGGACCCAACCAGTTCTACTCTATGGCATCCCTAATCTCTCCCAGATTTACTTGCATGACTGGAATCGCTACACATGACGCCAGGCAGCAGCTACAAAGTTCCATGGCAAGATAACTGATAAGGGCTAATGTGGTGGAGTGGTCGAGTCATTACCAAGTACAATGTGTAAGTGTCATGTCAGGTTAGCTTGGAACTGCGGCCTCTTTCTTGAGTGAAGGTGACCAGAGTGGATAATGTAGCTTCAGGCCATTAGGGAGCTTCACTGAAATTGAGCTCGTGTAATCTAGATAGTGTGGTGTTAGTTAATTAGCTATTTCAGTAGATAAGGTTACTTCTCTGGACCGTAACAATGCCGTTTGACATTTGGAATGGGAGATAACCACCACGTCAGGGTGTGTTGAGGGGGACAGTTAGTGACCCGAGGAGAAACCAGCCAGTGACTGTGTGGATCGTCTACGAAGATTATTAAGGGGAGAGTATACTTTTGGTACATTGGAGTGCCTTGATTCCTCCAAAGTATGCCAGGAAACAGGACCAGATTAACACAAATAATGGTGTTCTGTTGCTTAGAATAGTTTGGAGGTATTATCATCTCCAAAAATGCCCAAAATATACCCTCCCCTTAACCCAGAGGCAGAGGTTTGAATCCATCCCAAGACGAGAGTTTGACATTCCTTTATCTCCAAGATATACAAATAACAACAACAATAGCAACAGCAACAACAGAAAAAGACAACAACAAATGATTGCTACCAGTATATTTGTTGTTGTTGTTGGATATCTACAGTATATACTCACTCCAGATTCATTCATTAATGCCAGGTGACTGTCCACAGATCGTGACGTCTACGTAAAGGTTGTCATTGACGTGGACGCCATGACATGTATAAGCGAATGTACAGTTGTGGACACATGAAACATACACACTTCAAACGGACCCCTCATCAAGCATAGGTCATTTTTTATAGGACACGTCGCCTCAACACACAACGTATCATTCAACCCTATGTATCCTGAATGAGGGGCCATGTATCTGGTATGTCTTCTTTATAATATCCACAACTGTACGTGATGGAAGTATTACGAGAGTCAATAGATAATTATACTCTCTGAGACAGGCAGGACAATGAAGGTCTATAGGGAAGCTACAGATTGTTCACACCAATTTATTACACACACATAGATACTCCCCAATACGACCCGAATGTTAAAGGCTAATTACACACAGATGCACCCCAGTACCTCTCTAATCTACCCCCTTCCTCCCCTCCCCTCCACACACACACACATACACACATACATACACACCTCATCTCCACCACCACCACCTCCACCTCCACCTCCACCACCATCCCAGTACCTCTAATCTATCCCCCTCCACCACCACTACCACCACTACTACCACCACTACTACCACAGTCCTGATAATATGCTAATGTCAACTTTTTATCTGACACTTCAAATCTATAATCAATGTGCCCGCGGCGGTGATGTTGAGGTCTTTGATAGTCGTAACCCACCGGTGCAATGGCCAGCCCCGTATTCGACCCTATGGAGAGGCGACAGAGGGTTGAGTTTGGTGCGGTTGACGGTGGGTGTTGGGGTGTTTTTTAAGGGGTGTGGGTGCAGGCAGACTGGCCACGCATATGACACTCCGGCTGGACAAAAGGAACCAAGACCCAAAGTTTGAAAATTGAAACCTGACATCTCGATCGGAAGAGAAGAGGAAGCGGACCTTATCGATTGTTGTTGCTGCTGCTCACCCTATACCCTTACTATTCATCTCTCTCTCTCTCTCTCACTCTCTCTCTCTCTCTCTCTCTCTCTCTCTCTCTCTCTCTCTCTCTCTCTCTCTCTCTCTCTCTCTCTCTCTCTCTCTCTCTCTCTCTCTCTCTCTCTCTCTCTGTCTGTTTCTCTGTCTGTTTCTCTGTCTCTCTCTCTCTCTCTCTCTCTGTCCTTTTGTCATCCCACTCACTCTTCCCTGATACATATGCTGTTCTTTTCTTCTCAAGATGGAAAACGTATAAAATATGACACTGCTGGTATTTCTTAACTTCTCGAATATATAATAATAACATAGATGTACTAAAGGCCAAAAAGAATTCGTACACACACAAATGTTTTTTTAGGATTTACAACATATTATAGAAGATAATATATAACTATGTAACTGCAATGCAACATTTAATTTATTATTAGGTTTGTTGTTTTGTAGTCAATGTATGTATCCCTTGGTAGAATAATGACCTCTCTTTCCATATCCATATTGCCTGTGTAAGAAAAATTCATCTGGCCATCCTTATACTTGAGCATTTTTGGGAGATAATTATTCCTTCAAACTATTCCCAGCAACTGTCCACCATTAGTTTTGTTCATCTGGTCCTGTTTCCTGGCATACTTTGGAGGAATCAAGGCACTCCAATGTAACCAAAGTGAATTATCCCCTTAAACTTATACCTAGTTCGAAGAGTTGTGGAATATGTGCATGTCCCTCTGAGCCAGTGGTCGTTAATATCCCTTGAGCTTCTCCAAAAACCAACTAATGAGTGACCAGGGTAGTATATAGTAGTGTGAGGGATGGGGTGGGGTTGTGAAGGGATGGGGGTGGGGTGGGGTTGTGAGGGATGGGGGTGGGGTGGGGTTGTGAAGGGGGACACAGGCAGGGAAGGATGGCAGCAGCTCCCAGGTAAAAATGGCAGGTGAAAAAAAAACTTTGCCACTCATCGCTGAAAGAGACATCAAAGTCGCCCACAACAATGGATGAAAGAGCCGGCCAACACACTAATCCCCACTAATTACAAAGTGGGGGAGGGAGGGAGGGAGGAAGAAGAGAGAGAGAAAGAGAGAGAAAGGGGGGAAAATAGTGTGTATATTCGCGCGCTCATTTTTTGTGTGCCTGTGGGTTTTTTTTACTGTTTGGGAAGTTTGTGGGAGTTTAAGTCGTAAATATGGATCAGGCGCCAGTCACGGAGGCCTGTGTGTGTGTGTGTGTGTGTGGGTGTGTGGGTGTGGGTGTGGGTGTGTGGGTGTGTGTGTATGGTTATTTATGAAGTCAGATGGATGGGCAATGCTAACACAATGCTAACATCCCACCTTGAACCACAATTTGGTAAGTATGGTACGGTAGACAGACGAACTCTTTATGTCAACACAACATAGCACAGCATAGTACAGGTCGAGTTTGAGTAGCTAGCGGGTGATGAGTAGTGAAAGAGAAGAGTGAGAAGAGTGACTGAGTATACATAGGGTTGGAATAGCGAGCGGGTGATGAGAAGTGAAAGAGAAGAGTGAGAAGAGTGAGTGAGTATACATAGGGTTGGAATAGCGAGCGGGTGATGAGAAGTGAAAGAGAAGAGTGAGAAGAGTGAGTGAGTATACATAGGGTTGGAATAGCGAGCGGGTGATGAGTAGTGAAAGAGAAGAGTGAGAAGAGTGAGTGAGTATACATAGGGTTGGAGTAGCGAGCGGGTGATGAGTAGTGAAAGAGAAGAGTGAGAAGAGTGAGTGAGTATACATAGGGTTGGAGTAGCGAGCGGGTGATGAGTAGTGAAAGAGAAGAGTGAGTGAGTATACATAGGGTTGGAATAGCGAGCGGGTGATGAGTAGTGAAAGAGAAGAGTGAGAAGAGTGAGTATACATAGGGTTGGAGTAGCGAGCGGGTGATGAGAAATGAAAGAGAAGAGTGAGTGAGTATACATAGGTTTGGAGTAGCGAGCGGGTGATGAGAAGTGAAAGAGAAGAGTGAATGAGTGAGTGAGTATACATAGGGTTGGAATAGCGAGCGGGTGATGAGTAGTGAAAGAGAAGAGTGAGTGAGTATACATAGGGGCTGTGAAGTGCCGGATGTGGTGGAGTGTAAGTGCATATCGTGTGGGGGTCGCTGCAACACACGTCTCCTTCATCACCAAACATTTCCTCCAACACATATGTGCCTCCATTATACTGCTACCGCCACCACCACACTTTTCCTGCGTCCCACACCACCACCAACACCACCACCATCATCATCTCCATCATCACCATCAGCATCACGTTCTTCACCAAACACCATCACACACTTTCTCCACCACATACATCTTTCCCTGCCATATTCAACCTACCCCTCACCCACACTTACACCCTCCCCCTCCCCCCTCCCCCTAACCCAAACTCGCACGCTCACCCACATTCACATTCTACCCCTCACTCCCTCCCCTCTTCTCCCCTCCCCTCCCCTCCTCCCTTCCCCTCCCCTCCAAGCCCCAGTGCAGGAAACAGCCAAGAGTAGCGATATTGAGTTTCACACAGAACTGACACAATGTTATTAGGATTTCTTTTGTAGTGTCCACATGTAAAGTAGGTTCTGGTCTCAATGGCTCTCTGCTGACCATATTCTTCTTCTCTCCTCCTCCTCCTCTTCATCCTCCTCTTCCTCATTTCTTTTTGTTGTTTTCTCTCCTCCCTCTTTACCCCCAGTGTTCTCTTGTCCATTCGCTACCTTTCTCTCCTCATCCTCCTTCCCTCTCTCGGTTTCCTCCGCCTCTGCTCATCATCATTGTCCTTGTCTCTCTTCCCTCCTCTACCACTCTTCTCGCCCTCTTACCCCCTCCTCCTCCTCCTCCTCCTCCTCTTCTCTTCTCTCTTCCTGTAGCATCCCATTCTAGTCCGGTTCTCATTCCTTCTGTGTCTCCTTCCGCTTCTCCTCGTCTTCCCTTGTTCTTCCTCTCTTTCCATTTTCCAGTGTCCTGATTTTTTTTTTTTTTTCTCAGTTTCAAATCTTTCTCGTCTCATTTGCATGTTGGGGTTCCTGATCCCGTTCTTATCTGCCTCTTATACTTCCATATTTATCTTCTGTTCCTTCCTCCATCTTTCCTTTTTTTTTTTCTCTCTCTCTCCCCTCTCTCTCTCGTTCACGTTACTCTCGTTTCTCCACCACTTTTAATAATCCTCGTTTATCCATTGTCTCATCTCTTTCTTTCTTTTCTTCAGGTCTGCCTCCTCTTTTGCCTGCATGCTCCTTTTCGTTCACTGTTCCATCCCTATCTCTCTCTCTCTCTCTCTCTCTTTGCATTTAATAATTTCTCCCCTCTATTTTCTTTCAAACCCAACTCCCTCCATCCCACTACCCTTGTCCCCATCTCTCTCTGTCCTCTCTCTCCCTCCAACCCACCCCCTCCACCTTCTCTCCCTCCAACCTACCTCTCTCTCCATCTCACCTCTCCCTCCAGCCCACCTCCTCCACCTTCTCTCCACCTCCTCCACCTTCTCTCCACCTCCTCGTCCACTTAGCAATGACCAGCGGGGAGTAACCACTTGAGACACTTACACTCAGAGGGCCTCGTTAGCATCGGAGGGCATGGGTGTTGTGGATGGGGGGGGACGGGGGGCGGGGGGAAGGACACAAAAGGAGAGAGGAGGCGTGTGAACTCCACCGAAAACAACTATAACAATAAAAACAACTACTATAACAACAACTACAACTATAACAACAGCAACAACAACAACTGTAACAACAATAACAACAACTGTACAACAATAACAATAACTGTAACAACAACAACAACTATAACAACAACAACTGTAACAACTATAACAACAACAACAACTTCCTCATCGTTTTATTCGTTCGTCTTCGTTATTACCTTTTTTTTATATTACTTAAGGTTTTTTTTCTATCTTTATGTTTTTATTGCCTCCGCCAAAGGAATTAACGTGTGATGGGTTTGGTTTGTTTGTTTGTCAGCAGGATGCAGATATATATTTGTGTTGATTGTTCTATATTTTTCCTTTTTTCATCACTCCATTTTTTTTCTTCGTATTTCTGCATATCAACGTACTTCATATTGATAACTGGTTGACAGTGACGAGTGTGTACTGAGCTATAGTATGTGATCCTGGTTAGAGATGGTTCACAAAGTTGGTCCAATTGCTTCTTACTTAACCCACTGCCCCTCTTCCCCTTCCCCTTCCTCTCCCTCTTCCTCACTACACACTTATCATCCACTTTATTCAGTAGCGTTGTCGTGCTGGAAATGACAGTACACTGCTGTACATGCAGCTATAGCGACCTGACCTGACCTGACCTGGCCTGGCCTGATTAAGAGTTTGCTGGATGCATACGTGATTAACTCGCAGCTGCTCAAACGATGAAACAAATGGCATGAAAGAATAAAGTAAGGTTGTGCTCTGCCTTACATTAATTACCATGTAGAACAACAACTTCACCCGGTGTGCAAACAAGATACTGGAGTTGTGATACGCCAAGACACAGCAGGGTGTCCGGTGCCGCCCCTTTACTGTTGTGTGTTGAGGTCCTACTGAACACTGACCATGTGGCCTGACACATAGTGAAGTACCACACCATTGTGTTCAGTACCTGATGTGTATGTAGCTTCTTACTGCCCTCATACTGATGGCCTCCAGACCTTCTCCTGTCCTCACACTGGTGGCCTCCTGCCCTCATACTGGCCATGTGGGCTGACACATAGTGAAGTCCCACAATATTGTGTTCAGTACCTGATGTGAGTGTAGCTTTCTGCTGCCTTCACACTGGTGGCCTCCAGGCCTGCTCTTGCCCTCACACTGGTGGCCTCCAGGCCTCTCCTGCCATCCCTTACACTATATCTCCCAGCACTAAGCAACACAAAATGACTTACCAAGTTAGTCATAACATGAGGCCATTGCAGGGAATAATACATGTATAGATGTGGATAACAGTTTTTTTACTAAGTCATTAACACTGTATTAATTCCTTAAGAATCAGCAAAGGTAGATATTCCTATGGTTCGTGTGGTTTAAAGATAAATTCTTTCACTTCTGACAACAAACAATTAACTGCTGGAACAATGCACAACCTATATAGTATACCATGCCACTGTACAAACTTATTTTTATCCAATCCTTTTTGCCTTTGTGATATAATAACCTTCTTTCCTTATTATAAATGTGTACACAATGTTTGTTGGTACGCAGTGGTTGTATCTTATTATATATATATATTTTTTTTTTTTTTTTGTTCAAGTACTGATGCCGGGGTCAGTCCTCACTCACCCAGCCACTACCAACCAACCAACCAACCCCAGACATGACCACCTCGTAAACATACTACCAGGAACACCACCCTCTGTCATCGGGGAGGCTGGGATGGGATGGGATGGGATGGGATGGGATGGGATGAGGAGGGATGGGATGGGATGGGGTGGGATGATGGGCAGGGATGGGATGGGATGGGATGGGTTGGGCAGGGATGGGATGAAGGTAGGGATGGGATGGGATGAAGTAGCGGGCGGCTTAATAGTGCGTAAAATGAGATTGAATGGATTGGAATTTTGTTTCTAATATGACTTTCTCTACTAAACACAAGACATAGAAATACTAATACAGATGAAGTTAATAACCAAATATATAATTACTTTGATATAATTACTTTGAGTGTGGGAGATGTTTTAAAGGGGGTAATTCACTTTTGTTACATTGGAGTGCCTTGATTCCTCCAAAATATGCCAGGAAACCAAACCAGAAGAGCATAAAAATAAACAATGTTGTCCTGTTGCTTGGAATAGTTTGGAGGATTAAATTTGCTCCAGATTTAGCAACACAACATTCCGACCCACACCCACTCCCTTAAATAAATATTGTTGTTCTGTTGCTTGGAATAGTTTGGAGGATTAAATTTGCTCCAGATTTAGCAACACAACATTTCCACCCACACACCCACCACCACTCCCTTAAGGACCCTGTGATGTAGTCAGAAAATAGGAGGTTTGGGGAGTCCTTCAAACATTGCCAGGAAACACCACCCATATGGAATGAGTTTGTTTCGTGTCTTGGTTAGGAGGAATCAGAAGCCTCTTAATTTTTATACACGATCACAGGGTCCTTAATAAAAACGACTTAAAGGTCCCCCGGTGAGCAGACTATTATATCTTGTAATTCCAGTGTGAAGGGTGAGGGTCCGGGCAATGAGGACTACAGGTGCCGGATGAAATGTTTATCTGACGGGACCACAATAAGCAACCACCAGGCCGCACCCCTTCCCCCTCCTTCCTCCCGCTTCCCCCCTTCTCCCCTCTTTCTCTCCCTTCCCCCCTCCTCCCCTCCTTCTCCCCTCCTTCCCTCCCTTCCCCCCTCCTCCCCTCCTTCTCCCCTTTCTCCCCCTCCTCCCCCTTCCCCCCATGGACGTAGCCTGGGGGGGGGGGGGACGGATGGGGAGGGGGTCGTCGAGGCCAGGGAGCAAAGTGGTGATGAAGTGTTGGGAGTGTGGGGAAGCTAACTTTAGAATATAATGAGGGAGAGAGTGAGAAGTGGGAGACGGTAGGTGGAGAGTGGGAGAAGTAAAGAACAGTATAGGGAGCAATGAGAAAATGAGGGAGCATTTTTGTGAGATGAAAGAATAGGAGAGGGAGTAGTGAAAAGGAGTGAAGAATTTTGTAAGCGGTTTAAGTTAGGGATTGAAATGTAAGCTTACAGTGTGAGGTAGTGAGAGAGGACGCAGTGTGAGGGAGAGAGCAAGAAGCCAAGCAGTGTGTGTGAAGCAGAGTGTAAACAGTGGGAGGGAGTGAAGAAGTGTGAGTGAAAGAGCTACTGTAGAAGTTAGCAGTGTGAGGGAGAGAACAAGTGAGTGAAGAAGGGAGAGAATGAGAGTGAAGGAAGCCTAGTGGTGGGGTATGTATGTATGTATGTCCCTTGCTAGCCTACTACTACAACTACTGCTACTATTATTCAGTACACGACGAGACAGCTCCTATAAAGGTCCAAGTGTCAATCCTTTTAAGAATGACCGCGATCGTATCAGGGAAGGGGGGAAGGGGGGATGTCAGGGAGCTCTAGGCGGTGGTGGGTGGTTGGCAGGGAGGGAGAGAGGGACTGAGGGACAGTGAGAGAGGGGAGAGCTATCGTGGTTCTCTGTAAACACTTCACCTGCCCTGCCACACGCTCGTAACTTCCGCTGCTCCTCACACTCATGCTCAAGCTCAACTGGTCGGTAATCTCTCGTTCCTCTTCTGAGCAGCATTCCCGAGTCTATTGGGGCTTCTCCTTGCTGCTCTCAGTTAGATGCTTCCGGAATGAGATGGTGTGTGTCATTATTAACTATAACTTTATATTGAATTTTCTATGGTCCCATCGTTCCACACTCAATCGTTGGATGGAGTGATAAGGATGTGTTGGTTTGTTGTATCCCTTATACCTTTGCATACCTCTCTATCGAATTTATCAACTACATTTTAAAGAAGTAACCCCCCGTTCTTGAATTGTAATAATCAATGGTAAGAAATAAATAAGTGAAATTATACCCTAATTTTCCCATCACAACTTCTCCTGAGTTTGTGTAACAAAAATACTACACTATTATAGTATACTATTATAGTATTAATATTATTCTTAGGGTGAGTATTGAGGATGCGTGTGTGTGTGTATGTGTGTTCCTTAGTGCCAAATAGGAGACATCAGTAGCAGAAGTCAGTATTGAGGATGGTAATAAAAAGCAACTACCTGATAATAGACACACAATGGTTACTCAAATGGGACAAGTATCTTTCACCTGGGCTGTACCACCAATTCCTGTGTCCAACTGTACCTCCTCACTGGGTTAGAACTGGTTAGTCAGGAATATAAATCTCTCTTCCCTCCACCTCAGTAACTCACAGTGATAATGATCAAGTAAATTTGGTGGAAAAAACACAGGTGTAATATTGCCTTCATAAATATGGATATAAATTCATCTGTGTATTCTTCATTGTAGTGCCGTGACATCTTTATTATTAGGGATGATTGGGTGGGATGTGTTGACCTGTTGTTGTTGTTGTTGTTGTTTGGATAATAAATGTACACAAACGATATTACTACCTTCCCTCTGATTACTGTTAAGAGGAGAAACTCGTACGGTATTTTGGAGTGCTACTGAATCCTCCAATCTGTATCACAAAACAAATACTTTATTAATAACTAACATTGAGGTGATTTGTTTCGTAGACTAGTTTGGAGGAAAACGGGAGCATCCAATTTACCAAATCCTATGAACCAATAATGATACATCAACCAACAGCTATAGTTTGGCAGCAAGAAGTAAACCTTAATAATAATTAATTTGCACAGTTCGCCTCCACAGTTACCGTTTATTGATTCTCCCTTATCGTTTTGTTTTTCTTTTGAATGAGAGTGAGGTGTTTCTCTCTCTCTCTGCCGCCACCCCTTACTGATGGGATGGTAATTCCGTGTCGTCGGTGTCGTGTTATCGCTGGTACTGGGGCGTCGTCCTTACACCGTGTCGAAGGTGTGTGTGTCTGTGTGTGTGTGTGTGTGTAAAAGTGTGCTTGCACACGTGGGTGAGGCGTGTGTGTGTCTATAAAATTGTTTTAGTATGTGTGTGTGTTTGTGTGTAATTGTGATTGTACCAATGTGTGTGTGTGCGCTTGGTTGTGTGTGAATGTTGTCTGCGACATTGTCAACCCCTGCATCTTGTACGGCCAGGGGCGCTGTCATCCCCCGGGGGGCATCACCGTAGCAGGTCCCAAGGGGCGAGGCGAGCCGGAGTGACATGTTAATAACGAAGAGATAACGAGTGCCGCCCTCACCACCGGACAACAGCCTCTGACCGACAGGAAATTATGCTCTCACTCATGCTGTCCTCTCCCCTCTCCCTTCACTCTCTCTCTCCCCTCACTCTCTCGCTATCTCGACCGCTCCCTCTTGCCTTTCAACCCGTTCTTCCCCTCTTGTCTCCCTCGGTCATTCCCCCTGTGCTTCCTGTCCGCCCGCCGCTGTCTCCTCCTCGACTTTTTACACTTTCTTCCATACCTTGTTCTCAGTCGCAACTTTCTTCCCTACGAGTACACAAGTTCTTCCACTCGTTTTTTTCTTGTCGTGTTTTTGTCTTTTTCTCTCATTCTACGCCTCGTTTTGCAAATCTTTCTATACTCTTCAGTTTCCTTTGCACGTCTCTTTCCTCCTCCTCCTCCTCCTCCTCCTTCGTGTCCATAATAATTTAAACACTTTTCCTCACGTCGGTTTCTTTCCCTTCTTGTTTTTCCAGCTCCGTTTCCCACTCCCCACTTTCATAGCTTCTTTTCAATTCATATATTCATGCAACGGAGGCTATGTATAAATCAAATAATACTGTACTATATTCTAAATGACTTGTGCTAAGGTTACATGAGCCAAATAATTATTGTGATGAGTGTACTGTATATTATTCCAAGACTGAAAAGCGGAACCGGGGTTAACATTCTGAGATTAAGGACCCACGTGATGTAGTAAGAGTTTGGAAGGATATCGAGTCCTTCAAATATTGCCACGAAACACCACCTACATTGAAGGAGCTTGTTTCGTGGCATAGTCAGGAGGAATCAGAATCCACCAGCATTAATACATGATCACAGGGGCCCTTAATCATTGCGACTGGGGATTTGCTTGATGGCGGAACAAGTAATTTCTCCCTGGCTAGATTTTGATGATGATGCTTGCCAAAATAGCCACTACTTTAATCCACAAGTATTTCACCGAGGTAACAGTAGTCCAACATTACCACCAGACAGCTGCTTATCTTCATGATGACTTATCTCGTCGTGGTGTTGGGGGGGAGGTGGTCAAAAGTGGAGTTGTTTTTATGCTTCAGGGTCCAGGTGTGTCTTCCAGTTTAAAGGGATATCATTTGTATTGGTTAATAATTATGAGGTGTGGTGATTCCTCCCAACAATGCCAGGCAACAGACGACCTCCGTATACGTGTAGGAGGAAGGGTGTGTGTTTTGTTGTGGTGTTTGGAGGCCTGTGTAGACTCCAAACGATCACTGCAAACGACCTCCTTACTGGGATAGTATTCTTTTGGTACATTGGAGCGCCTTGCTTCCTCCACATACTGCCAAGAAACAAAAAACCAGATAAACAACAATAACAATTATCTGTTGCTTGGAATAGTTTGGAGGAATCAATTGCTCCAGACTTACCAACACTATTATACCTCCTTAATGGCCCCATGAGTGAAGGAGTGGTGGTGGTGGTGGTGGTGGTGGTGGAAGGGGTCTGAGGTCATTACAGTGAAGGATGAGTCTCTCTTCATAAACATTTAGTGAAAGAGACAGGGACATTGGCAGACCACCAGAAGAACTTAACTATACTTCATTAGTTTTTAGTTTTTCGTGTGTTTTTTATTTACAAGACGAAAATGCATCCACTCCCAACTTACTATACTTTATTATTATTATTATTATTATTATTATTTTTTTTTTTTTTTTTTTTTTTTTTTTTTTTTTTTTTTACAAGGCGAAAATGCATCCACTCCCTTTTAAAGTAATATTGATCATAGATAGATACATACACAAACGTTTGGGGTACACTTCAGTTTTGTAAAGTTGCAGAAAAATATAACTCTACATTCGTGTGTCAAATTATGATGTAATTTGTCTGGAATGGAGATAAATCAATTCAATATAATAATAATATTTCGATGTAAAATATATATCGTATTGATTTTACTTTGATTCCCGCCCCCCTTTTTTTTTTTTTTTTTTTTTTTTTGCATATTAATTACATCCTAAACACGAGGGAAAGTTATAATATATAATTATATAAAACCCATAACAGTGAAAATTATGTTATGACAAGGAAATTAGTGTTGGCGAATGACCTTATATAAATTAGAATGTAAGGAAAAACAAAATGCCATGTGAAGAAGTGGCCATTTGGAACGATGGCCATGTGAAGAAGTGACCATGTGGAGTGGTGGCCATGTGGTGCGATTGCTATGTGGAGAAGTGACTATGTGGAGTGGTGGCCATGTGGAGTGATGGCCATGTGGAGAAGTGACCATGTGGAGTGGTGGCCATGTGGTGAAGTGGTCATGTGGTGAAGTGGACGAGTGGGCATTTTCACCCTGAGAGCAGCAGTGGTGAAGGAAGCAGGAAATGAAGTCCAGCTATCACAGTGCCTGGCCTCTCTCTCTCTCTCTCTCTCTCTCTCTCTCTCTCTCTCTCTCTCTCTCTTCACTCACACCCTCACTCACCATTCACACCCTCACCACTCACACCCTCACCACACACACCCTCATCATTCACTCATTCACACCCTCACTCACCATTCACACCCTCACTCACCATTCACACCCTCACTCACCATTCACACCCTCACCACTCACACCCTCACCACACACACCCTCATCATTCACTTATTCACACCCTCACTCACCATTCACACACTCACCACTCACACCCTCATCACTGTCCTTGTCTGGTACCCATTCACTTGTTCCATCCTCTGTTCTTCTCCCCTCCACTCTTCCCCTCTTTCAAACTTATTCCCCTCCCCTTTCTACCTAACTGTCCATTATTGGCTCTTCTCTCTCTCTCTCTCTCTCTCTCTCTCTCTCTCTCTCTCTCTCTCTCTCTCTCTCTCTCTCTCTCTCTCTCTCTCTCTCTCTCTCTCTCTCTCCTCTCTCCCCACTCACCCATCCACCCCTCTCACCCCACCCCACTCTCTCTCCCATCCACCCCTCTCTCTCTCACCTATCCACCCCTCTCACCCCACTCTCTCCGTAACAAGTTCTCCCTGTCCCTCTCCATCGCCTCACTCACTCACTGTCTCTTCTCACATTTTGACGGGGACCAAAGCCGACGTCAGATACCTCGACCATTTCTGACTCGGCCAGTGTACTCCCCTCTGCTTGACGTTCATGTAATTGCTTCTGCCTTGTTCTTGTTTAATAATGATATTGTGCATGTTGTTGTTGTTGGCCTTCATGTTTTGTTGTTTATTTTTTTTTTTTTTAGTCTTTTGAGGCTGGTACTCGTGGTATGGATTATGGTAGTTTGTTTAATTGAAAGATGTGAATTTTAACACTTGTATATGTTTTAGTGGATGAAAATGTAAACAAGTTTCAGTAATAGTATGATATTCTCTGTCTTCTATAAAGTGTATTCACGTTATTTCTTTCTTAGACTTTTATCATTAATTTAGAATTGGTAGGAATCAGCTCAATTTTTTTTCTGTATTGTAAAGGATATTGCAGTAGTCGTCATTTTAATCACCAATCAACGTATGTATTTAAGTATTTTAGTACAGCGTCTAGATTACTTTACAAGGAATCCACAGTGTGTAACAATCTTATTTTGATCTACTCTACTGTGAAGTCAACTTATATTTTAGTGAGTTTCAACTCGCTGTAATTGTTTCTGGTCACGTTTCTTCATGGTCACTACCGTCGTAATCTGTTGTGGTGCTTTACTTGCGGTTTACGTCAGTTTGTACTCAGTATGTTAACAGTATTTCATTCTACATTATTTCTACATTTATTTTTCAACATAAAATTAGATGTAACATGCACCAATGTAATTAATTTTTATTTGCTGATATAATCTTCTTTTAACTATCGTATGCTCAACTATAAAACAATAATTCCTCACAGTAAAATTAATAGACTTGAGAAATGTAAAATGTATTGCCTGGTGTGTGTGTGTGTACTTGGTGCCACAACACTGGTGGCACTATCTATTCCCTGGCGGCACTGTACACGGCGTCACCTGGCCACACCACTGACGGACAGGTAACGATCTGGCCACACCACCACCACCACCAGCAGGGGTCGACGCGGCCACTAATATCACCACCAGCTGGAGTGACAACAAGTGAAGCACGGCACCTGTGTTATCATTACTGGACACAACTCTTCCCATAATAGAGGCACATGTAGGCAACATATTTTACAAGTCCACCACAATATTATTATTATTATTATGGTAGGAGTTATGTTTATGATAATAACCTATAATAAATTTTGTAGAAGCACTAACGAAAACTTTTTTTTTTTTTTTTTTGTGGCCCTTGTTTAGACTAGAAGAGCATTCGATCGAGATGCCTGCCTACCTTCTCCAACAAAGTAAATCTACGGACTTAGTTCATAATTCAACCTATGTTATAAGTTCATCACGTCTTGTTTTAATGACTAAGCAGTAAGCAGTAATAAAACCTTGTTAGTAAAAGATCCATATATAAGTGTTCACATCATGCCATCTGTTCCTCAGTTTCTATATGAAAGTGCACACAACAACTCATAACTTTATGTGCCCGAGTTAACACGTCTATAGTAACGAGTGTTTGTAATTTATTGTGAGTTAGGTGAATGTGAACGAGTTGGTGAGAGTGTATTAAGAACTTCAAGTTTTGTGATAGTTTGGTTTGAGTGTGAGAGAGTTTGTGGTGGTTTGTTGTTGTCAATGTGAACGAGTTTGTGGTCATGTGTTGTGTGTGTGTTATGAGTGGTGGCAGATGTGGGTCAGTGGCCAGGACTGTGAATGGATCACTCACTCTCCTCCTCCTCCTCCTCACTCTCCCTTCTCCTTCCTTCCCCATCCCCTTCCTCCTCCTCTCCCCTCCCCATCCCCTCCCATCTCTTCATCCCCTCTCCCCTCTCCTTCCTTCCCACTCCCTCCTCTTCCCCATCCTCCCCTTCCCCTTCCCCTCCCCGAACACACCCCTCGTATTCTCAAACCTCTGTAATCCCAGTCTCGTGTTTCGTTAGCAGGGGCACACAACTCTACCCTCGTCCATATACCATTCCCTTTATTCTCTTTTATCTCATACTCTCCCATCAATCTTTTTCTCTTCCGTGCTCTCTTTTTATCCCCTTCTCTTTTCCTTCCATACTCCCTTTTGTATCCCCTTCTCATTCCTTTCCGTGCTTCCTTTCTATCCCCTTCTCTTTCCCTTCCCTTCCCTTCTCATCCCATCATTTATTTCTCACTTTTTTTCGATCATTTATTTCTCACTTTTTTTCGATCCTTTCCCATCTCTCTCTCTCTTGCCCTTTCCTTTCCTCATCGTCCCCCCCCCCTCTTCCCTTAGGCCACCCCATCAAGTTCTTTATGCGGCGGCACCCTCGTCTTCTCCCTCCCTCTCTCCCTCCGATTCGTCATCCATCACTTCTTCACCATACACACACAACAACACCATAACACAGATACAGTGCAACCCCAAACACACAGGCTCCGTCACTCTACACAATGGCCATCACTATCACGACACGAAACAGCACCACTCACGATACGACGCGACACCACACACTCTACGACACGACACGACACGACGCGACGCCACACGAACAACACGATACGACACAGCAAACTATACACGATGACTTTGCTCTACCACTTGTCAGCACATAATATAATAGAGTAGTAGGACACATCATCACAACACTCCTCCTTCTCACCACCTAAAACATTACCAAGACCCCCTGGATTGCACTTCACTACCCACATACCAGAAAGATGTTAGATCAAATTTTACATATACCCTTCCATGGTGGGAAACACTAGTAGGCGAGGGGAACAGAACTGAGGTTTTATATTGTAGAAAAATAGATGGCCACGGGTACGTTTGTCTATTTTCAGTGACAAAAATATAATGTGTATACGCTTTATATATTGACATTTTACTACAAGTTGAATTAAGGGAGGAATTACACAGTCCATAAAACATTATTGCCTGTTTGTTCCCTTCCACTCGACACATTTCCTTCTCTCCTATTCACCCTAATTCTCCCTTTTCTTCCCTGTTGCCTTCCACCTCCTTTTTTTCTTCTGCCACATCTCCTTTCCCTTTTTTTCCCTTTCTCTTACACTACCATTTCTCCTCGTGTTTTTTTTGTTATATAGTTTCATCTCCTCTTTCACATCATCTTTTCCATTTTCTTCCTCTTTTTTCTTACTTTTCCCCCAATCTTCCTAACTTTTAACCATCCAAACAGTTATCATCCCTCCATTCATATACCCTTCACTATCTTTCATCCATCACTCCATCCGTCCATCTATCCATCCATATAAATCCCCTTCAATTTTTCGCCCTCTCCTCTCTCTGCTCTCTGTCCCACCTCCACTCTCCTTCACCCCTCCCATCCCCGTCCCTCCCCTTTTCACGAGAGCTACACCATAAGTAGGGGTCTAGAAGCGCCCCCCCCCCCACCCCAGCCACGCCCCCTCGTGTAATGGGACTCCACTTGAAAGGAAAACTAGAAACACACAAAAGGGAATCAAAACAAACAGGACAGGGAATTAGCGAATGGGGGAAGACAGGGTATGATGATGATGATGATAGTGATAGTGATGGTGGTGATGGTGGTGGTGATGATGATGATAATAGTAGTGGTGGTAATGGCGGTGGTTTGGGATACAATAGCAGTGATGGTGGTGGTGGTGATGATAATGATGATGTTTATTATAATTACCAAAACGGTGGTGAGAGAGATAAAGAGGTCTGGGAAGGAGGAGGAAATGTAAAAAAAGGGGGGAGGAGTAGGAAGGGTTGCAGGCAGGAGAGTAACGTGTTGGGAGTAGGGAAGGGGGAGAGGAAGGAATGGAAGGAAAGAGTATGGGAGGGGAAGAGGAAAGGCGGAAGGAAGGAAGGAAAGAGTAGGGGAGGGGAAGAGGAAAGGCGGAAGGGAAGGAAGGAAGGAAGGAAGGATTGGCGAGAGGAGAAGAGGAAAGTAAGTGAGGGAGGCAGAGATTAAACCAGAGAAGGGAGGAAGGCAGAGATTGAGGTAAGGGAGGAAGGTAAAGTGTTAGGGGAAAGAAGACTGAGGGTATAAGCCAGGGGAAAAAAGGAAGGAAAAATGGGAGGGGAAGCAGGGATGGAACAAGGAAGGGAGGTAAGGGAATGGGGAGGGGAGTGATGGAGTAATTCAGTAGGAAGGGTATAAAGAGGGGAGATAGAGGGTAAGCCAGTGGGGAGAGAGGGGAGATAGAGGGTAAGTCAGTGGGGAGAGAGGGTAGAAAAGGGGTAAGCCAGTGGGGGGAGAGGGTATATAAGGGGTAAGGCAGTGGGGGGAGAGGGTGGTTGGAGGTTTCTGCTCAATTTGCCGTGATGGGATATAGCGTTGTGGCTGTGGCTGTGGGTGGTGAAATCTTTGCCTCCCTACCACCCCTCTCTTTTCTCTCTCCCTCCCACCCCTCCTCTCCCTCCCTCCCACCCCTCTCTTTTCTCTCTTTCCATCTCCCTACCTCCCTCTCTCTCCCACCCCGGACAGGATCGGGAGGGTTTATGGGGGTGAGGGAGTAGGGGACAGGCTTGGGGGGTGGTTAGGGGGGTACGGGAATATGGGATAGGCTTTCTACCCACCCCAAGCCTGCCCCCTTATTCCCGCACCCCCCAAGCCTGTCCCCCTACTCCCGCACCCCCTTAACGTCTACCCATTTATCACCCTATTTACCCATTAACTATTACCCCATCTCCATTAGCCCCATAGACACAGTAAATTAATATTATTCACGGAAAATTGTGCATATAGAATTCTCTCTTTTGATATTATTAAGCTTTTACCTCTTCACACACACACACACACACACACACACACACACACATACACACACACACACACACACACACACACACACACACACACACACACACACACACACACAATATCCACTCAAAAGAAAAATAATGTTCCCATCATATTAATTAAAGCGAATACTGAAGGGTGAAGGGAAGGAAAGAGAGGTAAGGGGTAGAATAAGGGAAGGGGGGAGAGGGTAAGGGAAGGGGAGAGAGGGTAAGGGGTAAAAGAAGGGAAGGGGAGAGAGGGTAAGGGGTAAAAGAAGGGGAGGGGTAAGACAAGGGAAGGGGAGAGGGTGAGGGGTAGGAAAAGAATGGAACAAAAATCCAGTCTGTTCAATCAGCATACAATAGGTCTAATCATGCTCTCTCTCTCTCTCTCTCTCTCTCTCTCTCTCTCTCTCTCTCTCTCTCTCTCTCTCTCTCTCTCTCTCTCTCTCTCTCTCTCAATTGAAAGGGGATAGTGGAGGTAAATAGGTGTGGGAGGGGAGAGGAGGGGGAGGTGGGTGTTGGAGGTGAAGGGAAGGAAGGGGTGGTGGGGGTGGATGTTGGAGGTGGATTGAATTATACTTGTCAACACCAGACCAGACCGGTTGACAATATCGATGTTCTTTTGGTTTGGATCTATTATTATACCCTCTCACTCACTCACACTCACACTCACTCACTCACTCACACTCACTTTCACACTCACACTCACTCACTTTCACACTCACACTCACTTTCACACTCACTCACTCACACTCACTTTCACACTCACTCACACTCACTTTCACACTCACACTCACTCACTCACTCACACTCACTTTCACACTCACACTCACTCACTTTCACACTCACACTCACACTCACTCACTCACACTCACTTTCACACTCACTCACACTCACTTTCACACTCACACTCACTCACTCACTCACTCACAAACTCTCTTACTTTTGCAGACTTACTCACTCATACTCACTACCTGACAGTCTCACTCACTCACATACTCACTCACTCATTCTCTGTCTCTCACTCACACACACACACACAGCAAGTACACAATGGATCAATCTTCCCCTCTTCCTTTCACTCGCACACTTTCTCACTCAGTCTCAGCCTCTTTCTCACTCTCTTATCGGTCTCACAAATGGACACTTACAGACTCTTGGGGCCGGTTTATTGATCGGGTAGTGTGATCCAACCACTGCCACTACCACCAATAATAATGATACCCTCACTACCACTACTACCACCACCACCACTACCACTACCACCACCACCATCACCACCACTACCACCACTACCATCACCACCACAAGCAACACTCTCAGTACTAGATAGGCTTGTCAGAGAATTTATGAAGCTGCCAACTTTCTCCTCTGCAGATTTGTTTAATGCAAGATGAACATATTCTCACCCTCAGACGATAGTAAGAATATCTTTATTATGCATCCTTCATCCTACAGAAAGAATTAAACCCTTGCCAGCACATCCAAGTTTTCAATGTAAAATTATGCACATATGAATGATTTACAGTATATCTTGGTTTTTAAGCTTCCTCTTCCCCCCCCCCCCTCCCCTTACCCTCCCGTCCCACTTCCCTCTCTCTCTGCATCCATCCACTCCCTTCGACTTCCCATCAGTTGAACTTACAACTCAATCGCCCGTCAATCCCCCCCCCCCCCTTCAAACACACCCCATCCAAGGGACAATAATTCATTAAAAAAACGGACCATTTCCCCCTTCCCTCTGGTTGGCCACATGCTGGCCGCGTGCTGGGGGTCGAGTGACGGCCTGGCCAGGGGGGAGAGAAACAGAGACACAGAGGGAGGAACAGAGAGGGAAAAAAATAGTAAAAAAGAGGGTTAATAAGACTAGTAGGAGACGCCTCGGGCTCTTGGGTCTTAGAGAGAGAGGGGAGAGAGAGGAAAGGGAATCTGGTGACGGGAGCAGAGTTTTTTATATATATATATAAGTCTGACGAAGGGGATGAATAGAGGAGGATTTCCTAGTCGTCTCCCCCGAAAATTTTGATGATTAATTAAAAGTTGTGTGAATGGGATGTTGTGGGGGCTGTGTCATGTGTATTGAAGGTGACTTGCATTGATCGTAGCAACCCCTCCCCTACCATTGTAACTCCCACAAAGGACTACCAGAGTAATATTCCACAACACACTCCCTGCTTCCTTTACCTACTACTACTACTACTACTACTACTACTACTACTACTACTACTACTACTACTGTTCCTTTTACTACTATTACTACTACTGCTCCTTCTACTGCTGCAGCTACAACTACTCCTACTCCTTCTAATGCTACTACTACTACTACTACTATTCCTACTAATCTTACTCCTACTAATGTTAATCCTACTCCTGGTTAATCTTACTCCCTGTGACAACTATCCCTCAGTGTTGTTTGTTAGTAAGACTATTTTCTGTTGTCTTTCATTATTGTTATCTCAGCTGCCGTTGTCATTTTTTCCTCCTAATATAAGTTTTGTTCCTATCACCATGGAGGCTACACTTACTCCATCCTGCCTCTCCACCTCTCCTCTCCTCTCTTCTCTTCTCTTCTTCACCTCTCCTCTCTCCATGTCTCCTCTCCTCCAAAGATTATCACTTAAATATATTCCTGTCTTTTCCCTTCAGTAATACCTTCCTCACCAACAGAAAAAAATATACAGTATATAATAATAATAATAATAATAATAATAATAATAATAAAATAATAATAATAGGCTTGTGTTTTTAGATCATATAATTTTATCACCAAGAATTACGTATCTAATCAGACTTTCTCGTTTCATGAAAAGTTGCCTGTAAGGTTTCGTTGGTATAAAGTAAATCCAGAATAATTACGAAATCCACACAAATTCCGAGTGGCGAGATCATTAATTTTTATGCTCCGAGTGTGAATGATTAAATATAAGCAAATACATACATACATACTGTACTGTTTGTTTTAAGCGAGTAGGAAGGAGTATAAACAAGGTAGCAATATTCAATTCAATGTGTTGGTCTATACAATCATTATGCATGCCTTTTTAAATTAAGTTAGGTTAAGGTTAGGTTAAGTTTAGGTAAGGTTAAGGTTAGGTTAGGTTAGGTTAGGTTAGGTTAGGTTAGGTTAATTAATAGATCACCAGTAGGATTATTCACACACACACACACACACACACACATACATACATACATGCGTCCCTAAGCCATCACGTCCCCTGAGGCAAGTGGCACATGAACCCCCCTCCCCCCTCCTCCCCCTCCCCTCCTCCCCCCTTTCCCCCTCCCCCTCCCCCCCTTTCCCCCTCCCCCCCTTTATAAACCACACACCAGAACCAGGGGAGGGAGGGGTAGGGAGGGGAGGCACGCTGGGAAAAGGAGGAGTTGGGGAGGGGGTATATATCAGGATTGGAGGATGGGAAGGAGAGATGGAGGATGTGGATGTATATGTGCAAAGGATGTTGGTGTATGTGTATGTGTATGTGCAAAGGATGTATGTGTATGTGGAGATGTAAGTATGTGGAAGGGATGTGGATATATAATGTAGAGAGGATGTGAGTGTATGTGGAAGGCATGTGTGTATGTGGAAGAGACAGGATGAATGTGGATTATAATATATACGAAGGCTGTGGAGGATGTAAACAAATCATCCAATAGTATACAGAAAGGATATGAATAATAATACAAAGTTAGTAAGACCTCTATGGTGTATGTAAACAAACTAATAGTATACAGAAGGCGGAACACAGTGGCAGGAAGTCAGCTATATATCGGTGGTTTTCCCTGACGAGGCGAGACGCGGCCCTTAGACATATAATTAGCAGGTGGTGTGGCCGAGGGATTACTGGTTGGGACCTCTACTCTATATACCGTCACACACACACACACACATACATACATACATACACATACACACACACCTCTATTCTACCGTCACAAACACACACACACACCTACTCTACCGTCACACACACACACACACACACACACACACACACACACACACACACACACACAAGCTTAAGTACGCTAGTCTTCACCTCCTTTATATATTTATTTATTTATTTATTTACACATATTAATATATAATTATAGGATAGATGATTACTTATTTATTTGGGCTTAAACTGATTTTTTTTTTTCACTCGTTAATATAGTTTTAGAAGATTTATTATTTTGTATTAATACCGGTATACTTTCCATCTCCTTTTCACATGTTTTTTTTTTTTTTTTTTTTTTTTCCACATTAATAAAGTTCAGATGGTAATGATTTTTTTTTTTTTTTTTTTTTTTTTTTTTTTTTTTTACCCACATTAATAAAGTTCAGATGGTAATGTATTTATTTGGCTTCATATTTTCCCCTCCATTAATTTTTTTTTTTTTTTTTTTATGATGATTTATTTTGCATGACTCGAGACTTATTATTATAAGTGTAATTTTAATTAGAGGAAGTAAGGACTCAGTGAGAAAAATGAAAGTAGTTAGTGGTATGGAAATGATAGTAATAGAAGATAAGTGTAAATTGAGAAGGAGAGGGAGTAAGGATAGAGAGAGAGAGAAAGAGAGATATATATATAAAGAGAGAGTAGCGAAAATTAAGAATAAAGTGAGTAGGATAGGGAATAAAGTCAGAGTAAAAATGGTGTGTGAATAGCAGTAATATAAAAACAGAGTAAAGTGAGCTCTACGAACACTCCAAAATAATCCAGGCCACAGAACGCTTCAGTGTTTCTAATAGGGAATCTGTTGCCGGAGTAGTTTGGAGAATTCACAGAGCTCCAGTAAGGGCCCTCAATTTTTCTTAAACTACGGGCGTCTAAGTACTTTATAAAGGCTCCTTGATTTCCTCCCTGTAGTTACGTACGTGTGATGGAACCAATTCATCTAGCCAAGGTGATGGGTCTGACCGGAGTGGAGGAGGAGGAGGAGGAGGTAAGGAGAAAGAGGAGGAGAGGAGAGGAGGTAAGGAGGTGCTCGGCTTCACGCTCCCTGCCCGCTGTAATGGCCCAGAGGTGGACTTGGGGGGAGGTGTGGGGGTGGAGAGGTAAGATGTATGGCGTCGCTGGGTGGAGGAAGGCACTGGGGTTGCTCGAGTGGAAAGAAAAAGCATGATGGTCACATTGGACGCTAGAGTGTGTGTGTGTGTGTGTGTGTGTGTGTGTGTGTGTGTGTGTGTGTCACTCCCGTTTTTTCCCTTCGTGTTTCTGTCCCACTCTTTTTCGTTTCTTCCTTTGGCCATGAAACTCAGTCCTCACGTTCTTCTCCCCCCCCTCCTCCTCCTCCTCCTCCTCCTCCTCCTCCTCCTTCCTCCTCCTCCTCCTCCTCCTCCTCCTCCTCCTCCTCCTCCTCCTCCTCCTCCTCCTCCTCCTCCTTCTCCTCCTCCTCCTCCTACTCCTCCTTCTCTTCCTCTTCTCTTCCTCCTCCTTCTCTTCCTCTTCTCTTCCTCCTCCTCATATTCTTTTACAATCGTCTAATTCAACTTACTGTTTTTGATAACTTTCTTTCACCATCGGTTCTCTTGTTTCCTCATATTGCTCTTCTTCCTCCTTCTCTTTAGCTGTACATATTTCTCCTTCCTTCTGTATACTTCGCTTCACTCATCTTTCCTTCTCCTCCTCCTCTTCTTCCTCCTCCTCCTCCTTCTCCTTTTCCTTCTCCTCCTCTTCTTCCTTCTCCTCTTCTTCCTTCTCCTCTTCTTCCTTCTCCTCCTCCTCCTCTTCATCATCATCAGCCAAATTTAGTCTACATTATTTTTCATGTTTTTGTTATTTTCTTTCCTTCTGTTCTTTCCCCCTCCTCCACAATTACTTACCATTCTTCTGCGTCTCCTGCTTATCGTCTCTTCTCAATTTTCTACTTCCGCTCTTGGCATTGTGTTGTTCGCTCTCACCGCTGTCTTCCTCCCTCCTTCTCCTTCCTTTCCTCTTTCTCCCTCCCTCCTTCCTTTCCTCTTTCTCCCTACTACCTTTCCTTTTTCTACATTCTTCCTTTGTTCTTTCTCCTCCCCTCCTTCCTTTCCTCTTTCTCCCTCCCTCCTTCCTTTCCTCTTTCTCCCTACTACCTTTCCTTTTTCTACATTCTTCCTTTGTTCTTTCTCCTTCCTTCCCTTCCTCTTTCTCCCTCCTTCCTTTCCTCTTTCTCCCTCCTTCCTTTCTTCTTTCTCCCTCCTTCCTTCCTTTCCTCTTTTTCGATTTTTTCATTCACTTTTCATCGTATTTCTCTCCTTGTCTCCCCTGTTTTTGTTTCCTGTCTCTTCTTTTCCTGTTTATATTTTATGCCATGCACTTCTTTCGTTTTACTGTGTTTACCTGTAATTCTTTATTATTTACTTTACTGTCTTTTATTTTCAAACTTATTTTGTATATATTTTCTTCATCTCTCTTTCAACTTTGGCTTAAAGGGGAAGTACAGTGTTGATATATTTTAGAGAAACAGGCCACCATTAGTTTTTGTATATTTAGCTTTGTTTCCTGGCATACTTTGGACGAATCAAAACGTTCTAATGTACCAAAAGTGTACTACCCTCTTAAAGCTTCAGTCACACTGCCCTTACGATCAGTTCACAACCACCTGCGACCTCAGATGGCTAGAAGGTTACCTGAGGTTTTCCATCATACAACCCTCGTACCACTAAATCAGTCACTTGTTACTGTTTCCATGCTTCATTGTATCTCTTCTTTCCGGTCCATTTCGACATGCTATACTATTCTCCATCTGAGTAGAATATAAAGCATTTGGAAACCAATCAGCCCTCACAAGGACCATTAGGTCTGTTGCTGTTTGAAGGTGTTTTGTATTCCTTTGTATTCCTTCCAGTTGCGGGGAGGAGTGAGCCGCCTGAGGCCACTTCCGGTGCAGGGGCAGGACTGGAGGTGCCCCAGGCGACCCCCCCCAGGCAACCTCCAGCCCCCGGCCACAGGTCACGGAGGTGGGGGCAGGGGGAGCACCTGGGGGGCAGTGGGGCGAGATGGGGAAACTGTAGAGAAGAACGTGAGCAGAGATTGAAAGAGAAAAGATTATAAAGGTATGGCAAGTAGAAGAGTCACACACACACACACACACACACACACACACACACACACACACACACACACACACACACACACACAGAAAAAGATATACATACAGATAACATCAGACAAATATAGTTGAAGAAAGAAAAGGGGGGAAACAAAATCGCTGAAGTTGGAAAGAAGGTGGAAGGAGAGAGACAGGAAGGGAGGAGGAGGAGAGAGGAAGTGGAGGAAGGTGAGGAAAAGGTCGTCGCCAGGGTGGAACAGGTGGAAGAGGAAAGAAAACTGGAAGGAAGTGGAGACATACTGGGAGGAAGGAAAGATAATGGAAGAAAGTAATGGAGGACAGGATAATGAAAAGTAAGAGAAGAGAAGAAAGAAACGTATCGTGGGTTCAGAATGAGGAGGAGGAGGAGGAGGAAGAGGAGGAGAAAGAAGAAGAAGAAGAGGAGGAGGAGGAGGAGGAGGAGAAAGAAGAAGAAGAGGAGGAGGAGGAGGAGGAGGAGGAGGAGGAGGAGGAGGAGGAGGAGGAGGAAGTGAACGAGGAGATTGTGATTTGGGAAGAGGATTATTTGGGTTTTACATAACAACAGAAGATTTGGGCTTTTTTTTTTTTTAACTTTGTGTCATCTGAACAGTGGTGGGTAATTTAACGTCGTTTGTCAAGCATTATGAAGGTGGTGATGGTAGTAGTAGTATAGTAGTAGTTGTAGTAGTAGTAGTAGTAGTAGTAGTAGTTGTAGTAGTGTAGTAGTAGTAGTTGTAGTAGTTAGTTGTTGTTGTAGTAGTGTAGTAGTAGTAGTTGTAGTAGTAGTAGTTGTAGTAGTGTAGTAGTAGTAGTTGTAGTAGTAGAGTAGTAGTAGTTGTAGTAGTGTAGTGGTAGTATAGTAGTAGTAGTGTAGTAGTTGTAGTAGTTGTAGTAGTAGTAGTAGTAGTATAGTAGTAATAATAGTAGTAATAAAAGTAGTAATAATAGTAGTAGTATAGTAGTAGTAATAGTAATAATAGTAGTAGTAGTAGTAGTAATAATAGTTCCTTGTAAGGGTTATGTACGGGTATGGGAGGTGGTCCTGACAACTCTTAATAATGATTTATGTCCTTCCACCTCATTTGTTGTTAGGTGTTATTAGGTTTGTCTACCTCACCCCTACACTACCTTCACCCCTACACCACCTTCACCCCTAACCTTGTACCTTCACACTAACCTCTTCTATCACCCTAACCCCTTCCACCCTTCACACTAATCTCTTTTTCACTTTCACCCTAACCTCTTCCACCTTCACACTAACCTCTTCCACCTGCACACTAACATCTTCTATCACCCTAACCTCTTCCACCTTCACACTAACCTCTTCTTTCATCCTAACCTCTTCCACATTCACCCTAACCTCTTCCACCTTCACACTAACCTCTTCCACCTTCAACCCTATTTACCCCCCCCCCAAAAAAAAAAAAAAAAAAAAAAAATTGTAATCCTTATCTCTTCCTTGTATCGAACTCAGCCTCTATAGGTGTACTGGGTGGGGAATTGAACAATACCAGGCGATTCGAAGCTTTCTGTTCCCCACACTGGTCAGAAATTATGTATGACGAGTGTACCTACATTCCGAGTAAGTAAGTAAGTAAGTAAGTAAGTAAGTAAGTAAGTAAGTACTGTAAAGCCTGGTTCCCTCACTGAGCCATCGTGTCATTGGGCGTGTCGGTAAGGTTATGAGAGCGTCCTCGTAGCGTGTGTCGGTTGGGGTCGTTAAGGGACCCTGTGATGTAGTCAGAAAATTGGAGGTTAATGAGTCCTTCAAATATTGTCACGAAACACCACCACTATGGAAGGAGCTTGTTTCGTAGCATCGTCAGAAGGAATCAGAAGTCTTCAGTTTCCATACACGATCACAGGGTCGTTAAGTGTGGAAATCTGTTGTGAATGAATTGGAACGCTACCCATTCTCCAAAATAGGCACAAAGCAGATGCTCCTATTAGTGTACTCTGTTGCGTGGCATGTATTGGAGGATGAGTTGCCCTCTGGTTCACCCACAACAGATTGAGGAAAACAGTACCGTGCGTGAGGGGGGAGTCAGTCGAGTGTGGGGGGGGGGGGGGAGGTGGGGGGCGTGTAGCTACAAGGCCAAGAAGTTAGGAACCCCAAGCGTCGCCTAACGGGGACCTCTCTTATCCTCGCTACCCTTCACCCTTCCCCTCCCCTTCACCCTTCCCCTCCCCTTCACCCTTCCCCTCCCCTTCACCCTTCCCCTCCCCTTCCCTTCACCCTTCCCCTCCCCTTCTCTCATCCATTCTATCTATTTTAAGAATTGGTTATGTACAAAGATCAATACCATGTAATTATTCACATATATTTGTAATATGATTTAAAGAAGAGCAAGTTTCAACCCCTTAATTATATTGGAAATGTTTCTGTGAAGTAGGGTAAAGGTAAAGTCCCATAGAGGCTACATGATTCCTCCACCCCTCAGAGTCCAACACAACCACTCAATAACAACACGGGGATTGAATTGATAAAAGAGGGAAATTAGTGGAAACATAAGGTGTCATGAGAGTAGAAAGTGGACGAGTGAAAGGAAGGTGGAGTACATGTGGGAGTGAAGGATATTAGTGGAATACCTAAGGCAACCAATGGGTGGAAGGTGGACGAGTGAGAGTAATTAAGGTGGAAGGTGGAGTGTGGGACATTACTGGGAAACATGAGGAGGCCTGACGGGGGGTTATGTGAGGTTAGTGGGAACGTGAGTGAGTGAGTGAGTATATGAGAATGTGGAGGAAGAGGGGAGTGGCATAGAGCTCCCCCTTCCCTACTTTACCACCCCCAGACCTGAGCACTGTAAGAATTCCGCAACTTCCGCTGGACTCTTGGCTTTCTCACCAACCCAAACAGCTCCATTCCTCCTCCTGCAGTTCACTCCCCATTGCTCCAACTTCCCTACATCCATTTACCTGTCCAGTCGTCTGCATGTACAGTATTCACACTTCCTGGTCACTTTCTACCACCACCTCAAATTCTTATGCCTCCGCCCTAGGTTATATTGCTCTCCCTCTCTCATTTTATGCATCTTTATATCCATCCATACACCCGCTTTCCCCTCCTCCTCACTTCCTTCACCTCCATATCATTTCATTCTCCTCCACTACTGTAGATTCATCCTCTATCAAGCTCGAATGTTTTCATGTGATTTCCCTCATCCTTACCCATTCCTCCCTCTTCTACCTTCTTCCACCATGTTCTACAACTTTTCCATTTTATATTTTCTTCATCCCCCATGCACTCATTCCTTCCTTCGCCCCCTTCCCCTCCCTACCGGAAGCACAACACTGTAAAGCGAGCACTTGTCACGTGTCGTGTGTGCTGCAGCTTACACTATACAAGGCCACGGTGGTCCGGGTGTGGTTCTGGGGTTATATGTATGCACTCTCATTCTCTCGCAATGTAAGCAACATCTCTCCTTCTTTTACACTCATTGCCCATGCACACTCCTCCCCTTCCTTTAATCTTACTTGATTCCTACTCTCCTTCCTGCCCCTTCCTACCACTCGGTTTTAAACTCCTGTTTCCATTTACTCCTCCTGATCCTACTCTCCTACCTGGACTCTATTTCTCTCTGTCCCGCCTTCCTACATTTATGCCAACTCTGTCATGTCCTATCAATGTCCTTCTCGCCTTTCCTAGCTTTCTCTCCAGCTTATTTTTTACGAAGTTGCTCACACACCTTCATCTTCCCCCATTCCTACCTTGTCAGATCCTGATATCCACATTCCCTCTCTACTGTGTGTTTCACTTCTATCCACCGTCACCACAACACATTCAGTAGCCCCTCGTCTTTCATGGCCACCTCCCCCCCAGTACATAGTATATACAAGAGTCCCCCGGGCTGATTCCCACAGCAATGTTGACCTGGCAGCCCCACCCAACACCCACAACAAAGTCTTTATCAGGCTGTCCATGTAATTGGCCATAAGTATTGCATTAATGTTGTTTTTTGTGGTTGCCTTCATAGGTGAGTGGTGGTGATGGATACGTGATAACCATAACGTGTTGCAACGTAGTATAGTTTACCTTGAATCCAAGGGCGTCATTGTCGCTGTCCATAATGGCCCAGGAAACTGTGTAGCGACTAGCGAGGAGGGGAGAAGTATTTCAAACCCTTCCTTTGCACTGTCAAAAGAGGGAGGTATGATAAAGGGGGGGGGGAGGATATAAGAGTAATGTTATTGTAATAGTAACATGAGGTGAGGTGAGGTGACGGAGGGAAGGATGATTAAGAACTCTGTGTACTGAAGTATTGTTATCACCATGAAGGTAGTATGAGTGGTTGTCTTGTCACACTAGCTACACTGTACTGTCAAATAGGGTTAATACATTTTATTTTCACTTGGAGGTAAACTCTTTTTATTTACACTTGCCATCTTTGAGATAATATAATATGTTAAAAAGACCTCGACAATTATATATTTTCCGTCTTTGCTTTAGGAGGAGGAGGTGGAGGGGGAACGAGTCTCTAACCTCCCTCGCCTTGTTTCAGTAATACTTGGAAATGTTCCCACGCCTTGACCTGGGTGGGGCTGGATACGAAAGCTCTGCGCAGGCTACAAGGTGCGACTGAATGAATGGACTGAGGTGGTCGTATCTGCCACTGACTGACTGACTGACTGACTGAGGAGGTCGTATCTGCCACGTAATACATCTTTTGTGTCCTGACTGAATGACTGACTGACTTAGGAGGTCGTATCTGCCACGTAATACATCTTTTGTGTCTGACTGAATGAATGACTGACTTAGGAGGTCGTATCTGCCACGTAATACATCTTTTGTGTCTGACTGACTGACTGAGGTGGTCGTATTTGCCACGTAATACATCTTTTGTGTCTTGTGTCTGTAATATTTATTGGTACAAGTTTACAATATATTTTTTTTAATATTTATAAGTTGGTTGTGGTGTTAATGTTTCACTACGAATTGTGTTTTGCACTTTGTGGAGTTGCAGAATATAGGATTTGAATGTCATGTCTATTGAAATATGTATAAATTAGTGTATGACTCAGGTTAGGTAATATTATTGTTTTCATTAAGTAGAGTTTAATATTTCGTAATATTACCTTATCAATCCCCTTCCCAGCCCCTCAATACTCCCCTCCCCTCCATTCCCCTCAGTACTCCCCTCCATTCCCTTCACTACTCCCCTCAACCATCCCCCTCACTACTCCCTTCCATCCCCCTCACTACTCCCCTTCCCATCCCCCTCAGCACTCCCATCCCCATCACTACTCCCCTTCCCATCCCCCTCACTACTCCCCTTCCATCCCCATCCCCCTCAATACTCCC
>JAWZYT010001370.1:0-35000 GCA_034508575.1 Petrolisthes manimaculis
GCACTTAAGCCTGAAGCAATTTACATGCTGTAAATTACTTGAAAAATTAAATTCAAAACAGATTATAATAGTATCCTGCCTTTCCAGGTAAGAGTCCCACGAGTGTTGGTTGTCCAAGGATATTATGTAAGTATTATAAAAGTGTTTTAGTCCAATTGGTAGTTTTAAAATATATTATTAATAATGGTTAGAGGCGAAGAAGAGAAACAAGCACATAAATGAATGAGAGAAAATAGGAAACTGAATGAGGTGAGCGACGAAATAAAAAATAGTTAGTCGAGGATGAGTGAAAATCAAGATAATACAATATTAGTGAAGTGAAGAAAGAAAATGAGCGAGAGAGAATGATATAACCTGAATGTGGAAGAGAAAATAAAATACCAATGAGGCTGAGTGTCAGAGGGACATAAATATGCATGTAGGAAACAAAAATATTATTGGAAATGAGTTAGAAATTATATATATATATATATATATATATATATATATATATATATATATATATATATATATATATATATATATATATATATATATATATATATATATATATATATATATATATATATATATATATATATTAGGAGAGGGGGAGAGTGAGTAATGCATGAAGGAAATAAATAAATCGATGTGCGAGAGAGGAAAAGGATGCAAAAAAAAAATATGAGGAAGTCAGAAAAATGATTGGGTGAGTCTGAGAGAGAAACTATGAGTGAGTCTGGCAGGCAGGAAGGAGTATGCATGACTAAGGAGCAAACATACCACCAGGCCCACTCTGGCCAGAATATCAATATCCTTATTTGGTGATCCGTGACCGACCGCTGCTCTCTCTCACAGTTTTACACATACACAAGATCTCTCTCTCTCTCTCTCTCTCTCTCTCTCTCTCACTCTCTCTCTCTCTCTCTCTCTCTCTCTCTCTCTCTCTTATATTTCACATTCTGTATTTCCCCTGAAGATGTGAATACACGAAAGCGCTTGGGACTCCGTGTTTATTTTTCCTTCCTTGTGGATTTACGCATATTCCTGGATCACGTGCCACCAAGTGATTTATTTGCATATATATATATACATACCCCTATCACAGCACCTACCTTACTCATTATTTACCATAACACCTGCCTTACTTGTTTACTACCACTAACTACACCAAGCACCTTACCACCACCACCACCACTCCTGCCTACCATCATTCCAGCAGCAGACTGACATCTCACCAAGTGTCAGACAACCTTATTACCTTGAGGGAAAAGTGATGGTGGTGTTCGGTCATGGTAAAGTCACAAACAATAATTTTTATCCACATTTTTATTATTAAGGCCGTTGATATCGAATGTACTCATGCTTATATTCCCTTCCTTGTCTTTAATGAAAGTCTGTCAATTATAAAAACATTAGCACTTTCCAAATCAATGCTATATTTTTTCCATAACTTCAGTATATCTTTTACACGATATTATTAACTTTTTTCTGATGTTTTGTCAAACTGCACATCCTTCCTCCCTCCCTCTCTATATTGTAGCTTCTTACTTGGCAGTGATAGTTGGTTGTTGTAGACCCATCCCTTTACTTTAGAGTTTGACAGTGCAGTAGTCGTCGAATATTTACTAGCGACTGTACGCATCTTATTAACGGGGAAAAGGAACCAGCTAGAACGGTGAGAGAGCCGGCGGGTGGGGAGGATGGGAAGAGGTAATGAAGTGGGTGACGGCTGAGTGACGGGGATATTAAAGCGGGTGAAATGCCTGGCGACTGGCACGAAAAACCAGAAATGATGAAATGTCATTTAAGTTTCATGCACAGAAGTTTGGAGAGGGTGGGAAATATTATTTAATTGTACTTTTTTGCTGAATGATTTTCAGTTATTTCTGACAAATATCATTTATCATGGGCAAAAAAACTATCATAAATGTAAAGTTACAACTATTGTAAGGAGGAGTAGCGCCCTCTCGTAGCCTCAGCGTCTGGTTACATGGTGTGTATCGCTGTGCTCAGAAAAATACATTCCATTCTTTCATCTCATATACCAATGCATTCTTACCACATTTCATACTTTTCTTCTTCATGTTCGATTATTCACTGTCAGTTTCGAGACGTCATAATTTTTTTTCCTCCGCCCATTTAGCATCACAGTCTGTTATCATGTTTGGCCTTATCTCATCCACCTCTCATCGTGCGCATATCAGACAACATTAAGATAACAATCTCTCACATTTCTTCATGCTTATCACCACCCGTCATCCCATTATCTGGTATTTCATCCTCTGTTTTCTTCGTATCATCCAACATTTCCTTCCTATCATGGTTGGATGCTTCCATGTCGTATAATTTATTTTTGTTGTATAGCTTCCCTCCAATATTCTGTTATTCGTAATCTCTGCTTTTTCTGTAATTTTCTGAGAAGTATCTTGACTGTTTCACCACTGACACTCAACTGAAACAATAATATCCTTCTACTTCTCTGGTACCCATCGTTTGTAGTGTAATATCAGTGCGACAAGAAAACACGAGTACCGTTAATCTGAAAAATACTTGAAAAATTTTGTCAGTCATTGTTTAAGGACTAAAACTCCTTTTCCACACATCTCGTTCACCACCAGCTTCCTTCCATTCCATTGTATAACTTTTATCCACTTACACGATCTCTTTTCTTTCCAATATTTCCGGTCGGCCTCTTCCTCATGCCTGAGTGACACGGTTACCTGGCCTCCCTGATCTCACCTCGACAACACCTTAGCAACAGGCAACACAACCCTCAACACATTCCCTCCAAGGTTAGGCTAGCTATCTCTCCCTGCTGGTAATAAGAAGTTTCCCCGCGATTGGCTGGGTGTTATTAGAAACAGTGACCAATTTCCCCGGCAACTCCACCATCCCTGCGGCCAGCCTCTCTAATATTATGGGGTCTGCCCGCTGCACCTGCGTATGCTGAAATCATTTTCAAAATAATATAGTGAAAATATTAATTAACACCAGCCCAAGAACAGACATTATACAGCACACGCACGGCAGCAGCAGTAGCAGCAGCAGGAAGATTTGTGGAATGGGGAGGGAGGGATAGACAGGTGCAAGGCTCACATGAGGCTCGAAGGAAAGGTTCATATAGTTGTGATAATGGAACGTGTGATAATCTAGGCTGGGACGAAGAAAATGGGAGGGTTAAACGAAGGGATATTGAGGAATAGTAGATAAGAGGTGATAATGTTAACAGAGATGGTTGAATGGGGAAGAGGGTGATATGTTAATTAAGGAAAGGTAATGTGTGGTAAAGAAGGGTTGGGAGTCCTTGGTTTTAAAGAAAGGGAGAGAAGAAACACACGGAAGGTGAGAAGGGTACAGCAGACATCAAAGACTTGGTGTAGATTGCTAGTAGGTTGCAGCAGTGGGTTGCTGGTGTTACAACAGTGTATAAATGACGAATGTGGAGATAGCATAGAAACCAGATAATGAGAGCAACGGTCCATTAGATAAAGGGTTGATCAGGTTGCAGTTGTATATATGCTTCCATGTAACAACAATATTATGATGAATCAGGAAGTTATGAAGTGCAATCCCTTTCATTACAGTTTGGTGCCATTTCCTGTTTACCTTATTTTGTAATACAGGTTTAGTGTAGTTATTACCACAGTGTGATGTTTGTGAAGACTACATTTCAGCTAATGGCAATGCTCGTTCAAATTAATTGTTGCTGCTATCATGTAAATATCAAAATCATTAGCATTTTTTACTCATCTCCTAATAATTATAATGACGATCATACGATGAGTTTGCAAACATAATACTTGTGTGACTGCTGCACATAAGGAAAATTTTGGTGTGCTTATAACGGGTTGGTTTGATTTAACATCATGTAATAAGATTTCCAACCGGTAATCGTCCAATTAAACATGATTATTTCCCATCACATAAACATTTATTGACAAACAACAAGATAGTTACAATGAGCTAAATTTACCAGGTACTTCATCGTTGTAATATTACTGTAAGAGAGAGAGAGAGAGAGAGAGAGAGAGAGAGAGAGAGAGAGAGAGAGAGAGAGAGAGAGAGAGAGAGAGAGAGAGAGAGAGAGAGAGAGAGAGAGAGAGAGAGAGAGAGAGAGAGAAGAGAGAGAGAGGGAGAGGGAGAGAGAGAGGGGGGGTGGGGGAGGGGGGGGGGAGGCTGGAGTCATCATTATTCCATGCATGTGAGGGACGTGGGCTGTGGGAAATGCTTAGGTCGGACATGCACGAAGGGACTGGAGTCATCTGTACTATAATGGTAGAACGCCTGACACACCCATCAACCCACCCACCCTCACACCAACCCAAAATATTGTGTGTGTGTGTGTGTGTTTGTAAGAGTGAGGTAGGAGTGTTGTGTTTGCTTATGTGCTCGTGTGTGTGTATGTGTATGTGTGTGTGTGTGTGTGTGTGTGTGTGTGTGTGTGTGTGTGTGTGTGTGTGTGTGTGTGTATGTGTGTGTGTGTGTGTGTGTGTGTGTGTGTGTGTGTGTTGTCAGATGTAAGAGAGCAACAATGTTTCTCTGTGTGAGGACCAGGAGGATTGTGTGTGTCAGTATGGCTTTTCTGTATGTGAAGAGAGAGAGAGAGAGAGAGAGAGAGAGAGAGAGAGAGAGAGAGAGAGAGAGAGAGAGAGAGAGAGAGAGAGAGAGAGAGAGAGAGAGAGAGAGAGAGAGAAATGAAAGAATCCTATAATACTTATGAGGCAAAATATTTTATTGTGTGTAGTGTGTGGACAATCAACCTTTGTGTGTGGGTTAATTAAGGGGGAAGTTTTGTGTTGGTAATTCTGGAGCATGAGTGAATCCTCCAAACAGTTCCAAGCAACGGAACACCATTATTTTTGTTCATCTGGTCCTGTTTCCTGGCATATTCTGAAGGAATCAAGACACTCCAATTTACTAAAAAGAAACTCTCCCTTAAGCATGATTTGATTTATGTTTGGGAGAGTACGAGGAAGATAGGAGAGCCTCATAGTATATAGTAATGGTGGTGAATAGAATGAGGATAGACATATATATATATATAACATATATATATATAATATATATATATATATATATATATATATATATATATATATATATATATATATATATATATATATATATATATATATATATATATATATATATATATATAATAGAAGTGCATAGTTAGTTACACATTGACAGAAATATCAGGAGACCACAGCGACAAAAGTGGACAGTGGTTGAAATAGTGAGAGCGTTGTCGAGTGAAAACAAAAACCGATTTTTGGGATAGGACGAAGGCATAAAAATAAGAAAAAAAAAAAAAAAAAAAACGGGGAAAGAAGCGACAAAAAATCACGAGGAGTTTAAAAATTTTGTGTGTGAGGAGAGAGAAAAAAATGCATGCGAGAGAAGCGAGTGGGTGAAAGAGATATGCTTGTGTGAGAGACGGTGGAGAGAGAAACGTGACTGGGTGAGCAACAGAAAAGAATGTAAACTTGAGCTTGGGGGGGGGGGTGGTAGCGTTCTAGGAGAGGCCAGGAAAAGTAACAGATTAAAAAGTATATATATCATAATAAAGAGAGCCGAATGTCACAAGGCTCCAACATGTTATTTGTTTGTTTAGCATGAGAGGTAACAAACAGACTGGTAAACAAGCCCACGTTAAGAAGAATGGAAGGAGTTTGTGGAGAATGACTGAATGAGACGAGTTGGGGAAAATAAACACGTCTGGAGAGAAGATAAAAGTAGAGAAGGGTAAAGGAAGGAAGGAAGGAAGGAAGGAAAGAAGGAAGGAAGGAAGGAAGAAATGTGAGTTATGGAGGTGAAGGCAATTAAGAGCAATAAAAAGAGCATAGGCCTAATTAAAGGACCCTGTGATGTAGTCAGAAAATTGTAGGGAAATGGGTCCTTCAAATATTGCCACGAAACACCACCTACACATGGAAGGAGCTTGTCTTGTGGCAGAGTTAGGAGGAATCAGTAGCCCTCAATTCCTATCACACAATCACAGGGTCCTCAAAGATTATTCAGTTGTCTTGTTGTTTCGTGACGCAATATTGGTCTGAATGAAACATGTGTTGAATGAGTTAGTTGATCTTTGTTGAGATCTCGAGAGTCACGTGAGCCTGAATGTGTTATAATATTGTTCATGCGTATAGGGGAAGAACAGACAACACATATACGCATATTGGAAGAACACGAGAACACTCCAGCACACACACATACCGGCAGAACACGAGAACACTCCAGACACACACACATACACAGGTATAACATGATAACGCTTCATTACACACACATACAGGAAGAACAAAATAAGACACACTAAAAACACTTCAACATATACCCAGGGGAAGAACAAAAGAACATAAGAACACTTCAAAATACACTTAGGGAAGAACAAAAACATACACTTTAACACTTTAACACTTTAACACACACATACAGGAAGAACAAAAGAACATAAACATAAAAACACTTTCAACACACACATACAGGAAGAACAAAAAAGAACATACACTAAAAACACTTCAAGATACACCTAGAAGAAAAAAAAAAAAAAAACCCACACACCCACAGCGAAAAAGAAAGCAACAGCCAAGCGTAAGAGTGTGTTTACGCCTCTCTCTCTCACACGTGTTATGTTATGCTAAGTAAGTGGAGTCATTTAATTTAACAACATTTACATCCCGGTGCTTGAACCAGTCTCTCTCTCTCGTTGAGGGGTTGCAACATTTATTTTATGATCAAGGGGGAATTTGTTGCAGTGTTGAGGCTGTACATCATCATTTTATTCTCTCTCTCTCTCTCTCTCTCTCTCTCTCTCTCTCTCTCTCTCTCTCTCTCTCTCTCTCTCTCTCTCTCTCTCTCTCTCTCTCTCTCTCTCTCTCTCTCACAAGCCAGTGTAAAGAAGTAAGTTTAAAGTAGCACTAGGCTACTACAGCCGTTGCACTTATGCTTTCACTAGGAAATTGCATGTTCCAGTCAATGAATAAATGGGAAGTATATAGAGCAAGGTATGTCACATGTAGGCAAACTAAGGAGAAGAGCAAGCAAACACGCTACTTAAATTCACAAGCAAATTATTATAGGAAGCAAACATGATAATCAAAACTCATCAATGCATGAACTTTCCAAACCAATACTGTAGGAAATTGAAATGGAATTGGAACAAGCATAGACTCAACTACATATGATAGACGAAATCACATTCATTATGAAACGCAAATATGTCAAGCACTATGAAGCGCCTAATTACAGGTGGCAATCACAGGGCAGACCAATCAATGTATGTATGTCACTTGTCACACTCGAGCACGGTTCACATGAACTAAAATAAACATTAATAATGATCATACCAAGCATATAAAACACCCACCAAGCATAAGAAACTTTACACACAGACAGATTCAACAAGCACAGTAAATAACTAGACAAATTTATCACATGTACAGTCAGGCTAAAGCTAAACTCACACCACATGTAGGCAGGCAGGCAGGCAAGCAGAGCAGTGGCACGAAAACATCACTACATGATTATAGCCTTGTAAAACGAACCAACACGCTCGTATAAACACAGCCAAAGCCATACTCGCATAAACAGGAGGCTCAGGGTATAACAGTATCAACGCAGCAATGGCCACATAAGGAACACACCACTACACCAACACAATATTGCCAGTGTATTAGCGTGTGTGTGTGTGTGTGTGTGTGAGTGTGGGTGGGTGTGATTATTTTATATAAATCCGTTAGTGTGTATATTTACATATTTGTATGTATGTGTTCGCCTTTGTCAGTGTGGTCATCATAACATGTGTTCTTGCTATCACTTGTGTGTGTGCATGTGTGTGTGTTTGTTTGTGTGTGTGTGTGTGTCCCTGAGGTCACCCGTGTTGTGTTGTGTTCTCTTCCTTCTTAGTAAGCTGATCTGCCTGGTCATTAAATTTGTGCTTGTTGTGTCTCCTTATGGGTGAGGTGCTGCGGTTGTTTTGGTGTCAGGGCAGAGGAAACCTTGACGACCTCTTTCTTATTGTTGCCATGATGTTATTTTTTCTATTTTACTGACTCATTTGCTGACTGATATGGTTCTAACATTGCTCCGTTCTTATTGTATGGGGTTGATGTTAGGGCTGTGAAGATGCTGTTACCATTATATTGCTACATTGGTTTTGTTTTGGTGGGGTTGTTCTGTTGGTTGTAGTGGTAGTAGTAGTAGTAGTAGTAGTTGTTGTGGTAGTAGTACTAGTAGTAGTAGTGGTGGTGGTAGTAGTAGTAGTAGTAATAGTAGTAGTAGTGGTAGTAGTAGTAGTTGTTGTGGTAGTAGTAGTGGTAGTAATTGTGGTAGTAGTAGTAGTAGTAGTAGTAGTAGTTGTGGTGGTAGTAGTAGTAGTAGTAGTTGTTGTGGTAGTAATAGTGGCAGCTGAATCGTAAGTGAAAACCCTCATGAACAAACTACACAAACACGAACTGCCAGAAGATTATTGTATCTAACTGTGCGCATTCATAAGAATTGTAAGCACATACAACCTCCACAAAATTTAACTCGCGAAGTGAATTGGCCGACGAACGACACTCAGAGACAATTGTATATAATTAAATACACGAACCCCTCGCATGTATGTATGTATACGTGAATCCACCACACCCACACATACTCAGAAACACACAGCTTGAGTTAGACATTCACACAAGGCATAATAGAAACTATATATTGGTACAAATGCATAGGTTAGCAGCAAGCGTTATATAAAGGTATGTTCCCTTACAAATCCACACTCGTACTACAAAGATAAACATAAACTATGCAAACATAAAACAATACCCAAACACACATAAGTATAATATGCATACACACACTGGGGCGTACATTCATGTTGGTTGTTGTAAGCTCATGGTGTGAATATCCTCTCATGAATATTCTAAGCATAATAAAACTTTCATAACCCACAATTTCGCAGTCACCAATTTCCTTGCAACTGTAGCGCGTAAACACAACCTCATTCTTTCTCATTTGACTGCCTGCACCTACGAGTACATTTTATATAGCGTACATTATATACAGCAGGTACATTTTATAGCTAGTTTAATGTGGTATTTGAATGGAAGCTGTCTCAAAACACGTATTTATAATTATCTTTAATTGATGTATTGTCAACGGGAGATTCACCCATACGATACTTTGTCAATGTGTAGCATAATATATGGCCAAACAGAATGATGGCTTGTGACACTTACATCAACACACACACACAGCTCTTAGTTACCTTAGCCTAACATTATTTCCATCCACACAAATTATCTAATCTGCACACACACACACACAACACAACACAACACACACACACAACACACACACACACACACACACACACACACACACACACACACACACACACACACACACACACACACACACACACACACACACAGCTAGCATATCCGAGTACTGAGAGAGTAACATGAGTGTGCCGGGTGCCTCACTACATAAAAGGGTTTACTACTAAAGTTTACTAGCGAGTGTGTTGTTCCGGACCAGGACAGGCGGGGCCCTAGTTTATCCCTCACGACCCCCAAGTAACCCCCCTCACGACCCCTAAGTAACCCTGCACGACCCTATAGTACTTGTAGCCCTTCACGACCTCATGGAAGCCCAGTTTATGTTGGGGGTGAGGGGGGGGGGGGAGAATCAAAAGAAAATTACAGAGCCAAAAAATATGGCCCATAGTGTATTTTTTTTTTTTTTTTTTTTTTTACTTTACCATGAGCGATGTCTTAAGGGAGAAGTTTTGTGTTGATAAATCTGGAGCAACTGCATCCTCCAAACTATTCCAAGCAACAGAACATTGTTATTTTATCTCTTCTGGTCCTGTTTCCCAGCACACTTTGTTTGGAGGAATCAAGACACTCCAAAGTAATAAACAAGAATTATTACCTTAACAGTGGCATTATGTTGCGTGTAGTATATAGTACAGTACAGTATTTATCGTGTGTAAACCAAGTCAGTAATGCCGTAAGGTCTGTTGTGGTCTGTGATTCTATGTAACTCTAATAATACCGGAGCTTTGTATGTGACTGCCTGTGTGTGTGTGTGTGTGTGTGTGTGTGTGTGTGTGTGTGTCTGTAGCACCTCGGAGACTTCGTTGCCGCTTTGACTGATTAATTATTGGGATCCCCGTAGAATTAACCTTCCTGAGAATATCATACTTATAGGTTTCCAAAAATGATATGAACGGGGAGGCCATACAACCCGGCCACTCCGTTCGTATGAAAGCATCACAAGAGAAAGATTAACATTCAAATTATTCCCCCCCCCCCAAAAAAAAAAAAAAAAAAAAATACACTCTTCTGCCCGTAAAAACAAAAACAAAAACTTTTGCCCGTAAAAAAAAAAGAAGTAATATATTGATGCCCTGTTCTTATATATAAATGTTTCCCTTCCAACCCTCTCCGTTTCCCCTCGAGTAGTAGCAGCAGCAGCAGCACCATTTGTGAGGGAAGGTCGTGAGGGGTCTTGGTCGAAATTAAACTGGTATTTTCCACGGCCTGACGTCATGTGTGGCAAACGGCTTCATGAAAAAGTTCCCTCGTCGGCCATGAAAAACTTCCCCTCACAGCCGCCTTGACGACCGCACTTATTACACGTTATTTTTTTGCTCTTCTCTCTTGTCAGTTTGTCTGTCTATCTTGTCAGTGTATGTCTCCCTCCATCCCTGCCCTCTCCTCTCCACGTCTCTCTCTTTACGGACATTCAGTGGTAATGCAAGGACGCGACAGATTGACTGGTTGGTGTCCACACCTTCAAGAAAAACTTGACAACACAGCTGGCAGCAGAAAATCGCTTCAGGGTTACATGATGTTGTAATACAAGTTCTGAGGAGTTGACGGATGTACTTTTTGCAGTCAGTTACCTCTCAATCTTAGATGGACACTATTTTTTTTTCTCAGATCTGTGTATATATATATATATATATATATTAACGTTATCAACAAATTTACCTCAATCAACATAGATAAATATTTTCGCAGGCGAAAGAAGGTAAGTATATATCAGCAATTGCATATTTAATGAGTTTATATGTATATTTTTTTAGTTAAAGCCAGCATGAAAATGAGTTTACCAAGCTTCCTTTTATCACTTATGAATATCAAACTAAATGACTGTAATATCCGCATATATTTTCCGCAGATGGCCCTCAGTGATGATAAACGTGCAATATCTGACTCAGTAAACCGCAACACTAACACAGAATCTAGGAAATAATATGAAACTCAAGTTCTCTAATCACTGTCCGGGATGATTTGCTGTACAGAGGGTAACACATCGTTCCCGTGTCGTAACCTCATGCACTGTTCTAAGAAAAAAGCCGATATGGGTTTCAGTTTAGGCGGGTTATGAGGGGAAATGATAACCTTGAGGCGAGGATATGCAAGAGGTGTAATTTTGTGCTACAGATAAGATACTGTAATAACACGTTAGTCTGGGAGTCGGTGGAGGATGTCAACTCTTGGTGGAAGGAGGCGCTGACAGACTGATAACGTTACCTCTTAGCTAGTTGTGGTGGTAGTGGTAGTGATAGGGGTTGGGGGTAGTGGTGGTGGTGGTGGTGGTTACAGGCTTGGTAGTGGTAGAAGAGATGGTGGTAGTGACAGTGGTGGTGGTAATGACTGGGTTGGGGGTAGTGGTGGTGGTGGTGGTGGTGGTGGTGGGCTAGGCAGTACAGACATGTTCAAAGCAAGGTTAGGTATCCAAGGTCAGTCGGTAATGTTGAGAGTTGAGCTGATACACCTTCACCAATCCCACCCAACTAGCCCCCAACCACCCACCTAGGCCACCCGTACACTATCACACCCACCACCCACTGACATTAAATCTCCCACCACCCACTAACATTAAATCTCCCACCCTCTCACTCACGTCAACGCCCACCCTGTCACCAACAACCGCCCACCCCTTTCCACCTTAACACCCACTGTCCACCCGAACTATAACACCCACCACCCACTCTAGTCACCCACCCACCACCCACTCTAGTCACCCACCCACCACCCACTCTAGTCACACACAACTCGACAAGAACTTCGTTGATTTATTAAAGGGACCCTGTGATGTAGTCAGGAAATTGAAGGTTAGCGAGTCCTTCAAATATTGCCACGAAACACCAACCGTATTGAAGAAGCTTGTTGGTGGCCTAGTCGGGAGGAACCAGAAGCCACCGAGTCTCTTAAGGGGAGAGTTTTGTGGTGGTAGTAGTACAGAGGAATCAGTATAAGACAAACAACAACACAGATGCCAAAATCCCTATAGTTAGAATTCCTATAAAGTTAGAATCCCTATGAAGTTAGAATCCCTATAGTTAGAATCCCTATAAAGTTAGAATCCCTATGAAGTTAGAATCCCTATAGTTAGAATCCCTATAAAGTTAGAATCCCTATGAAGTTAGAATTCCTATGAAGTTAGAATCCCTATAAAGTTAGAATCCCTATAAAGTTAGAATCCCTATAGTTAGAATCCCTATAAAGTTAGAATCCCTATAAAGTTAGAATCCCTATAAAGTTAGAATCCCTATGAAGTTAGAATCCCTATAGTTAATGCCAGACAAAATATCTCTCGACGCCAGAAGGTTTAGATCAATTAAGGATATTATGTATTAGACGAGGGAAGGTTGGTTGTAGCTCGATAATTTATAGCTGATGAAAAGGACGACAGGAGTCAGGCCAAGATTTATAGCACGGGTTCGTAAGTGTTTGCTTGTACGCTGTTCAGTTTGTTTTTACGGTGCCTTATTTGTTATGTCCCAGGAGTTGTTTTTTGTTTATTTTTTATCTCGCTTGGAGACTGGGTATGTATGTTTGCGTGTATGTATTTGTATAGGTATGTATGTAGTTGGGTTTGTAGTATATTGCACTACTAAGCTATGAACATTATAATCTTTTGGACCTCAACGTATTCACTTGTTTCTCCCCTTTCTCCATAAAAAAAAAAAAAAAAAAAAAAAAAATATATATATATATATATATATATATATATATATATATATATATATATATATATATATATATATATATATATATATATATATATATATATATCCTATTTCGCTTATCCAGCCATATATGTGCTTTAAATATCCCTTCCAGTAAAGTCTCTCTCTAAGTTTCCACCTCTTACTTCTATTTTTATTGTGTTCAACCCACCTTTTATCCACATCTCTACCCACACCCTCCCCTCCCAGTTCAGTCGTCTCCCCCACATCTCTAACCACACCAAGCACCCAGCCTTCCCCTCAAACCCAAGGCTCGAGTTACAGACTTACAGTACACTGGTCAAACTCGCATCACTCCTCCACCACCTGTACCCACCCCTCCCTCCCTCCTACCTAACTAGCTAGCTCCTCATTCGTCCAGCCTCGATATCCCCTCACTCTTGTATTGCCTCTGTCTACCCCTTTATTCTTATATGTTTCTCTTTCACTTGTTTTTACTCACTCTTCCACTCACTCTTCTTCACCTTCTCCTTCTTATTGCACTTTTTCACTCGTTGTACTCACTCTTCCACTCACTCTTCTTCACCTTCTTCTCTTATCCATTCCTCTTTCTCTCGTCGTACTCACTCTTCCACTCACTCTTCTTCCTTCTCCTTCTTATTGCACTCAAGTTCCTCTTCCTTCGTTTTCCTCTCCACTTCATGTTCTCATTTTCCTTTGCGTGCTTCAGTGCCTTTGCTTTAGTTAGTTAATATCTCTCTTGGTACAGCCTCCCACACCACATCCTTTCCTCTGCTTTCTAATTATTGTGCTTACACCACCTTCCCCTTTCCGTTCGTCCCACAACATCACATTCTATCCCTTATCACCATTCTTTACGTCTTCCTTCCTCGTGTAATATAATTTGTTAATCCTCACCTCTCTCTCATGCACGTCTAATTCTTTCTCTTTCGGTTCTGAATTGTTACCTGCTTCATTGCTCCTTGCATTCGAGTATTCGTTTATTAAATTGATATTCCATTCACGCCATCTTCTCATAAATCGACTCATTCGCCCCAACACACAACCCACACTTCATATCAGTCGTAGCAAGCCACATCCGCATGCTATGTAAGATTTAACTAGTTAGGTTCGCACACACACACACACACACACACACACACACACACACACACACACACACACACACACACACACACACACACACACACACACACACACACACACACACACACACACACACACACACACACCCACACACACACACACCCACACCACACCACACCACACCACACCACGCACAAACACATACACACAGAGAAACAAAAAAAATAATGAACACAAGGAAATGCCCCACCACTGCTGAACCAACTCGTAAAACGTCAGGCAACAACAAGGGTCACGTCTGGCCAACAAGGACAGAGAAGTAATAAGGAAACTGAGGCGTGGTGTGGCGTGGCGTGGGTCAGTAAGGAGTCTGTCAGTTAGTTAATTAAAGTGGATATAGTATACTCATTGACTGTCGCAGGAACAAGTAAGGGGCCTGAGATACTGTCAGAGATTTGGAGGATAATGATTACTCCATATGAGAAGATAATAAGATGTGAGATACTGTCAGAGAATTGATTGGAGGATAGTGATTACTCCATATGAGAAAATAATAAAATAATAATTAACACCGAGAAGGGGATCTGTTTCTTGGTGGCACATTTTGAAGGGTTCAGTATGCTCCAAAATCACTGATAACTTCATAAGCCCCTCAGGACAAACAAGGTCTTAGGTAGGATACTCCAAGTGAAGATGAGACGAGATGAGATGTTGGGTGACCGTCTCCTCCCTTCTAAATCAGGAGTAGTTAGCTAAGTTTTTATGGGGGAATTGGTGTTAGCGGTTTAGTTGTCTGAATCAAGAGACATTTGGGTGTTTGTTTGTTCAAGAATATATTACTGTGACGAGAATGTGAGTCAACCATACACGAAAGATATACAGTAAAGCTACCACATAATTCTCAGGTTGAAGATTATGATTAGTACATAGTGTAAATTCCCACCCATACCCCTGGAGCCAAAGTCGACCCCCTAGAAGCAGGAAGGAAACCCGTGATATGGAAGGAGTGAAAGATACTTGGTTTGGTGTGTATACTGCAACGTCAGCCTTGTGATTGACAGTGGCGTTGAGTGTGTGTGTGTGTGTGTGTGTGTGTGTGTGTGTGTGTGTTTTTAGGATCGGTCACTGAATACTGAGAAACGACCGTCGTGTATCCCTTATAATCAGATTAAAAACGCACTCAAATATTTGGTAGGTTCAACTGATATGGTTTAACTTTTACAAAATATAAATATCCTGAAAAACTCAAGGTGGTACTGAGCTTCTTAGTTTTTCATTGGTGAGGAAAACCACAGTAGTTCTTCACCACACACTAAGTAATTATATTGACCTCTGAGATGGCAACGAACTCATGCTCTAGTATCTGAGTGCATGTACCCATTTTCCTTCCGTTGTGGTGGTGGTGGTGCAACTCCCATGTTTCACGACCCCCTCCTCACGCTTTCTGTGTAAGGTTGTCATTACGAGGTTCTGAGGCTTCGTTCACAGGATCCCGGATGTCCCTCCCAAAAGGCCTTCTCGGATCTAATCATTCCTTTTTCACCGAGCTCTTCAAAGGGGCCAATTGGGGGAGATCCCGCAGCGTCGCCACCCCTTTAACTTCTTCCTGCCCCCTCGCACAATAGGCTGGTTCAAGGAGCTGGCTAACTCCGTGATCACCCGACCTTTCATCAGTCTGCCACTCCGGACGTCAGACAGGGAGAGGGAGAGGGTCTGGGGACTGACGGGGTGTGCAAAGGCTCGCTTTATTCCCAACTCTCTTATGGTACCGATATTTTTCCTTTCTTATATACTGTACTGTTGGCTTCATGATTCGAAACATCATACTTTATGTTTAGATATGTGAGAAGATTTGGTTAACCTACGACTAATCAAATCAGGTTAGATTCAGGAAATGTTAGGTTTGCTCAAAGTATGCAAAGTGAAATAGAGCGAGCGTGATGACCTCGGTAAGAGAATATAGAGGAAGCTTCCCTATACAACAAGGGACTTGGGTATGATGCTGGCATGTCAATGTTGCCGTTACACCTCTAATTAGGGATGATGTTGGGGTGAGTGTATATGGTTGGCTTGTGGTGTGGAGGTGTATTACAGTGTGAGCAAGCCTGGGCCTAGTTGTGTGGAATTAACACCAAGAAGTAAGTTGTATAAGCAAGCCTGGGCCTAGTTGTGTGGAATTAACACCAAGAAGTAAGTTGTAACTATTATTGACACCATGAAATTGATTTGTCGCATCAAGAAAAATCGTAAAGGATGATAATTGATTTTGTAGCATTTCCTACTTCTAAAAATAAAATAGACCATATAAGGCAATGATAAAATAAGCATATTTTAGTATATAATATTTAAAAGCATTGATGCACATTAAGACTTTTGCAGTGTCTTATAATTGTCTTGCATTGCTCTTTGTCTCATTCTTTTTAAAACTCCTTATTTTCTTTTATCATGCAGCACTTTTCTCTCCACGTACAGAACATACATTACCTGCTCTGCCTCACATGCAGTGTATAAACCTTGCTGTCTAATAAATGTTTCCTCCAGCTTCCAACCAACCCTGCCTAAGCCTTGTAGCAACATTCACTCGTATTATTTATAACCATAAAGTGGGTTAAATGAGCCTTCTCGTGAGGTAGATGTGAGATTAACACTATATATATATATATATATAATGGTATTCATATAAAATGTATATCACTGTATTACACACCTTAAACAAATAATTATCAAATAACAGTAGGTAATTGTCAAATACAACGTATATTTTCAAAAAGTTTACAAAATCGACCCATTAAAGCTCAATTATTCGATTTTGAAATGTCTCTGAAGCAAACTTTTGTTTTATTGCTACTGGCATTATGCAAGATATCAAGAATTATATAACAAATACATTCTATTCACATAACTCTGAATTACATAATATCTGTTGTCCGTGAGTATAGATAAGTGTTTACATTTCTGTCATCCTCTGATTGTGGCTACTATTTTTTTTACTTCATAATAATTGTGGTCCTCCCCAGCACCCATATCTAGCAGACCAGCGCCTATCACAGTCTTGACCCACTGGCCAGTAGATCTCAGCGTCTCACACACCCCTACTTTTTTGTAGCCACAACTCACTGTCATGCCGCTGCAGTAAAAATCTTAAGCCCCTCCATGAGATTATTAGCGTCTCATCATGTCACTTTGAGCCTTATCTACAGAGGCTAGAGAGACCAAGGTTCAAAGGGTTACTTGGAAGGGTACAAAGATGGATCTTATATTTTTGCCCTCTTTTTTTTCGTTTTCCTCTCAGACAAATCTTATTAGAGTTACTATTTTCTAGGGTTCAAGGCAACAGATAGTTTTTAGGGCTGATGAGAGATTGGTTATGATGGATGTACTGTACGTATGAGAGGGTAAAGGTAAAACAACAAATGTTTAATAATATGAAAATGGAGATGAGGAGTATTGTAAATGATGTGGTGGAGTTAACATGGGTAGTGAGGAGGAGAAGGAGGAAGATTAGAAAAAGAAGGGGAAGGAAGGAAAGGAGAAAGGGAAGAATAGGAGAAGAAGAGGTGAAATAAGAGAGGGATGAGGAGGAGGAGGAGAAGAAGAAGAAGAAGAAAGAAAAGGAGTGAGGGATGATGATGAGGAGAAGAGAGGAAAGGAGATAGGTATGAGGAGAAGGAGGAGGAGGAGAAGAGAGGAAAGGAGATAGGTATGAGGAGAAGGAGGAGGAGGAGAAGAGAGGATAGGAGAGGAGAGAGGGATGAGGACAAGGAGGAGGAGGAGGAGGAGAAGAGAGGATAGGAGAGGACAGAGGGATGAGGACAAGGAGGAGGAGGAGGAGAGAGGATAGGAGAGGAGAGGAGAGAGGGATGAGGACAAGGAGGAGGAGGAGGAGAAGAGAGGAAAGGAGAGGGGAGAGGGATGAGGACAAGGAGGAGGAGGAGGAGAAGAGAGGAAAGGAGAGAGAGAGGGATGAGGACAAGGAGGAGGAGGAGGAGAAGAGAGGAAAGGAGAGAGAGAGAGAGAGAGGGAGATGAGAAGGAAGTACTGTATAGGGCCACTGTGATGTAAGGACCACCAACACAACAACCACCTATGGAGAGTCAAGGTTAGAGCAGAGCAGCAGGGAAGCAAGGAAGGGTACATACATACACACTAAAACAACATCTTCTCGCTAATTATGGATGCCCTTCTCTTTCCCTAACCCCCACCACCTCCTTCTCTACCTACATGTCTCTATCTGTATATTTATTTATTTGTCTGTTTATGTATATGTTTTTTTGTTTTTTTCTACGTGAATTTTTTAAGGGAACGAATGAGTGTGTGTGTCTTGATTCTTGTGTATTATAAGTACGCATGTGTGAGTATGTAGAGTACGTATGTATGTAATAATAAATAATAATAATAATAATAATCGGTTTATTAAAAAGTAGCAGCTGGGAGGCTGAAAATATACATGTAACATAAAATACTAATGATAAAAATGAGAATGAACACAAGTGAAAGCAGGAAAACAAAAAACAAAGACGCAATTAAATGAAACTTAAATACATACAAGGACACATACACACATAAATATAAAGACATATAAATACACACATATACACATATACATACACATATATATATACATACATATATATACATATACACATATACATATATATATACAAACCCATACATACACACATACATACAAACATACATATACATATAAATAAACATACACACACATACACACACATAAACATATACATACAAATAAACATACACACACATACACACATAAATACATGCATACACATACACGTATTAATTTATACAGACTTATACTTATAAATCCAAGTGCATACATACACAAATACAAGTACATACATACATACATACGCAAATACAAATACATGGGTACAGCTGTATGGGTCAGATTGGCCTTGAGGTGTGAAGGAAACTGGCTTAGTGAGGTGAGGTCAGATTAATCCTAGATAGGTACAGTGTGTGTGAGGTTAGGTTAAAATTAGTGGTGGTGTTTATAGGGTGTGTGTGTGTGTGTGTAATGATACGCTAAGAAATTGATTTGTGTGATATTGTTTTAACTAAAGAATTAACTATTGAGGTGTTTGACGATAGTGGGGATTGCGCTGTTCTTATAGCGATCAGTACGGCATCGGATGGGTTTGATTTTGTTGTGGTGACGTGAAGCTCGGCGTGGCGGAGGCAGGGATGGTGGAAGAAGGGATCTGTGCCGCGGATGTTTGATGAGACTATCCCCAAATTTGTGTAGGTCTTGGAGGTGACGTTGAGAAACTGAGGTGAGGTTGAGGGTAGTAAGGGCATGAACATATGAGATGTAGTTGTCTCCCATAATAACTCTACATGCTCGTTTCTGGACTTTTTCTAGTAGTCTTTTTTGGGTGGTGTTGAGTGAGGAGGCCCAAGCAGGTGAACAATAACATAGCTTAGGAAGAATGAAGGTGGTATAAACATCCCTAAGCTGTTGTTGCCAGGCCCCCAGTGCCTTCATTGTTTTGAGCATGTAGAGTTTGTATGTAGATGCCTTGATGATGTTGGTGACGTGTAGTTTCCAGTCCAGTTTAGAGTCGATGGTGACACCTAACAACTTAGTAGACTGAACCACCTCAAGAGAGTTGGGGCCAATAGTGAGTGCAGGTGGTGGTACTGGTGTGGTGGAGGTGTTAATGTGCATTACTACCGTCTTGTTGGTATTAATGGTAAGGTAGTTGTTGTTGGCCCAAGTCTGCACATTGTCCAGTGTCTGTTGGTAGATGCTGTGGTCTGGGTGTATGTATGTGTGTGTGTGTGTGTGTCTTGTGTATAATTATAAGTACGTATGTGTGAGTATGTAGAGTACGTATGTATGTGTGTATGTATGATCTCGACCACTTCACCACCTCATTCACACTATACACGTTAATAAGTAACTTGATCTGTACGAACGACCGCGTCCCCTCCCATACCATGTCCTCGCTTCTCTCGTCATCTCCTTCACAGTCCAAAACATATTTTTTCATCAGCCTATCAGGGCGTGTTATGGCGTCTAGTGCTGATGAGGCCGCCACATATCTATTTTCACTGTGCCAAGGCTATTTTCTATTTTAAAGTGAAGGTTTATTCATTGCACATTCTACATTTGTTTAGTACTTGCACTGATTCCACCCATTAACTCTATATAAATGATGTTTAAATATGTTTTGTCGTATGTTGATGTTGAGTGTTGAAGTTGATTATCATTATAGGCAACATGGCAGTATATTCTGTCCGATAACGCTATACAACATCTCTGTTAGTAAATATGTAATGGAAATATGAAATTATACGATTATGATGATACTGTTAAGTGAAAATATATAAACAAGGTGATACCCACTTATATTTCCCTCCTTAAATATATATATATATATATATATATATATATATATATATTATTGGTTAGCATAGCAGTGGGGCAGAGAAGGGCATAGGAAATAAAATTAGTTAACTCTACTACAGTTCTTATACATGAAACCAGTAGATGGACTGCAACAAGTGCATCTGGCAACGACTGTGCCTCGGTGCTGTCGCTGTTGTAACAAAAAGAAAACACTTCTTATACAATATATGAGTTAGAATCCTATTGATTATTAATTATGTGATATTTCTTATTGCTCAGTCAGCTATCTACAATAAACACACATATATAATATTATATACAGTATATTATAACAACAAGGGATAGAATGGGATGAGATACTTGTTCTGATTTTTGTTTACTATAAGTGTTCTGTACATACAAACAAACAAACAAACAAACAAACACAGTGTAACAGGAGTACTTAATGTGATAAACGGGACTGTACGGGACTTCACACACACACACACACACACACACACACACACACACACACACACACGTGCTCGCTTATGTGTGTATTGATATCTGCCAACCCACGCTCCTCATTCATCATCTTAATAGTTCATTATCACCCTATCCTCCCTGGGATCAGTTACTAAGTGTTTGAACCCCCCCCCCCTATCTCTCTCTCTCTCTCTCTCTCTCTCTCTCTCTCTCTCTCTCTCTCTCTCTCTCTCTCTCTCTCTCTCTCTCTCTCTCTCTCTCTCTCTCTCTCTCTCTCTCTCTCTCTCTCTCTCTCTCTCTCTCTCTCTCTCTCGCTCTCTCTCTCTCTCTCTCACACACACACACACACACATGATGTTAAAGGGGTCGTGTTATGTCTTGAGAACTGGTGGGCTACTGTGTTTCCTCCAAACTATGCAATGAAACAAGATCCCTTACTCGTGTACTGCAGTGATCTGTTTCCTGGCACACTTTGGAGGAATCAAGGTACTCCAATGTACCAAAAGTATACTCTCCCCTTAATGGTATGATGTGTACAAAAGCCACCAACTAAAATATCAAAACTGTTAAACCCGTAGTTTAAAAAAAATTGAGGGCCCTTACTGGAGCTTTATGAATCTTCCAAAATAATCCAGGCCACAGAACCCTTCAGTATTTCTAATAGGGAATCTGTTGCCCGGAGTAGTTTGGAGAATTCATGGAGCTCCAGTAAGGGCCCTCAATTTTTTTAAAACTGTTTGTTACCTCTCACTTCACCCATGCAGACGCCACCACCAACTCACCCACCACCTCCTACCACCTACCACCTCCTACCACCTACCACCTACCACCTCCTACCACCTACCACCTCCTACCACCTACCACCTTCATCACTGACACGTTCATCACCATAACTACCACTTAACCCCACAGACTTTGCCACTTAAACTACTGCCACTCAAATTACCACCAGTATCAGTCTCTCTCTCTCTCTCTCTCTCTCTCTCTCTCTCTCTCTCTCTCTCTCTCTCTCTCATACTAGCACCAAGCCTGACGTAAGGACCTACTTCATTAACACCTTCTTTAACACCTTCGTCACCACCACTAGCACGTACTGTACACACACACACACACACACACAAACACACACACACACACACACACACACACACCATCTGCACCATCAGTGAAACTCTTGACACTATTAATTTTTGCATTATTCTTGTGTCCCTCTTCGTCACTTTCACCTTCATTGCTATCGCTTTCAACCTTCTATTCCTTATTATTTTATTACATTTTTTCACTCTCATTTTTAGCTCTCTATAATGCAATATATTTCTGTCGCCTCCCCTCCCCAGTCTGCCCTTCTCCCCCCCCCCCCCCCACGCACCCCCCCAGCACCCTCCCCCCCATGTTTACCATACCAGGTTACACGACCCATGTCTTCTGTCACCCCTTCACATACCTCGAACCCCTCCCTCACATCCTTCCTCACTGACAACGACACCATTCACCTCCCTGCTCCACTCATTCCCTCTCCATCACCTCCCTGCTCCACTCATTCCATCCCCATCACCTCCCTGCTCCACTCATTCCCTCTCCATCACCTCCCTGCTCCACTCATTCCATCCCCATCACACTTCCCTGTACTCCCATCACACTTCTCTTACTCCCATCACACTTCTCTTACTCCCATCACACTTCTCTTACTCCCACCACATTTCCCTTACTCCCACCACACATCCCTTACTCCCACCACACTTTCCTTACTCCCACCACACTTTCCTTACTCCCACCACACATCCCTTACTCCCACCACACTTTCCTTACTCCCACCACACATCGTTATCTTCTCTCTAACACTGCACACACTTCATCACATTCTGCTTATTATCCTCTCGCATCTTGCATCCTCTCTCTCTCTATACACGGTTTTATTTTCCTATCGACGTATTAGCTCTTTCATCCGTCACTCGATCTCCCAAATTTCCCCTCTAAATGTGAGTTCTCCTTCCCTTTATTGATGTATAGCCCACAGCAAGATTTCTCCTATGTCCTACCAAACTACAGCAATAGCATTCTAGTTACGTACACACCATCTCTCTCTCTCTCTTCCCCACTCCTTCATATCTATACTTCTCACCTCTTTTCTCCCATTCCTCCCTTCTCCGTTCTCTCCCTTTTCTTTATCTCTCCCTTTTCCTTATCCCTCTCTACTTATCAACCCTACTCATCCCTCCCTTCTTCCTTCCTTTATTCGTGTCTTCACTTTTCCTTCCTATCTTTGTCCCACCCTTCTTTCTTCCTTCAGTTTTTCTTCTATTCACTTCTCCTTCCGTTCTCGTCTCTTCCTTCTCCTCCCCTGTTGCGCACACCAAGGCCAGGGTGTGTGTGTGTGTGTGTGGGTGGTGGCGCCAGCATACCTACTGACCTACACACATCATTTCCGTGTTGGCCTTCATCATTTGCTTGTATCTACAGTATGTACCTTAGATATCTCAACATGTATAATATTTATCGTGTATCTAACCATGTATAATATCTACATTGTATCCTAACTTACATAAAATATCTACCGTTTCTCTCTCTCTCTCTCTCTCTCTCTCTCTCTCTCTCTCTCTCTCTCTCTCTCTCTCTCTCACTTGTTTTGTACAATACCTTCCGTATATTTCTCAACTTGAATCATAATTATGAAGGTCTACTAAATCCCTCAATTTCATATTTTGTAAACATTCTTTCCCTACTATTTTTTTTATTTTTTCAGCCTTCACGTTGTAAAAGTTGCCTTATACCTCAAGATATTCTCAATTAAGGTAGTTAAGGGAGTTTATAATATTTTTGGTACATTGGAAGGCTACGGATTCCTCCTTAATTTACCTTGAAACAGGGCCAGAGTAACAAAAAAATAAAGGAATCCTGTTGCTTGGAATAGTTTGGAGGAATCAGTTGCTCCAAATTTGCCAACACTACCACACTCCCTTAATCCTTGCTACTTTCTACCTTTGCACTTGTAAATTATCCAACCTTATAATTCCTACAAGTTCTACGTTTACATACAACATGGGATCTTTATATTACTTCAGTCTGTGTCCTTCAGTATATAGTTGGACAGCTGGGTTGTCTCTTTTAATTTAGTCTCTGAAGGTCATTACGTCCCACTCATATGTTTGTATATATATATTTTATCTTCACATATAAACAATCAGAGGCTGTTACACCTTTTTATTTGTATGTATGTATATATATTTTATCTTCACATATAAACAATAAGAGGATGTAACACATTTTTATTTGTTTGTATGTATATATATTTTATCTTCACATATAAACAATCAGAGGCTGAAACACCTTTTTATCGTATGTCGCCCAATGCTTTTTATCCGTCATTTTTCGAGGTCAACTTCCTGAGTGAATAAGATATAATACACTAACTATTTTTTTATATAATCCCAGCTGTATTTAATTAAGGGGAGATTATCTTGTTGGTGAATTGAAAGGTCTCTGATTCCTCCAAACTTTGCCAGGAAACAGGTCCCGTATTAGTACCATTGAGGGCGTCTGTTTTCTGGCACAGCTAAGGAGCAATCCCTAGCCCTCTAAATTTACCGAAAAAGAGAATCTCCCCTTAAGGAACCTGTGATAGTGTATGTAAATTGGAGGCTTCTGATTCCTCCTGACCATGCCACGAAACAGTTGCCTTCCCTATGGATGGTGTTTCGTGGCAATATTTGAAGGACTCGGTTATCTCCACTTTTCTTACTATATCACACGGTCCCTTAAGGAAGAAATTCGGTGTTGGTAAATTTGGAGCAACTGAATCCACCAAACTATTCCAAGCAACAAAACACCATTATTTTTGCTCTTCTGGTCCTGTTTCCTGGCATACTTTAGAGGAATCAAGGCACTCCAATGTAACAAAAGCGAATTATATATCCCCATTATTAAGTACGGTAACATGGAGGGCAGTAGGGGACTTATCTGAAATTATTACCTGCCTTTCACCTCTTGTCTGTGACGTATATAAACCAAACCTTGACCACCACGACGTAACAATGGGGTGGTGGGTTTTTGTACTACTTTGTCCTTCCCAGCCTCCTATTCCTACACACATTATCCCATCAAAAACTTCACCTTAATAGATTGAAGGTTGAATAATGCTATACTGTTTGTTATTAATATTGTTGTTGTTATATGTTATCATTATATATTATTATTGTTGTTGTTGTTGTTTATGTTATAATTATATATTATTATTGTTGTTGTTTTCATTATTATTATTATTATTTTTATTATTATTAATATTATTATTACAATCTATATCACATACTCACAACTTCAACATCACCACTACCACTACCACCACCACTACCACTACCACCACCACCCTACCACTACTACCACTACTACCATCCTACCACCACCACCACCACCATCCACTCATAAGAAGCAGACCTTGAAGTAGCGGTGAGTTAAGGAGATGTCACTGCAACACACGCACACACACACACACACACACACACACACACACACACACACACACACACACACACACACACACAAGCTTGCACATATTCACGTACTTACAAACAATCTCAATTATACACGAGCATGCTTATATTAAAACGCACTCATAAATGCACGCACAAGCACTTTAATAACACACACACACACACACACACACACACACACACACACACACACACACACACACAGGGTTCAGGATTGCTGTGGTGGCTATTCACTCTCACTAGGCAAGTTTTTATCACCTCTCAAAATAGACGTCCGCATAAAACATAAAGTGACCCCCTTTTTTTTATTTCCATCCTCTCTTCCCCTCCCCTCCTCTCTTCCCCTCCCCTTCTCTCTTCCCCTCCCCTCCTCTCTTCCCCTCCCATCCTCTCTTCCCCTCCCATCCTCTCTTCCCCTCCCATCCTCTCTTCCCCTCCCATCCTTTCCTCCCCTTCCATCCTCTCTTCCCCTCCCCTTCTCTCTTCCCCTCCCATCCTCTCTTCCCCTCCCATCCTCTCTTCCCCCCCTCCCATCCTCTCTTCCCCTCCCATCCTTTCCTCCCCTCCCATCCTCTCTTCACCTTACGTACCCCTGCTTACTTGTCTATTATTCACGTTTCGTTGTAGTGAAATTTCGTCTCTTCTTTTCGTATCATATTCCTCGATTTCCCTCTCCTGTCTTATTTTTTTTCATTTTGTTCCATTGTATGCATCTCCCCTCCCTCTTTTCTCTCATTCTCTCTAGGGTTAATTCATTTCCTCTTCTATTCTCTCTTCCCTTCTCGTCAAGTGTTTCCTCTTTCCTTCAGTCCCCACTCCTCCCCACTTCCTCCTCCACCTTTTCCCTTCCCTCTCCAACCGTCATATAATGGATCCCACTACTTCACCTCCTATAATACTCCTCCTAGTGTATTTCCCCGTGATCTAGCGACTCTCCTTCCCACTGTATGATAAATGTTGAGGTTTATGGTGACAAATTGGCAGTAACTGGAGGTTGTAAACAAAGAGCCAGAGTTATTTTGCAAAGTGTTTTGCAAACTGCTCTGTACGAGTATACCCCTTATCTCACTAAATTTCCAGATCTCTATGCATTTCTCCTTTGGGTACACATACTGTACTTGTCGTATTGTTTTGTACAAGTTACTGTAACGTCACAGGTGGCAGAAAGTTTACTCATTGATATAACAAGTCAACTCGGGATCACATGAAAATCCTGTGTTTTCGAGATGTGACTACAATACAGTAGACAATAATTTAAAGAATTCGAGTTTAGTCTTAATTAAGAGAGTCCGGACCCAATAGGTTTTGGGAAAATTGCTCTTTCCTATCTTTCCAATGAATAACGTTTACGTATCGTTATATGTACGTCAATAGAGCTTATACTGTACATCCTGGGAACATCATGTGACTGTTGGATATATATTCATGGAGTTTGATTTAGTGAACTTCGAACCGTACAGAACGACTATAATGTTTGCATGTTAAAAGAACATTATCTCCTCCCTAGGTAGACTTTGATAGAGATACATGGGTGAAGAACATTACTTAACATGTCAGTAGAACTTTTGTTAATGTTACGCCTATGCTTGTTGGGTAGCCTTGATAGAGATATATGACGGGTGAACAGTACCTCTCTTCCATTGTTGTAGCTTATTGTCATGTAGACCTCGTTCATCATCATACCCGTCTTGCTTCCTACATCATGTTGCTGTACTCAACAACTCTTCCCCGTACCTCAACATCCCAGACCTTCACCACCACCACCACCACCACCACTACCACCACCACTACCACTACCACTACCACTACCACTACCACCACCACCACCACTACCATTACCACCACCACCACCACCACCACTACTACTACTACTACTACTATACCGCCCCCACCACCACCACCACTTTTTCGTCCCCCACTTTTTCACCCCCCGGGGTAACCGTTGATTCTTGGGTTAGTGTTGTTGTTTTCCGTGAGTGAGTGAGTGAGCCAAGGAGGAGTGAGTGTATTACCTCTGACCTTCCTTGTCGGAAAAGCAGTGATCACTTGGTTTAAACAAATAGCCGTAGCGATAAACAGGGGTTGTGTGGGAAACCTGTTAACGTTTTTATACGCATAGAGGAAATATATAAACAAAATTGCGGAGGGCAGGTCTACAATGTAATGTACTGATAGAGATAGTAAGAAAGAGGTAATTCACAGTGAAAATGGAATGACAATACCGACTGGCAGGTGAAGAAAGAATTACAAGTCAGACGGGTGAAGAAAAATGTAAGGAGCAGACACTGATAAATGAACGAGGAAGTAAGAGAGAAGTCAGGGAGTGAGAAAGGTGAACAAGGAAATGCGATACAACGAAGAATGATAATATTTAATGAAGTGTTGGCTGCAGATATTTCTACTTTAATCGTAATTACATATAATGAATGTATTGTGTATGGAATTTTAAGAAGAATCTGTTATACAGTATTATATACGTTCTCTGAGCACATAGCATTACTGTGACAACTGAAAATACCTGCAAACTGGAAAAAATAACAAAATAAGAACGCTATTCGAAGAGAGTGTAATGTATAAAGAATGTTGGCAGGGTCAACAATACCAAAATGAAGAAAACTATCCACATAGTTATTTATGCATTAATATACTGTAGTTCTTTAAGCAGATAAACATATGGTTTAAAAGGCAGCCAGATAGGAACTTAGACAGACCCAGACTGAGAGAACGACAGACGTACGCATACACATAAAAACACTCGTACAGACACACAACAGTCTCCCTTAACAGACAGGCAAGCAGACAGACAACCACCCACTCAGACAGACAGATAGACAAACAAACAGACAGCCACTCACTCGGACACACACACACAGGCAGACAGACGATTAAGAGGAGAGGAAAGTGAGCTCCGAGTGTGGCCTAGGTAATGGTGGTAAGTGGGGGGTGCGGGGCGGGGGGTGCAGAGAGTATATAATGTGACTTGGAAATTGTGGTGGTGATGGTGGTGGTGGTGGTGATGATGGTGTTTGTTGGGGTGAGGGTGATGGCGAGCGATGGCGACCGAGAAAAAAACACACACACACAGCCGGCATAATTGAAATATGCTACGATTTTCGCTATACACGAAAAGCATTATTATTATTATTATTATTATTATTATTATTATTATTATTATTATTATTATTCTGTACACACGAACCCGTTTCAGTACTCGACATTTACACACAATTTATTCACACACACACACACTTACTCACACACACACACACACACACACAAACACACACACACACACACACACACACACACACAGGGACCGAACGAGACACCTTACCCTCACCAGTGGCTTCCTATAAGAACAAGAACATTGAAGTTGTGTAAGTGATATTCCACGAGAGACACGTGTGCAAAATAGCAAGGTAAATCTGTATAAATCTTCCCTAAATATCAAGGGAAAATGTAAAATGTGTTGGGACTGGTGGAATATGGTTGGTTGGTTGTGGTGCTTGGGGTTAGGGATGGTCTGCATGGTGTCACAAGCAACTAGATATCGGTGACGTGGTGGTTTTAGCTAATGGTAGTGCTTGCTGTTGAGTGCTTTAGCGACGAGAGTGGTGTGGTGGTGGTGGTGGTGGTGGTAGTGGTGGTAGTGGTGGTGCCTGTATCGTTTTTTGGTGGTATTGAAGAGGGTGGTGGTGGTGGTGGTGGTAGCGGTGGTAGTAGTATTAAAAAGTGGTGGTGGTAGTGGTAGTGGAGGGAGCGAATAGTTGCTGATAATAGAAATGACAAAAGTCTATCATTATACAATATTCCTGTAGAAAGGTAGGTTTGTGTGTATGTGTGTGTGTGTAATTTTCAGAGGAAAGTCCTAACGGTAGTACAAGGGTAACTGATTATTTGTAATGGAAGTGACAAATACTGTAATTATTTATATGACAGTAGAAAGGTAGGGTCGTGTGTGTAATTTCGAGAGGGAATGACAAAATGCGAAAGTGACAGTATTAAAGTGGTGGAAATACCTGTGGTTGTGGTGATAGGGTTAAAAGTAGTAGTTGTAGTAGTAGTAGTAATAGTAGTAGTAGTGGTAGTACCAGTAGTAGTGGTGGTGCTATTATCATTATTATTATTATTATTATTATTATTATTAGTAGTAGTAGTAGTAGTAGTGGTAGTGGCATCTGATTCCTCCTGACCATACCACGAAACAAGCTCCTTCCATTATACAGTAGGTGGTGTTCCGTGGCAATATTTGAAGGACTCATTTATCTCCATTTTTTTCTGACTACATCGCGGAATCGGAGTCAGAATGGAGTCAGGGCCGTCCTTGTACTAATTTTTGGATTCTTAGTAGTACACTTGATTAATTTTCTACATGATCCGCCTCTTGAAGTTTAATGAGGAATGGCTGAATGAGAAGAGGCAGCCACACGCCACATGTGTTGTATAGTAAGTAATTCTTTGAGTGTGAATGAAGGTGATGGGGTCGGGTGGTCAGAGAAAGGTGTTGTAACTGGTTGGGAATCACGAGTACCTCACGATGTAAACAACTAACCAAACCTATCCACCCATCCCTCCTACAACACACTCCTTCACACACACACACACACACACACACACACTCCTTCACACACACACACACACACACACTCCTTCACACACACACACACACACACACACACACACACACACTCACACACACACACATATTTGCCAGACTTGTTGCGCCTGGCTGCCGCTTCACATTCAATCATCTCACACACACACATACTCTAGCTTCGAGAGGCGGGTAATGTGAACGAACCATCCCTTGAGTGTACAGTCACCAGCACTAATAAGTATACAGCTTTGGTTGTAGCTTAGAACAGTCCACCAATTATTCACCAACGAACTTATTCCAATGGAGATCTTTTTGTGCATTATTATTTTACTGTCTCTATAGGTATTCGAAGCACACCTGCATACTTATTTGTCCTCGTGACTGTATTTACAAACTTTCTGGAATCGAAGTCAGAATTTTGTTCACAGGAAGTGGGATTGTTGGTTTCTGTGGTGAATAATGGTGACACTTGTAAAAAATGTAATTCCCAAGACAAATGGCGGTGATTACTCAATGACAAATATATGGCGAACAATAGGAGAAAATATGTAACATTTGTGGGGAAGATATTTTCGATGGCAGAGCTTTGTTTGGCGTACAGTAAGTGACATAAAGTTTGTGTTCACTCCTGTGCTTCACAACTCAGAGAAATGGTGACTGTGTATGAGTGTAAGGAAACGTATTTGCACCACATTGTAAATATGTAGGTTAATTTAATTATGAAACTCAGGTACAACCAAAGTTTCATTATCTCTTTCTCATCATTCACAGTGGACAGAAAAGAGTGTTGTTAAAAATATTTGTATGAAACTGTACAAACGTTATGATCGATGGCAGCCGTAAATCTCAGTAGCATTGGATTGGATTTCACTCGTGTCTTGCATAGCTTTGTCGATGGGAGGTATTGGGATGGTGGTGGGTGAGTAGGATAGCGACGAGCAGCTGTCTGATTAGGAAAAAAAGAGAGAGACAGGAGGGAATGGTGGTCAAATGTGTGCCTAGCATATTACTGTTTGGGGATTTGGTTAGGGGAGCGTTGGAGCAGCTGTGGGAAGAGAGTGATGGTGTTAATGATGTTCAGTTGTGTGAGTTGGTTAGCTTTGGACCAAGTGTGTGACTAAACGAATATATAACATGCAGGTGTTTTGTTAAGATTACGGTGTTCAGGTATTTGTCATCGGGCCCGGGAGAACAGGTACAGGTGTGTCATTAAGATGGTGAAGTTCAGGTGCTTGATCAATATAATATTAATGGTGTGTGATTTGGATAATGTCGTACAAAAGTGTCAATACAAAAGTGTTGTGCACATGTCTGTAAAGAGTGTTGTGTAAATGTGTGTGTGTGTGTGTGTGTGTGTGTGTGTGTGTGTGTGAGCAGCTTTGTTTAAGTGTGTGTATGTGTGTGTGTGTGTGTGTGTGTGTGTGTGTGTGTGTGTGTGTATCGTACAGGTGTGATAGGCTACAGGCTGTTAGTGGTAGGTATGGTAATTGCAATGCCATGACAGGCTGGGGAGTAGATTTTTAGTAGTAGTGCTGATGGTAATGATGGTATTGATAGAGGAGAAATGAATGTGTGTGTGTGTGTGTGTGTGTGTGTGTGTGTGTGTTAGTAATTGGGGTAGTTGTGGTAGCAGTAGTGGCCGTGGTGACAAGGGCAAATGGCGATGGTGGTAGTGGTGGTGGTGGTGGTGGTGGTGATGTTGATGCTTGTGTGTTTGTTGTCCTTGTCGTTTTTGCTTCCGTTGTTGTTGTTGTTGTTGTTGTTGTCTTTGTTGTTATCGTCTGTGTTTTGTCTTTTGTTGATATTATTTTGTTTTTGGTGGATGTTATTTATCTTTTGTTGATGTTCAGTTGTTTTTGTTGTTGTTGTTATTTCTTTTGTTGTTGTTGTTGTTGTTGTTGTTGTTATTATTATTATATTTGTGGATTTTTTTTGTTCTCGTTGCTGCTATTGGTGTTGGTGGTGATCGTGTACAACGAATGAGGTAGGAATAAGAAATGAGAGGAAGAGAAGGAGAGGAAGTGAAGGACTGAAGGGAAGAGAAGTGGACGTGAACTAGAAATGGAGGTAGGGAATAAGAGAGAGAGAGAATAAGGGATTGAGAGAGAGAGAGAGAGAGAGAGAGAGAGAGAGAGAGAGAGAGAGAGAGAGAGAGAGAGAGAGAGAGAGAGAGAGAGAGAGAGAGAGAGAGAGAGAGAGAGAGAGAGAGAGAGAGAGAGAGAGAGAGACTGAGTGGAGGAAGAAGAAAATAATGAACGAAAAGTGGAGGGAAGGAAGGAGTGAGGGAGAAGGAGGGGACTGGGTGAAGAAAGAAGGAAGGAAGGAAGGAAAAAAGAAAGGAAAAGGAAAGGGAGTACGTGATGGAGGGAACTAAAGGACTGAGAAAGGAAGAAATGAAAGAAGAAATTAAAAGGACAGGGAAGAAGGGGATTGAATGAACTAAAAAGGAAGACAGGAAGGAAGGAAAAAACAAAAGAAAAATAGAGGGAAGAAGTGAAAAAGGAAGGAGGAGGGGATTGACTAAACGAGGAAGGAAGGAAAGAAGAAATGAAAAGGAGAAGGAGGGAGGGAGGGAGTGAGTCAGTGAGTGAGTCAGTGAGCGAGGGAGTGAGTGAGGGAGGTAGAAGGGACCACGAGCAACAGAGATAAAGAACAAAAGAAAAGGAAAGGAAAGAAGAGAAAAAGGAAAGAGCGAAAGAAGAAATGAAAAGGAGAGGGAGTGAGTGAGTGAGTGAGTGAGGGAGTGAGTGAGTGAGTGAGGGAGTGAGGGAGTGAGGGAGGTAGAAGGAACCACGAGCAACACAGAGATAATGACCAACTTGACGTCTTAGACCTTGACTCCGAGTGTTTACCCCTGGCAGACCAACCAGGCCCTTCCTTTTCCTAAACCTTTCGTTCGCTCCCACACCACTTCGTCCCAACCTCACCGTCCTTTCGTCCCCCAGATCAGTTTCCTCTCGCCCTCCTCCTCCTCCTCCTCCTCCTATCCTTCTCCTCCTCCTCCCCCTCTTCCTCCTATCCTTCTCCTCCTCCTCCTCCTCTTCCTCCTATCCTTCTCCTCCTCCTCCCCCTCTTCCTCCTATCCTTCTCCTCGTTTTCCTCCTATCTCCCTCCCTTTTTTCCTTTCATCTCTCCCTCCTTCTCTTTCTTATCTATGTCCATGTCAAACTCTTTTTAAAAATTATGAAAAATATAATGTATGCCATCAATTAATTTTGATGTTCAGTCAAACGAAAGTGGAGAAAATGCAAGAAAATTGAAACATACTTTAAATATTATAAGATGATCAATCAAGTACTGGATATAGAATGATTCAGTAAAAAATATGTTTGTATTTGGTTGTGCAATTCAAAAATTCAATTTAGATTAGAGTGAGGAATATGTAATCATCTTTTGAAATTGTATAACTTATACATTATTACTTTGCACAAATTGTATATAATTTAGGTGTACTGTTTCAAAGTGTCAAATTGAATTCTCGTACATCTATTCCTCCCTCCCACTCCTCCCTACTTTTCAACCTTCATCACATCCTTCCTTCTTCCATCTCTCCCTTCTTCCTTTCCTCCCTAACATTTTACTCCCACACCTCCATCACTCCCCTCCCCTCCTCTCCTCTCCATTTCTCTTCCCATCTCTCTCTCTTTCCCATCTCTCTCTCTTTCCCATCTCTCTCTCTCTCATTTCTCTCTCCCTTCTCTCTTTCTCCCATCTCTCCCTCTCCCATCTCTCTCTCATCTCTCTCTCTCTCTCTCTCTCTCTCTCTCTCATCTCTCTCTCCCATCTCTCTCTCTCCCATCTCTCCCTCTCCCATCCCTCCCTCCCGTTTTCTCCCACAAAATATCCCTCCATTTCCTCTTCGCGGTTCAACCTGTAAGTAAATCGAGTCCTCTGCCGATTGCTACACTGTCTGACATATTAGTAATACCGTTTTAATATCGTATCATCATCAACAACAACAACAACAACAACACGCTCAGGTAAAGCAACAGTATTCAACATGTATATGACGTATACAAATGCAGACATACAGTAAATACAAATACACACACACATACAAATACAGACATACAGTAAATACAAATACACACACATGCAGTACTTGCATAACGACAACGACACTGACAGCTCTGATAGCAGCCCCGACTTAACACTTTCAGCCGAGGGCAAGAGAAGCCTCCTGGAAATTGCCTGTTTTTGTCAGTCTGAACAATGAAATGCGAATATATACCGTATATACTTTGCGAATATAACTATGTATACTGTATATATAGATATATAGGTAAATAAATGTACAGTATATGGAAGTAGAAGAAGGAAACAGAGTACACAAACAATGGAAGGGGGAAAGAAAGAGTATTATTGTGTTGATGGTGATGGTTGGTGGGTTTTAGTGTTGTGATGAGTGACACAATGTACCAAAGCGGAAGTGTCAACATTTCTTACCTTTCCTACATCACTTTTCTGTACTTTTATTACTGACTTTTGTAGGATATGAAAGAAAGTCACGACCGAAATGGGATTTTTACGTATTTCAGCCAGAATAATATTGACCCCATCGTTTAGGAGTAGCGACAGCACTTTTAGCGTGACGACTGTACTGAAAATTATTCAACTAAATGAATAAATAATGTATTGACAACAATATAAATCCAGGTAAACATAATCTAAATCAAAGTAATAAATGCACTATACTATAATAATTACTGTATTATTATTATTATTATTATTGTATTAAACTTTCAACGACAACTGATTATTGTGTTGCCTTAAGATTAAATATTTATATAATTTTTCTTGTGTCACACTGATACCTTGCTCTCTCTGTGTCGTGAATTATATCTCGTCGTCGAAAATACAAGATTCCACAGTCAGCAATCCTACTAAATCGAAGGCTGTATATAAATGCATTACTGATAGGATTCTCGGCCTTCTGGGTTGGCGGTCAGTGTTCCATCACGGTTGAATAATGTTGGGATAGTACTGGGAGGTGGTGCTCGAGGGACCGCG
>JAWZYT010001370.1:40000-45000 GCA_034508575.1 Petrolisthes manimaculis
CTGGCTGGCTGACTGGCTGGCTGGCTGGCTGGCTGGCTGGCTGGCTGGCTGGCTGGCTGGCTGGCTGGCTGACTGGCTGGCTGGCTGGCTGGCTGGCTGGCTGGCTGACTGGCTGGCTGGCTGGCCTTCACTACCACTTCCTGGGATGAACCTTGGTTGGCTCCACACACACTACGTATGTACAGTCACAAACACAATATACTTTCCACCTGCTGCTCATCATTAAGTCATAGCATTGCTGATTGTGGAGAAGTGAAGAACAACACACTATGTATGTACAGTATTATGGAGTTTTGTTTACATTCACATACAAGTTAGGAGGTTCTATGTATTCACCGTCACCTCACATTCATGAAGCCAGAGTTAGGGATCGGCTGAAGGAACAGAAGATTTGCCAAGGACTGTTTCTTATTCCTTACTTACTTACCTTCGATTATCTAGGTTTCATTATACACCAAACAGCACATTGCGTGATATCAACGTTTATACTTTACGAGCTTCCTTCCCTTGGCTGAGTAATATGGCCTGGTATTTCTGACGTTAAGTAGTACAGTATATGGTTAGGCGTGAGTGTTGTGTTCGGAATTATTCAGAGGTAGATAGAGATCCTTATTAGGTACGGTTCATATCATTTTCTTTTATATTTGTTTTTTTTTCTCTTCCTAAATATTTTTTTTCTTTAATAATTCATTCTTCCTCTTTCCCTTCTGTGTGTGTTTGTGTGTTAGTCAGTCAGTGTGGAGTGTGTGTGTGTTTGTGTGTTTGTTGAGCCAGGAAACCCACCTACACACACACACACACACACACAGAGCGAGAGAGAGAGAGAGAGAGAGAGAGAGAGAGAGAGAGAGAGAGAGAGAGAGAGAGAGAGAGAGAGAGAGAGAGCCAGGAACCAGGGGCCGTCTCGCTTGGCTGGCTCAGGTCATCATCACAGCCACACCTCCACTCCCTCTCCCTCACCCCTCACCCCTCTCCCTCTCCCTCACCCTTCTCCCTCTCCTTCCTACACCCCTTTCCCACTCCCTCACCCCTCTCCCTCACCCCTCACCCCTCTCCCTCTCCCTCACCCCTCTCCCTCACCCCTCTCCCCTCTCCCTCTCCTCTCTCCTTCCTACACCCCTTTCGTCCGTCCCACTCCTCTTCACGTTCTTCCCCCTCCTCCTCCTCCTCCTCCTCCTCCTCCTCCTTACCTCGTTCACCTTCTCTTCTTCTATTCTCTTAACTTAAACCAATATACTTCCTTCGCCCGTCTCCCAAAGTTATATTCTTACTCCCCATCTTCTCTCCCATATTACCAGCTTCCTCTTTTCTCTTTTTCCAATCCCTCTTCCTTCTGTTGTTGTTTTTTCAGCCACTTATCGTCTTGTTACATAATTATCCTTATCCAGTTTCTCGTTCGCGTTTTCTCATGCATTGGCGCCTAATATCAATCAATCAATAAATAAATAGTATCATGCATCTTTTCACTTACATTACCAACGGGAGAATAACTTACTGTGTGTGTCTCTGTCCATATGTCACCTATAAGGAAGGATGGGTAGCATTGACACAACTACTAATCCTACAGACAGCATACATTTTCATTTGGTATTATTATATTCTGTACTCTCTTAGACCAAACCCTCCCCCAATCATTTGTTTCTTGACCACCATCTCTCTTTATGATCGTGAAAAACTCTGGTAGTTGATTTTGATGGTTCCTAAGATTTGTTCATTGTTTCTGTCTGTCCTTTGTTTCGTATTTCATTCGCCTTTTTTATCGGTTCTCCGTGTTTCTCGTTTTAATTTCTCTCTCATCCTTTCTTCTTTATCTTTTGGTTTTAATTCCCACGTGCATTACTTTTTCCTTTGGCTACCCCAGTTATTACATTTTCCCCCTCTCATTTTTTCTTCATTTCGTTCTCCCCTTCTCTTTCTTTTCTCATTATTTTTACAGTTTTATTCATTCTCTCTTTTCCTTTCTTTTTAACATTATTCTCCTGTTCTGTGTTCTCTTTGCAATATTAATATAACGTAGAATGTATTTTTTATCTTGTTTTCTCGTGTCCCTTTTTCTGTGCAATATAATTATTATTATTACCATCGTTCTTCAGTTCGTTTTCCAGATTTTTCCTCTTAATAATTTCTCCTTCTCCTCTATTCTACTTAACTTGCATTTCGACTCTCATTTTCTCTTTCCCCCTTCTTCCTGCTCGCCACTTGCACCTTCCTCTCCACACCCTGCTCCTGCTGCTCCTAATCTAGATCTTGGCCACCGCACCCACCCTGGCCCATACCCTCTCTCTCCCTGCAGGCTTCCCATCTTCCATTATACATGCATTATTCTTTGCTTTCTTGCTCCCGGGGTGACTGCCCTACTCTCTCCCTTTCTGCCGTCCTGCCCCTCTCCGCCTTCAGACCTATGCCCTCTCTCCCCATTCTCCTATTGCTCCCTCTCCCCAATCTCCCCTCTCCCTCTCCCCATTCTCCCTTCCTCTCTCTCCATTCTCCTCTCCTCTCTCTCCATTTCCCCTCCTCTCTCCCCCATTCTTCCCCTCCTCCCTCTCTCCATTCTCCTTCCTCTCTCTCCCCATTCTCCTACTGTATGCTCCCTCTCCCCCCCTCCTCCAAATTCATAGCCCCTTTCACTCTCCTCCCCACGCTTCCACTCTCGCCCTTTGGTTGCTTAGTCAGTTGTTCCTCAGGGGGGCTTATGTAGTGTGGGCCAATAGCTGTATACAATGACATGCACAGGGAAGCCAGCCAACGTGGGTATCCTGCAGGTGTGTCCCAGTGGTGAATGTACTAAAGTCTGTTCAAAACTTGTGTTCCGCTGGCCTCTTATGCTTAGATAGAAATAGATAGATAGATAGATAGATAGATAGACAGATAAGAGATAGATAGAAATAGAGATAGATAGAAAGATAGAAATAGATATAGATATAAAAGATATAGATAGAAATAGAGACAGATAAAGATAGATAGAAAGATATAAATAGAAATAGATATAGATATAAAGATATAGATAGAAATAGAGACAGATTGATAGAGGAAAATGGAACACAAGTTTTGAAAAGACCACTGACAACTCAAGCTAAAGTCGGAGTTCACAATTCCTCATTAGCAGTAAATTAATAAAGAGTTACTTGTTACAACTCCAATAATTATAAACTGCACAAATATACCAAAGAAAAAATATACATCATTATATCAAAACATTATATAATTATCTATGGGACTGTGAATAGATCGTTCATATAGTGTAATATATAGTCTTATATTACCTACTAGTGAATCTATGTGTGTGTATTTTTTCCAGGATTAAAAAAAAAAAAAAAAGTTCTCTAGTTTCAGTACTATACCTTTTTCGTCCTGGACATCAGAGAATGACAAGCAAGATTAATGATACGTGTTCGGTGATGGAGGGGTATCTGTGAAAAGGTGTAGCTTTCCCATCCCTTTTTCCCCTCGGTGATTACAGTTCCCAATTACCACTCGCATGCTGGTCTAAAAAGCAAAAGGGGAGAAATGCAAGGCTAGAGTTTTACAAGCAGCAGTAATATCGCTTCATAATTAGTGATATTGACGTGTCCCCCTACCAATTCCAGCAGCCCTCAGAAAAAAAAAAAAAAAAAATAATAATAATAGTAATAATAAAAATAACATCAAACTTTGCACCGAGGTTTCTAATTTTCGCTTGCAAATTGCGGTGGGGCCATCAGTGTGAAATTGTATTTACACTTAGCGCCGCTAGGGGTCCAGGCCGGCGGTAAATGAAGTGACTAACGACCCTACCCGACCAGTGGGGAAAAATCGGGCATTAAATACACACACGTAATTATCTGATATTAGGGACCCCTTTTGTAGCACAGATTTTTATGTGACGTCATGGGGTTCAATAATTATGAGATCTGACAATAGTTGTGTGGTTGGTTGGCTGGTTGTGTGGTTGGTAGGATGGTTGGTTGGTTGTGTGTTTGTGTGGTTGGTAGGATGGTTGGTTGGTGTGTTGTGTGGTTGGTAGGATGGTTGTGTGGTTGTGTGTTTGTTTGGTTGGTTGGGGTGTTTGATGGTGGATGGTTGTGTGTTGGATGGTTGTGTGTGTGTATGGTTGGTTGTGTGTTTGATTGTTTATTTTATCTAAATGGTTGGTTGGTTGATATTACTTGTTATATATCCTCTTCGTACTACCAAATCAACTGATCGATCTGCACTAAAATTATTCCCTGTTATTACCAGAAAATAATTGACTGACACATTTACCATCATCATTCACTAGTATCTTCTTCACCTTCATCACTACCATCATCATCATTATTATTACTTTATAGAGGTTAAGGTGAATCCTGCTGAAGTCTAATATTTTGTTGATAGCGATGTGGGAAAATACTTGAGATAATAAAAGTTTGGTGTTATTTATTTCCGTAAACGCTCCACAGTGATTAACCTTCTAAATTGGAAATCTGGGTTTTAATTATAGTCGTATTGATGGTCCAGTTATGCCCTTTGTTGTTGTTGTTGGTGTTGTTGTTGTTGTTGTTGATGTTATGTGTGGGATGAAAATATTTATCACCCATGTTTTTGTCACCGTGATCAACAATAGTGTTGATAATGGTTGTGCTACGGTATTATTGTATTTGTTAAATGAATTTATTATAATATATATATATATATTGGAAATGCTTGGTAATAAGAAGATAGGGTAATATACCAATATGGAGTTATATGTCTACATCATCCTGGCCCCAAGACATCATTCATCCACCACTGGCCATTTACATTGCCTTATAGCCTTGCCATACCCTGTCATTGCTCACCTAAGCTTCGCCATAATCTTACTATAGCCCTGCTGTTCCTCTGTTATGACTCACTCGTAACTCTGATGTTCTCATGTCATGGCCTACTCTCTATTTCGTGCCAAAATTCAAACATAAATGTATATTGTTTTCATTGATAAGCCATATCTATTTAAGGGAACGACACGGCCCAATCATAATCCTATATACCATACTACAGTCATA
>JAWZYT010001370.1:47500-77500 GCA_034508575.1 Petrolisthes manimaculis
ACCACATTATTCCAAACCCTCTCAGGCTCCAGGGAGTTTACTTTTTTTTTGTTTTTTTTACAGGAGAGGTTATATAATGTTTGATAGTGTATATACTGTACATGTGGAGGCCTTCTAAGTTTTTATTTGTTCTGGTTTGGTCTGGTTAGTCGATAATATTTTTTATTATCTATCTGGTTTGCAACGGCAAGTTTTATTTAATGTCAGATCAGGTCAGCTTTGCTTTAGTTAAATTGTGTTAAAGTTAAAGCAAATTTACTGCAAGCCTCCAATAGAGGGAGAAGTGAGTGTTTCCCTGTACCACTAGAGACTTGGAGATAAAGGCGACCCGACTTGGCGATAGTCGCCCTGAATGGCCATGCTCCCATTCACCCCCTCGTATCATGACGTCATAACAGGCGTAGGAAAGCCCGGCCACGGAGAGGAGCACCCGACTAAATAGAAATCGAGCCGACCGGTTTCAGAACAAAATCGGTCCTCCGAGGTTCTGGATATACGGGTTGTGCACACAAATCGGATATTTTGGCCTAGTGCCTTCCCTCTCTACTCCCTTTCTCTCTGTTCCCTTCTCTTTCTCCACTTCTCCTGTGTGTGTGTGTGTGTGTGTGTGTGTGTGTGTGTGTGTGTGTGTGTTCATACAAGCGAGCGGTTGTGATGATGTCAGGGGTCAAAATTTACGAATTACTATTTTAAATGTTCTCTTGCAACGTGACTATTGGTTTCCAGGAAAGATTATAAAATTTGAGTTAGGACAAGTTAGGATTTGATCAAGTTACCCAGGATGGCTGACTGGGTGAAGATAAAGCAAGCTGTCCTGTTTTGCAGCTGATTGCATTGTTGACATACCAACTAACAAACAAATAGCACATGTACAGTATTTGATGAAGAATAATCACCACATTACACCATGGATACCAAGAGACAGTTACAGTATAGTAGTAATAATAATAATAGTTAAAAACAAATGAAACTAACATTCTTTAGGCTCGTCAGCAAGATTCGAGTATTTGAACGATTTCCTTCCACTGATATTCTTTTTCTCACTTTACTCTCCCACATTTTTTTTCTCTGTGTCCCTCCCTCCCCTCCCTCAGCTGGCCACTGCGAACTCACAGAAATTCTAGAGCAACTGTATTTCCCGGTTGGTCATTTCCAGGGAGCATTTTCCTATTTCCTTTTCGTGAGTCATTTTCGTTACCTTCAGTTTTTTTTTTTTTTCCCCGTCAGTACTTTTCCTAGTTTTTCTTTCCTTCTCTCTGTGATTAACTGTCAGGGATATATTTTTCCCCCTCTTGTCATTTGTTTATTTTTGGTGAGAGAATCTAACCCACGTGAGTTCCAGAGATTTTTTTTTTTCATTTATACAGCTTTAATTTAGCTGCATATTTTTTTTTAATTGGAAATTATTTACCCTTTAAGTCTTTAAGGGTATAAGCACCAATAGTGGCAGAGTGTCAGTTTATTGTAAGTTATGTTCCACGATTTTTTTTATGTCACTCATTCACTAATCATCCCTCGATACATGTGTACAAATATTTCCACAGTGTACAAAGCTACTTATGAAACTGCACACACACTACTTTAATTAACTTGCATTGTTCAATTAACCTGCATTGTTCTCGTCAGGCGGTACACAAAGTTATGAAGTCTAATTATAATTCACAAAAATGTTACTAAGCAACAAGAGAGCTTAGCAACCACGAATTACCAGCTTGGGTTTCTGTACTTCTGATGTTATTCTGTATTAATTCACAAAATTTAGTACAGTCTATTTTGAAATTTTTATTTATCATATAAGACACTAATGTTCTCATTATTTCTACTTCACTACGCTCTCTAGTTGTGAGGATAATGAAGCTATATTTTACTTGTCCCTTCCCCTCATATACCTTCTTGTGACAATTTATAGCGTTTGTCTGAATATTAATCAGTTAAAACACATTTCCATCAACTCCATCTTGATACACCTTGAGAGATCTCGTCATAGATATTTAGTCGTTACCAACTTGCTCTTACGACAATGTATATATTGTTACATTGTAGAATATTGTATATTACCTCTCTAATGAGTTTCTGGGGAGATCCACCTCTGACAGAAGTAGCATCTGAACTCACACAGGGTGAACGATATCTTCTCGAGAGTCTCAGACAACTGTTGCACCTTGGTTGAGGCTTTCATGTAAATACACTAACTGCTTAGTAGGTGTGCGTTCATGTATCAGTTCTCTCATTGGCCTTTTGCATTAAATAAATGAAGTATTTGTACTGAAAGAGACATTCTTTGTATGTGTTAAATGCAAAACACCGTTACAGAAAAGTGCAAATGAACGTATTTTTGTAGTGATATACCGAGAGTGAAAGTGAGGCAATGAGAGTGAATGACTGATATCTACTAACATGAGTTATATGGTCTAACGAACGCTTTATAAATGAATTAATGCCTCAAAGTGCATTGATACAAGTCCATATTTGGGAACTGTTGATACAAATCTCATTGCCATTGAGTCATTAAGTGGACATATAATATTAGTGGTGGTAAACATTCTACAGTTGACAGGTTCATCTGTACCAAACACATTATCCATTCTGGTCAGAAAATCGAAAGTGAGTTTATTGTTGATGCACATTGTAGTGTTTCCACGAAGATAATAAACAAAGCAGTCGTAGCCAGACGTAAATTACCCGACTCGCCTGGCCACAGAGGCAAAGTGCACACAATTTCTGCCTTCCCTCACACACAGCCACACGCACACGTAGTCACTAATTGCTAAATCCAGCTTCATTTAATCAAGTTGGAACATGTTTGTACGAGACTGTGTGAAGTGAAACATGCAAACCTGATTCGGCAAATTACTCAGGGCCCCTTTCTCTGTGTTCAGCACACTTTACATTCTCTTCATTAAATAGAACTCCTAATGAAACTGCAACAGGACGCAGCTCTCACAATAATCCAGACTACATTTCGAAGAGTGTGACTGTGGTGGTGATGGAGGCTAGTGAGAGATAATATTTTCCCCCTGTATGCTTAAGCAAATTTCATTCACATGGTGCATAATGGCCGAGGCTCCTTGAACCGTGTGTGAGTTTACCTTGTAAATGCTTAAAGAATGTCGACTCGGTGAAGGTGTGTAGCTTATCTCGCAATATCAACAGAGATTATGTGGTCATGAGTCACACAAAGAGGCTTTCTGTTTATTCTCAAAGCTAATCCCCCAACAATAAACCCGGATTAAAGATTGCTCCTAAATCACGTAAAGAAAGTGTGTCTGGCTGCACGCTCACTCCCTCTGCCCCTGAATATAACGAGGGGGACTGGCAGCAGAAGTCAAGGAAGGAGATGTCAGTCCTCTTGAATACTTGTTTAGAGAGAAGTAGTCTGCAGTGGTGGACAAAGGTTCTAAGTTACGAGCTAATCTTTAAGCTCACATGAAAATATTTCCTTAGAGATCTAACGATGCATGCAGTTAAATATAGTGTATGTATGTACATGTTTTTGAATGCAGAGGTATATATATATATATTTTTTTTTACTTCTCTTTGATCTCGATCTATACAGTTAGGTGGTATTAAGAGACCTTGTGATCGTTTGTGTGACTAGGCGGCTTCTGATTCCTCCTGAATATTCCACGAAACAAGATTTTTCAGTATAGGGTGTGTTTCGTGGCAATGTTTGAAGGACTCGCTAAACTCCAATATTCTGACTATACCACTATATTTATATGAGACAGGAGAGAGGATAAATAGAAGACAGGCTTTCTAACCCCCCAAGCCTGTCCCATACTCCCGCACCCCCTTAAACACCATTTACACTCATTCTCACTTATAGGTGTGGTCTTATTTTAATTTTCATTTATAATCATTATCTTATTTTTGTCGACTTTTTTTGGTTATGGCATTGTATATATTGGTAAAAGAAAATGATTTGGGGGTTCGACTTTATAAGAATTGATATCACTGTTAGCAAGAGGTGTTCACTACCAACAAAAAATCAACACGAGTCTACTCTAAAAATACTTAAATTCAAAGAGAAGTTTGCTGCTTACACAAAATCAAGAGGAGACCGTGGGAATCCCTGACTGATCTCTCTCACCTCCTCTCCCCCCTCCTCCCTCCCCTCCCCCCTCCCCCTCCCCCTCCCCCCTCCCCTTCCCCTTCCCCTTCCCCTCTCCCCTTCCCCTTCCCCCTCTTCCCCCTCTTCCTTAACAATTCTCGTATCATCCCCATCGGGTTTCTCTTTATTTTTTCTCTCCTTGAAATCTTTTGTTTGTGCTACTCGATCCGTCTACCTGCCTGTCTGTCTGTCTGTCTGTCTGTCTGTCTGTCTGTCTGTGTGTGCTTGTTCGTCCCGGTATGTTTTTTTTTTTTTTTTTTTTTTTAAGATTTAATTTGTCTTCTCAACAACTTAAAGCGCTTGTGTACATAATTGCTGGTACGTATGCAAATCACTTTCATTCATTAGTAATTCCATAGTTGTTGTTGTTGTTGTTGTTGTTCTGCAATAACTCGTGAGCTATTGCAGTCAATAAAGCTGGTGGTAATACTCGCATTTGAAGAAGACTTGCAAAGATATGTCATAGTCACTCCACTTAAAGGTGTTGAAACTCTCGATCCCTTCGGCGAAAAAAACCCGATAAATGAATATATATGTATTTCTTTTACCTTCATCAGCCGGTACAATGGACATGGAAACATTAACCCCTGTTCCTGCATTGGACATAAACTTGTAATTGGTTCACTAGTATGTCAAATGATTCGAAACTTCAACAAGACTTGGATACAAATTTTAGATGGCGAATTACGTGTCCGATCAGTCAGAAAAAGTACATGGTATTGCTATAAGATCGAGCAGTTGTATACCAGAGTCAGACCTTTCAGAAGTTATAACAGTTATCACATGTAGACTCACTTTCCCACATACACGTCAAAATTATGACCTCGCTGTTGAGGCGCCTAATATCAATCAGTCAATCAATCGACCAATCAGTCCCACATACACCAACTTTCTCATCAGATCTCTGTTAAAATCTCGTCTCTTGGTGCCAGTCACGAGGCTAACCTTCGATAAAAATCCACATATAACTTTTTCCGTAATGCTGCTAACAGACGCTAGCATACAAACAATCAAACTAACCATAACAAAAACCATAATTTGACACTGCTTGCCTTGTATACACGCCTGCACTCTGGTAACACACACACACACACATACACACACACACACCAGTCCACTTTCCCTTCTTTCCTCAGCACACACACACACACACACACACACACACACACCTTCCCTTCTTTCCTCAACACTCACACACCAGTACACCATCCCCCTTCCTCCCTCAACACACACACACACACACCAGCACAAACACAGGCCGAGAGAGAGAGAGAGAGAGGGGTAGTGTGTACAGGTGTGGCTTTTGTCCATCAAGCGGCAGGTGTTGAGCCCCCCTCGACAAACACTTGGGCCTGGACGTGGGTACAAAGACTGGCTGGCTGCATTACACGCTTAAATACGGCTCACTCCTCCACCACCACCACCACCACCACCACCATCCTTTCTTTCTTTTACTCCTTTCTTATTCTTCTCCCTCTCCACCACCATCCTTTCTTTTACTCCTTTCTTATTCTTCTCCCTAGCTCTCCACTCGTGATTTATTTATTTATTTATTTATTATTTATTTATTATTTATTATTTTTTTTTTTACTTTTACTTTTTCCACTCCACACGTGTTTTTTTTTTTTTTTTTTTTTTTTTTTTTACTTTCATATTTTTCCTCTCCACACGTGTTTATTTTATTTCTCTTTTTGTTTGTACTTTCTTATTCTTCCTCTTCACTCCCTTTCCTCCTTGTTCTGGTGTTGTTTTGTGTTTGTTATTGTATCTATCTCATGTATTCTCACCGTCATTGTATTTCCTCACTATTTATCGGTCCTTTTGGATTATACATTCTTTATCAATCATGACTTTTCATTTTATCAACATCATAATATTACTCCATTCCTTCCTTTTCATTTCATCTTTAATTCATCTCTCTCTTCTTCCCATGGTTCAAAATTCTTCTTTTATTATTTCTTGTTGTCACTCTTTTTTTTTTTAACTCTTTCTTTTCTTTATAGTTTCTTTTTCCAATCCTCTCTTCTCTTTTTTCTTTACTTTTTCTTTTCTTTATAGTTTCTTTTTCCAATCCTCTTCTCTTTTTTCTTTACTTTTTCTTTTCTTTATAGTTTCTTTTTCCAATCCTCTCTTCTCTTTTTTCTTTACTTTTTCTTTTCTTTATAGTTTCTTTTTCCAATCCTCTCTTCTCTTTTTTCTTTACTTTTTCTTTTCTTTATAGTTTCTTTTTCCAATCCTCTCTTCTCTTTTTTCTTTACTTTTTCTTTTCTTTATAGTTTCTTTTTCCAATCCTCTCTTCTCTTTTTTCTTTACTTTTTCTTTTCTTTATAGTTTCTTCTTCCAATCCTCTCTTCTCTATATATTTTTCTCCCCGCTGGCTGGGTGATCTCACAACGGGAAAATTCAAAGTCATCCTATCATTCAATCTTTGTTCGTGGACTATTGATCGTGATGATGTTGATGGTGATGATGCATTGTTTTTGTGTGCATGCAGAGAGAGAGAGAGAGAGAGAGAGAGAGAGAGAGAGAGAGAGAGAGAGAGAGAGAGAGAGAAAAAAAAGGTCTTTGTACTTTATTATCAGCTCGATAATTTAGGATATATGAAGAAAAAGGTTGAGGAGGTAAGTAACAACACACTAGCTTCTGGTATAATATTGAAGTGCCTTGATTCCTCTAAAATATGCCAGAAAACAGGACCAGAAGAACAAAAATAATGGTGTTCTGTGGCTTGGAATAGTTTGGAAGATTAAACTGCTCCAGATTTACCAACACAAAATTTCCCCTTTAACCCTGAGTGAAGACACGTGTAAATTTATTGTAGGTTAGGTTAGATGATAAATAATGTGATGCCTATTTTAATTGTTTGTTAGGTACAGTTGATACACGTACACTCCACAGCATCCTACCCTCATTCCTCTCACTCTTATTCCACTTCATTCTCTTCCTCTTCCTCATCCTACCCTCATTCCTCTCACTCTTATTCCATTTCATCCTCATCCTCATCCTCACTCCACCCTTTCCTCACTCCACTTCATCCTCATCCTTATTCTCATTCCACCCTTCCCTCACTCCACCACCACCACATCACACCATCACACCCACCTACCCACCTTCATTCTCACTCCACCAACCCACCCTTATCCTCATTCTTACTCCACCCTTTCCTCACTCCTCCACCACCCCATCACACCCTCATCCTCATTTTACTCACCCACCCTCATTTTCATTCTCACTCCACTCACCGACCCACCTACCCACCCTCATCCTCATTCCACCAACCCACCCTTATCCTCATTCTCACTCCACCCATCCACCCGACATGAGCGCCCTCGCATCTCCACTTCTCCACTAGACATCCACTCCATCTCAGACACACTCTCCTCGTTTCCTTCCATGTCTCTTTCTTCCACCTTCCTTCCTGCTCCTCTTCTTTCCTCTTCCTCCCTCCTTCCTGCTCCTCTTCTTTCCTCTTCCTTATCTGTCTCTTCCCCGCTTCTTTTTCCTACCGTCCGTGTCTGTTCCTCCTTTATCTTATCCACTTTTTTTCCTGCCTCTCCTCCTCCTCCTTATTTATCCTCCTCCTCCTCCTTCCTATTTCCCTCCTCTTTCTCTTGCCTTCTTTTTCTTGTTTATTCACTCTTTTCTCCTTCTTTTCGTCCATCTACTTTCCCTCTTCCCTCGTCATCTTCCTTGTTCCCTCCCCCCCCTTCCTTCTTCCCTCCCCCCCTTCTCCCTCCTTCCTTTCTCCGTCGTTTGTCTCCTTCTCTATCTCCATCATCCTCTTCCACCTTTTCCCCTCACCATTTCCTTCTGCCTCCGAGCCTCCTTCACCTTCTTTCCCTGACATCCATCCCACTTGTACCAGCTATATAGACACACCATGTTTAAGAAGCCAGGGAAATAACCCGTGTTGTCCCTTAGGTATGCATGCTGCTTTCGTTTTTAACTGTGTGTGTGTTTCTCCTTCTCTCTCTTCTCTCATGCTGTCTCTCTTATTATGTGCATTTTTCATTATCCCCTTTCTCTTTCTCTCTTATAGCATGATATCTTAAAATGTACCTCTCTCTCTCTTCATATATGGAAAGATAGATAGATAAATAGATAGATAGATAGATAGATAGATAGATAGATAGGCCTCTTTATCTTTCTCACATCACTGGTTCTCTTCTCTTACCCTTCTGCCTTTCAACATACCTGCTGCTTGTGCTATTTCCCCTCGAGTTTCCCTCCCTGTGCCTGCCTCCTCACAGTCTTGCCTTACTTGGAGACTATTCACATGACTTTGTTCCTGAGTCTGCCACTACCTCTCTCTCTCTCTCTCTCTCTCTCTCTCTCTCTCTCTCTCTCTCTCTCTCTCTCTCTCTCCACCCATTCTAACTTGCACTCCCACTCTCACTTTCCCTTCCCCTGCCCTCCCCGCCCTTCCCCTCCCTTCCCCTGCCCTCCTCTCCCTTCCCCTGCCCTCCCCCTCCCCTGCACTCCCTTCCCCTCCCCTGCCCTCCTTTCCCCTCCCCTGCCCTCCTTTCCATTCCCCTCCCCTGCCCTCCTTTCCCTTCCCCTGCCCTGCCCAGCTCGTCTACCTCACCAAACGTCAACAAAGTTTCCCGGAGCGACCATCCCAGCGTATTAGAAGGACCCGTTATGTGCCAACTTCATTAACGGGCGAATGTGTTGCGTCGTCTGCACCCTGACATTGAAGGGGTCGGGGTGTAGGAAGAAGGGAGGGTAGAGTAGAGAAAAGAATATAGAAGAGGAAAGGATAGGGATGGGAAGGGTGGAGAGAGATAGAGGACACAAGGAAAGGAGAGCAGAGGAGAGGAAGAAGGGAGGGTAGAGTAGAGAAAATAATATAGAAGAGAAAAGGATAGGGATGGGAAGGGTGGAGAGAGATAGAGGGCACAAGGAAATGAGAGCAGAGGAGAGTAAGAGAGAGAGAGAGAGATGGGAAGGCAGAGAGTAACTTAGGAGAAGAGGAAAAAAATAGGGATAGAAAGAGAAAGGAGAGTATATTAAATGAGAAAAAGTTACTGTAATGAGGAACGAGGAGGGGGATAGATGGGATGAGAGGGAGGAAAGATAAGGTGAAAAAAAGGACGTAATAATAATAATAATAATAATAATAATAATAATAATAATAATAATAATAATAATAATAAACATAAATCAAAAGTGCCAGTAAATTAGAGAGAGACACAAACCAAGGGATAAGTAAATACGGGAAAAGAGAAGATAAAAAACAAGTCTATTTGGGAGGACGGAATGGTGAGAAGAAGGACAAGGCCAGGGAAGAATACGAGACGACGAAGGGACTGGAAATAAAGAGGGGGAGAAGAGATAATAATATGGCAAAGGTCAGGCAAGTGCGAGAGGAAAGAGGGACGAGGGTGGGAAGGAGAGAAGGGGAGGATTTTAAACAGGGGCCAGAACTCGGATAATTTGTTTGTGTGTCGCGATGTGTAAAGTCTGGCACTGAGACGAAGAAGAAGAGAAGCAATTGGAGAGAAGATTATTGTTATTTATGAGAGGATGATAGAGAGAGAATAAAGAGAAGGGGAAGGAGCAGGTGGAGAAGGATGCGGTACAGGGATATGCAATGATAGGAAAGAATTGTTGTTTTCAAACGCGTAAAAATATTGGAGTGGGAAATTTTGCCAACATAATCTTCTTTCGCTTCGTCTTTAATGTCGACACTTGTGCTGATTACCGATAAATAGCCACAATATTATGTTGATGCAATATAGAAATTTATTGACTACATATGAGATAAAAAAAATGGTCACAAACAATAATTATAGTTATTATAAGAAAATGAATGTGAAGGGGAAAAAAGTGAAGTATGGATATTAAATTATCAAAGCTACACGGTGAGTTTCTTCGGAATTAATTCATTACGATATATTTGAGGAAGCCATTAATTTTCACCCACCACTCCCTCCAAGCAGACGATGAGCACCAGCACTTTAAGGGGAAATTTATTTTTGGGGACATAGAAGTGCCTTGATTCCTCCAAAGTGTGCCAGGAAACAGACCCAGATGAAGACAAATAAATGGTATCCCGTTGCCTGGAATAGTTTGGAGGAATGAATTGCTCCTTGATATACCATAATAGAACTTCCTCCTTAAGTTACTGCCAGAATGTGCTTGTGTTTGGCCATTACACACGTGGTGCTGGTAAGGGTGTGAAGGTGGAGGTGGCAGGGTGGCGGCAGACAGGTGAAAAAAGAGAGACAAGATTTAATGGTGAGATGTGAGCGGAACTGGACTGATTTGGGGAGAAGAAATGTGTTGGTGGTAGTGGTGGTGATGAGAGTTGGGGAGTGTGGTAGACAGAGGAAGGGATAATATATATAAATGAGGATTCTTTTATGATATATATATATATATTTTTACATTGTGTTTTATATTGATGATAATATTGAGGTAATTGTGGTTGAGAGAGGAAGGGATACATAAAGGAGGATTCTTTTTATCATTTTTTTTTTTTTTTTTTTTTTTTTTTTTTTTTTTTTTTTTTTTTTTTTTTTTTTTACATTGTGTGTGATATTGGTGTTAATTTTGAAGAGGGAATTGTGGTGTGGTAGAGGAAGTGATATATATATAAATGAGGATTCTTTATTTTTTTTTATTTTTTTTACATTGTGTATGATATTGGCGATAGTGTTGAGTTGAATGTACAGTAGTAGAGGTGGTGGTAAATATGGATTCTATTTTTTTCTTTTATGTGTGTGTGTGTGTGTGTGTGTGTGTGTGTGTGTGTGTGTGATGGGAATGGTTATGGCAGTGCATGCTGTAATTTAGGTTTGGTTCAAGGTAGTGTAATAGGATGTACAGCCACAATCAAATATCCACAGACACTTTCCTACCATCGTAGTAAATATTTTGGTAATAAAGAACAACACTCGTATGATTTTGCAGCACATAATAATAATGGAAGGGGTGGAGTTGACATAAGGTGTTGTATGATTATATTTTGATATGATACAGATTTATTTGCACGATGGAAGGAAAGTGTGGGTGGATATTTGACTGTGACTGTACACTAAAGGCTGATACGGTATTAATGTTATTTTTTTTCACTTGGTGTTGCAATAGTTATCATTCCAATTGAAAAGGTTAAAATTTGTTATAAGAATATCATTTAACAAAACAAGGGGAGAGTATACTTTTGATAGATTGGAGTGCCTTGATTCCTCCAAAATATGCCAGGAGACAGACCCAGATGAAGAAAAATAATGGTATCCTGTTGCCTGGAATAGTTTGGAGGAATCATAATCTCCAAAAATGTCAAAACTATACCCTCCCCTTAACCCTGACCAAACGGGAATACATTTCCCTTGTGTGATTAAAAACGCGTATAAAAAACATGAGGTGAAGCTCAAGGAAGCTTTAGCAACAGCCCCTTCAATCCTGCAAAAAAAGCTATCAAATAAAATAAACTTTAATTACAAGGAGGAAAGTTTCAAAAATAAAACCCAAGTTGGGCAATAAAGGTGAATTTAGTGAGCAAGTTTGGCGTGTGTGTGTGTGAGGAGGAGAGACATGCCTGGCACTCCAAGTCACAGGTGCCACAACACATGTATCACACGGGTGCCATTGTGTCTCTCTTTAACCTCATATCTTTCACCTCCATCTTCACGTCTCACAAGAGAAACACAAACATTAATAGAATTAGGAACACACACACACACACAACACCCACACCCACACCCACACAACACCCACCCACACACACACACACACACACACACACACACACACACACACACACACACACACACACACACACACACACACACACACACACACACACACACACACACACACACACACACATATATATATATATATATGAATAATTTGATTGATAGTGTTTCGGTAATAATAATACAGTTATCTCAGTAACTTTTTCTTATTTTTCCAGATTTACATATCGGGACCATGTTGAGAGACTGATGCACTGAACACCCTACACTGTACGGTAAGTCTTTGTTTAATAGAGGTTTGTTGTATGTGAATTAATCCCACCTTCCATCAAACTTCTCCTCTTTATGCCTTCTGTTTCACATTTTTCCTTGGTGCAGTAATACAATATCAGTTCGCTTTGGGAAGCCTTTCTGTACCGAGATTAATTCTATTTCAATACAATATTGAAATTAGAGGTATGTGTCTTCATTAAAAGCCAGAACAAATATACTCTTCATTCCTTGCAACTAAAATATATTGCTCATATTGTTAGTAATTTTCTTGCCTTTATGGAACTCTGCATTCAATTAAGTATTGATTCTATTTATATACTAGATGTCATTAACGTGGGAGATGAATCAATTAGTGTGGTAATTGAAAGCAGCGTTTAGACACGGTGACAAATCCTGGATAATGAGAGATATAAGGTAGTAGTGAACCATTGTGTTTGATAACCACTTTCACCAGCTTTACTCCTCAGCTTCACAATAACAAATAACAAGGGATCCATGTTATTGCCACGGATTAACACAGGATAATAAACGTCAACAGAAACATGGGCCTTGTTAACAACCTGCCTGGTGTTTTGCTTTTCATGCGGTACTTGTTTTTCTCCACACATGACCGTGGGAACCAGTGAGATTGTGAATATCTATCCGCCTCTTTATCGATATGCCTGTCTCTCCCTCTCAATTATCTATTCCTTTATTCCCATGGTTTCGTTGTGCATATGTATTTAATGTATGTAGCTTCGTAATGTTAAAATGCTGCTTTAGGCATGGGAAAAAATTACAGTGTTAGGTATTATTTATTCTAGGTTTTGCTTCTAGTAATGTATGAATGAAAAAAGGCAAAGGATTTTTTTTGCTAAGTAATTTTGTGTGGGGTAAGTGTGTCCGCAGCTCTGGCCTTTAAAGATGATGTCCTTCCCCGAGATTAGACTCAAATCAGGTAATTCACGTTTATATATTCGCTTATGCAAATTTCGCCAATTAGTGGATGATGAAAATGTCGTGTGCTCGTGACATCCCTGTGGGGGGGAGGGGGGGGGATTGGGGGGAGGGAGGCAAATCGGTGTGGGATGAAGGAGGGAAAAGGAGGAGGAGGGGGAGGGAGAAAGGAGGAGGGTCGGAGAGAGAGAAAACATTGGAGGGTATGGGAAGACCTGAACTGAGTGAAAAAGATTGGGAAAGGGAGAAAGGAAAAGCAAAGAAAGAGAGATGAGATTAAAATGAGAAAAGTAGCAATGTGTTAAATGAAGAAATAAATAAGAAGGATATGAAAGGACAGATGAGGCGAGGGTAAAGTTGAAGAAAAAAACATGATCACGAATGAAGTATGTATGAAATAAGAGAAAAAAAGTTGTGATTTGCGATAATAGAATGAAAACTGAATGGATACAAGAGGATACAATAATATACAGTATATACCACTTCTGGGCACACCTAAAACAAATTATGGATAGATGGTTAGGTAGATTTATGCGTTACTAAATGTTAAAGAGAAAAATGATATATAAAACGAGAGTGAGAGAGAGCAATAAAGATAAAGAGAAAGAATATAAATAAAACGAGAGAGTGAGAGAGCTTTAGTTTGGATGATAATATTCACTAGTGGACTTGTATTGACACCAAAATTATAATAATAATTCTCTTAATTACATACATTGCTCCTGGGAAAAACCTCTCGCCAGTATTATATCACGTTCAATGAGAGAGGAAGGAGGGAGGATAGTGGGGGTGAGGGTCGGTTGTTGGGTGGGCCGGTAGGGGGAGAAGGGCACATAATATATAATAGGGATAGGGAGTGTGGGTTGGATTGGAGTAGGAAAAGTGGGAGAAGAGAGTAGCGTTGATAAAGGGGAGGGAAGGGAAAGAATATGATAGAGGGAAAAGGTGTTGTAGTAGTAATAGGGATAGGGGGAAGAAGAAAAGGGAGGAGCGATGTCCTGATGGTAAGGTAAGGGGAAGAGGGGAAGAGGGGAGTGAAGGTGGAAAGAGGCAAGATTGGAATGAAGGTGGAAGAAGGAAATAGGGGAGAGGAGGGGGAAGAGGGGAGTGGATTTCTAGTAGTAGGGAGGGAAGAGGAGCAAGGCCGGTGAAAGAGGAGTAAAAGAGAGACAAAATAAGAGGAAGATCCGAGGCCTCAGGGTAAAGAGGTAGTAGTGGAAGAGAGAAGGCTGGAGGTGGAAAAAGTGAGAGTTTGAGAGGCAGTATGAGTGGGATTTTTCTTGAGTGTTTGAAAGGGGTTTGAGATGGAGTGTTTAAAAGAGGGAAGCTTATTTGCCTACTTTTTTTTATCATCTCACTTTTGATTATAATTACGTAAGCAAACTCTGGTGGGTGAATTTGGGGGACAACCGATTTTTCCAAACTAAGCTACATTGAAGACAACACCTGTTAGCTTTTCTCTAAGGTCGTCCGTTTGTTTCCTGATGTAATACAGAGGAATCATAAGCCACCCTTTCTACCGAAGAACAATAATATTATATCCCCTAACTGTAACTCAAAGCTCTAACTCATCCATTTGGTCATAACAACAATTAAGGTGGTAGTTCTTTTATATTAAATTGGAGTACCCTGATTCCTCCAAACTATGCTAGGAAACAGGACCAGAAGTGCAAAAATAATGGTGTTCTGTTGCTTGGAATAGTTTGGAGGATTCAGTTACTCCAGATTTACCAACACAAAACTTCCCCCTTAACATTACACCGAAGAATAGCAATACAATAAAGTCAAAAGTGTGACTCAGGTAAAGTTGCCACACATGAATCTGGTACGCCTCGCTTCTTATTAGATACCTACAACAGGAAGAAAAATGAGCAAAAGTTATAGTTTGTTGACAAGCAGACAGTACTAATGTTTTACTGTCTGCCAATCAACTATCTACATTTGTTTTCACTTTATTTTCTTTTGTAGCCACCTTACAAGTGACGAGCCATACCAGCTTCATGTGTGGGCAACTGTACATAAAAACAGAGATTACATGCATCGATTTTCAAGGGGTTTATTCATTTACAGGTCAGTTCGAGTCCAGAAAAGTTCCCTGTGACAAGTGAAGAGTTGACATGAGTCGCTTTGTTAAAACCTCAGCCTAACACAGATAGCCTTGATTGAATTCTGTGTACCCTGTTTGTACCACCTGCTCCCCTTGAGAATCCTGTACGGTATATGTATTTTTATCTACATTAATTTGTATCAATTTCACTTGACGACCAGAGTAGGATTGTTGTTTGTTGTTGTTGTTGTTTCAGCTTGATAGTGAGGGATCGAACCTACATTAGTTAGTTATCATTCAGCTATCAAGAAAGGTATCAGTTAGTTCAGTACACCTCCACCTTACATATTCCCATGTCGACCCTAGACACTTTTATCTAGGACTGGGTGGCCTTGGAATTACGAGTAGTTTAGGAGTAGACTCTGGGAAGTAGACTAGAGACCTCTGAGGAACGTGTTGAACCCACTAGCTCCACCGTGATAACTGGTGACGGTATAAGCAGGGGCACTTTATACACTGATTCCCCAGTCGTCTCATCCCAAACGTAATTTTCGTATCTCTTATTTTTATTTTTTTTATACTTTCCTTCTCGCTCTCCTTTCCCTTCCTGGCCTTTTTCTTCCACGTTTATCTCATCTGTTAACCTTTTTTTCTCATTTTTATCCCTTATATCATACTTTTTAAATCGTTCTTTTATTATTCTCCTTCCCTATTTCTCTTTTCTTCCCTATTCTTTTTTCCTTCCTTTTCCGCTACTTCTTCCTCCCTTCCTTGTTCCCTCATCTCACTCTTCCTCCGTCCTTCTCTTCTCTAACCCTCCTCTCACCCTTCCTCCTTCCTTCCCTTCTCTCTCCCTCCTTCCATCCCTCCCTCCTTCCCTCCTTCCCTCCTTACTCCCCCGGGCCGCACCACATAATCCAATAGAGTTCACCTCGAGTCGCCACTCCCATGTAATTAACACAGGTGGTTAGGGAGTAGCACTGGCAAGACGGGGGTGGGGGTGGGGGTGGGGGACGATGGCAAGACGGGGGTGGGGGTGGGGGTGGGGGACGATGGCAAGACGGGGGTGGGGGTGGGGGGACGATGGCAAGACGGGGGTGGGGGACGATAGCATTGCAACCACCTAAGGGGACTTGTAGAAAAGGGGAGGAAGCAGGATTGGAAAATGTATAGTAAAAAAAAAAAAATAATAATGATTGACGAGGATTTATTTACTTTTTGGTACATAAATTTACAGCGTCTTGAATCCTCCAAAATATGTCAGGGAATATGGTCCTGTTTCCTGACATACTTTGGAGGAATTAAGTTAGTCCAGTATAACAAATCAAAAGTGTTCTGTCCCCTTAATTAACACGATCAAGGAAGTGTAAAAGAAAGGAACCCTGTAAAAAAAAAAAGTTGAGTCACTGAAAAAGGTTAACCAGTTCAGTAGTTTTTTTGTTTTTTTTACTTTATGCTACAAATTATTTTCGTATGTCAGGAGAAAAATAAATACAGACGAGAATGGTTGATTGTGGTATTGCAAAGGATAATTTAAGGTTTATAATTTTGAAGGAAAGTTTGTTTATAATATTATTGTGAAGGAAAGTTTAAGGTTAATAATCGTGAAAGATAATTTTAGGTTTTTCATAATTGTGAAAGATAATTTTAGGTGTTTAATTGTGAAGGAAAGTTTGTTTATAATATTATTGTAAAGTTAAGTTTAAGGTTAATAATTGTGAAAGATAATTTTAGGTTTTTAATTGTGAATTTAAGTTTAAGGTTTATAATTGTGAAAGATAATTTAAGATTTTTAATTGTGAATGTTAAGGCATAATTATATTTCATGAAAGGGAAACGAAAGGAAAATCGAGAGAGGATAAAATAATTGAGAGGATAAAATGAAATATGAAAGGATGATAACATGATGAATAAAGATATGAAATTAAAGAGAGAGGAATATTATATAAAAAAAAATTTATATAAATTTTTTTTTATATAAAAAAAAATTTATATAATTTTTTTTTATATAAAAAAAAATTTATATAATTTTTTTTTATATATTTTTTTTTATATAAAAAAAATTTTATATAAATTTTTTTTTATATAAATTTTTTTGTATATAACATTTTTTGTATATAAAAATTTTTGTATATAATTTTTTTTTATATATTTTTTTTATTATATAAAAAAAAAATTATATAAAAAAAAATTTATATAATTTTTTTTTATATAAAAAAAAATTATATAATTTTTTATATAAACATTTTTTTATATAACAAATTTTTTTTTTATATAAAAAAAAAATTATATAAAAAAATGTTTACATAAATTTTTTTGTATATAAATTTTTTTTTATATATTTTTTTTTTTATATAGTATTTTTTTTTTTTCCGAGTCTATGAACACCACTACCTGTCTTGGTGAAACAGGTGAAGCGTGTACACGACTTTTGCCACCGACTGTACACTTATATTATCAAGATAGAATAATTTACGTTGATGAAAGATAATGTGACAACACGAAATCATTCTGTTAAAGTGCGACGCAAAGTTCGCTTTCTCCAAACTCTCTTCAAAGGTTTCGTAAAGAACTTATATCAAAGGCAAGTACGGCAAATTATGCTAAAATATGCAGGAAGCTGTGGGAGGTACTCATTAATCTTGCTAACAGGATTTTACTGAATGAAGAATGGAGGGAGTGGGAGTGAGGGAATGTGATAATGAAAAAGAGAAGTGAAGAAGAGGGGAAGCGATTGAAAGAATGTCCTGCCCCCCCCCACCCACCCACCCAAAACGTAAACCAGAATAAAGCCGAAAGAATAAGAGTATGTCGGAAATAATGAACTATAAATAAGAGAAAATGAGAGAGCATGACTAACAGGCTGAGACGACGAGAGAAAATTAAGAAAAAAGACAGATAGAAGGAGAATGTACAGTTGCCAAAAAAGGTATTGCGACAACTATTGATACAACATTAATTATATTAATGTCCATAGTTGTTTGTAGGGATTATAAGTATGTATTACAGAAGGATGTGTATATTTCCTTCTGTTATACATGCTTATAGTCCCTAGAAATAGTTATGGATATTACTAGAGTTAAAATGCTATCAAGATTTGTAGCAATACCTTTTTTGGCAACTGTACATACGACTGGAGGTGGATGGAGGAAAGGCTGAGGAAAATTGCAGGGAGAAGCGGAAGAGCAAGTAGTACACGCCAAGGGAGTTAGGAAGAGTTCTATAAGGAAAAGGGGACGAGGGATTAATATCACTGTTTGGGTGTTGTTGTTGTTAGCCTGGATAAGGGGGCAGAACAACTCGATTTTACCTTATGTTTATGCAGTGTATCGTCACCGTTGTTTAATGTTGTATATAGCTAAAAGATTACATTTTCTATTCTTCCGTCAACTGTTACCGAAACAGAACTAGGTTGAGAGAGAGAGAGAGAGAGAAAGAGAAGAAAAAAATCAGGAGATAGAGTCGCCCTGAGAGGAAACCCAACCATTAGCATTTTTCATGACCTCACATCTCTTTACATTACACTGGACCAACATTCAAAGTTAGAGTGAGGTGGGTGGTAGGTGGAGGGGGAGGGGGAAGGGGAAGGGGTGGGGTATGTGGAGGGGCAGGGGGAGGGGGAGTGGGAGGGGAGAAATCCTTGGCTCACGGTGCTTGCTCGGGGGGCAAAACTCGTGTGGGTGAAGTATATACAGTAGTAAATGTGTCCCTGTGATGAGATTATTATTATTTTGAAGTCGTGGAGGGATTTATTTTTTGTCGTGCGAAACATGTGAGAATGGTGGTGGCGTTGGTTGGTGGTGGTGGTGTTGGTGAGTATAGATTATTAACATTAATATTAACTTTAAGGGGAATAGTAAACACTTTTGGTACATTAGAGCGCCTTGATCCCTCCAAAGTATGCCAGGAAACTAAACCAGATGAACAAAAATAATAATGGTGTTCTGTTGCTTGGAATAGTTTGGTGGATTCAGTTGCTCCAGATTTACCAACACAAAATTTCCCCCTTAATTAAAAAAAAATTTGATCGGAAACGTCGCTGAAAAAAAAAATGTTAATCCTTCCTCATTATAAAATAACTTTGAATGTTTGTATATTTTAATTGTTGTGTCATTTTAATTGATGAATAAACATGTCACTCCTTCCTTATCATACAATACCCTGAGTGTTTGTATATTTTAATTGTAGCGTCATTTAAATTGTTGCGTCATTTTAATTGTAGCATAAACATGTAATTCCTTCCTTATCCTACAATATTCTGAGTGTGTGTTTGTATATTTTAATTGTAGCGTCATTTAAATTGTTGAATAAACATGTAATTCCTTCCTTATCCTACAATATTCTGAGTGTGTGTTTGTATATTTTAATTGTGGCGTCGTTTATTTTCGCCTTTCCCGCCTTGTGTTTATGGTGTTATTCTTACTGTCACTTGGTTCTTTTCGTGTGTCCAGCTTTATTGATCACACACACTCTCTTCCTTCCCTCTTCATTCCAACATTTTTATCTGGTTCGTTCCCTCATTTTCGCGCGCTCATTAAATCACTTCCTGGCCCAAGTTCCTTCCTCTCTTACCTCTTCCCACTCATTTCCTCCACCTCTTTCAATCATTTCCCCCACGCACCTACCTACCTCCCTCCTTCCTTCCCGTCTCCCTCTCTCCTTCCTTCCCTTCCCGTCTCCCTCCCTCCTTCCTTCCCTTCCCGTCTCCCTCCCTCCTTCCTCCCCTTCCCCTCTCCATATCCCCCACTTCTTTTTGCACACTATCCCTTTCTTCTTTTTGCACACTATCCCTCGCTTCTTTTTGCCCCTCACCAACCAGACGTAAGGGTACGGCCGTTGACTGGTGGGTGGAGGAGTATGGGACCAGGGAAGGGAAGGAGGAGAGTTCGTGTGAAGGGTGAAGAGTGTACCAGGGAAGAATAAAATAATGAAGGAGAGAATATGTGAAAAAGAGAGAGACATTATGTGAAGAGTATAAATTAATAGCAGGAGGGAATAAAATAAATGAAGGGGAGAATAAAATAATGAAGGAGAGAATATGTGAAAGAGAGAGACATTATGTGAAAGAATAATTATGTGAAAAGTACAAATTAATAGCAGGAGGGAATAAAATAAATGAAGGGTGAAAAGTAGCATGGGGGAATAATAAATGAAGGAGAGAATATGTGAAAGAGAGAGAGAGATTATGTGAAAGAATAATTATGTGAAAAGTATAAATTAATAGCAGGAGGGAATAAAATAAATGAAGGATGAAGAGTATATCAAGGGAGAATAATAAATGATGGAGAGATTATCATTGTGAGAAAGAAAATAATATGGTGAAGGTTGAAAGGGAGAAAAGGTAAAAATGAAGGAAAGGTAAACCATTTTTTTAGAACGAGATAATTTGACGTCCATAAAGGGGGCAGTTGAGGCCAAGGAGGAATAAATATACCAAGGGAAGGTAAAAAAAAAAAAAAAAAAAAAAAAAAAGTTGGCCTGGCTGGCTGAGGGCTATATGGTTTAATCCAGTCAAAGTGTACAGCCACAATCAAATATCCACCCACACTTATATACCTCTCATCGAAGTATAATATATCTTGGGAATAAAAAACACAACAACATCTGTATGATTTTGCAACACCTCCTAATAATAATAATAATAATAATTGAATAGGTTGTTGAGTTGACGTAAGGTGTTGTTGTTGTGAGATTATATTTGGATATGATACTGATTTATTTGCACAAGTGTCGGTGGTTATTTGATTGTGGCTGTACTTAATATTGGCAACGTTGTGTAATGATGATAGTTTGAGTTAAGTTGTCTATTCTGTTTTTCTTATAGTACAATACATAAATACATAAATATATGAATACATAAATACATAAATCTTACGTAAATAAGTAAGATTTCTATTAGCTGCCTACACTGTTAACCTTATTATTTCTTATATATTAATTTACTATTAATTAAGGTATAAATTGAAGCTTGATAGTAGTACATGATTATTGACAAAATATATATTAATGTTCGTTGTACTGGAGAATTTTTCATTTTTTTACTTTCTGTCTGTTCTCATTCTTTCTTCCTGTGTGTCGTGTTTCTCATTTATCTCCAACCTTCCCACACCTTCCTCCTCTCATCTCCAACCTTCCCACACCTTCCTCCTTATGTCTCCTACCTTCCTCCCTCTTCCACCTCCCCACCTTCCCTCCCCTCCCCCTTCCTCCTCCCCCTTCCACCTTCCCTCCCCTTCACTTAATCCCCACCTTCCCTCCCTCTTCCACTTCCCTCTTCACATGCAAGGGAGGGCTGGGTAACCTTGCCTAGTCCACCAGTCCCTGTTTCTATGTACACAAGCCTCACCCTGCCCTCCACCTCCTTATTTGGTTCCCTCCCCCATCTCCCTACCTCCTTCCCTCCCTCCCTCCCTTCCTCCTTCCCTCCCCTCCCTCCTCCCTCCCTCCCCTTCCCTCCCACCTCCTCCCTTCCCCCCCCCCTTCCCCCCCCCCCTCCCCCTCACCTCCCCTTCCCCCCCTTCCTTCCCTCCCCACCTCCTTCCTCCTTCCTTCCTCCCTCACCTTCCCTCCCCCACCTTCCTTCCTCCTTCTTTCCTTCCTTCTTCCCTCCCCCACCTCCATCCTTCCATCTCAGGCCTGATTTCTTCTTCTATCCTTTATTTCCTTTTGTCCACAACCTAGTGTTTACATTCCTTCATCATCCAGTAGTCACATCTATACTCCTGAATTTCTTAAAGAGTCCTTCAAATATTGCCACGAAACATCACCTATATGGAAGGAGCTTGTTTCATGGCGTGGTCAGGAGGAATCAGAAGCCTCCAGTTTTCATACACGATCATTGGGTTCTTAATCACCAAATCTGACACCTTCTCTTAATTTGTCTACCATTTTATAACTTTTCTTTCTTCTCCATCACCTTTTAATTCTCTCTCTCTCTCTCTCTCTCTCTCTCTCTCTCTCTCTCTCTCTCTCTCTCTCTCTCTCTCTCTCTCTCTCTCTCTCTCTCTCTCTCTCTCTCTCTCTCTCTTCATCATCATCATCCTTCCTCATCCTGTCTCTTCACTCTTCTCTTTCCTCCACTCGCCTCTCATCTCTCCCCTTCCCATCCTCTCTCTCCTCTTCCCCTCCCTTTCTCCCCCACCAATCTCCTCTCATCCCCTCCCCTCTCTTCCCCTCCCCTCCACCACTCTCTTCCCCTCCCCTCCACCACTCTCTTCCCCTCCCCTCCCCCCTCTCTTCCCCTGCCCTCCACCCCCCTCTTCCCCTCCCCTCCCCTCCCCTCTCTCCCCATCCTGCCCTACACACTAATGGAAGGAGTCATGTTCCCCAGACTCGACACGTCCCTACACACACACACACACACACACAATACACTTTCACTCACAGTACACATTCACTAACACCTCTCTCTCTCTTACACACACACACACACACATGAACCCAAAACATAAACACATACATACATACACAAGCCCATTACTGTGTGTGTTAGTTGTTTTTTAAGTGAGGAAGGACATGAGGATACAAGCAAGCACCCTATACAGACCTTGAATACATGCATCACTCAATGCAACTTCATGGGATTATCAACATGTCTGACAGCCACACTCACTCACTCACTCACACAAATAGGCTTCCTACTAAAGCCCCTGTACACACACCAACACACACACTCACACACACCAACGAAACATGTGCACAATAAGAATATTCTCACTGCCACACACAAACCGGTATGTGTTTGTGGGCGATTCCTGCTATTATGCTTTGTGTGTGTGTGTGTGTGTGTGTGTGTGTGTTTAAGGACCCTGTGATCGTGTACGAAAATGAGAGGCTTCTGATTCCTCCTGACCATGCCACGAAACAAGCTCTTTCCAGATAAGAAGTGTTTCGTGGCAATATCTGAAAGACTCACTTATCTCCAATTTTCTGACTACAACACAGGGTCTCTTAATTAATGAATAGAAAGAACATATACATACATACACCGCCTCATCATCCTGCATGCTTAATTTAACCTTTGTCCACCTACGTATAGGATGTGCTTAGACCTCAAGTAAAAACACGTGCCACACTCCCATGTCTGTCTGTAAAATAGTCTGAACTACAACAGGGTTTAAGGAGAGAGTATACTTGTGGTTCATTGGAGTGCCTTGATTCCTCCAAAGTATGCCAGGAAACAAGACCAGATGAACAAAAATAATGGGTGTTCTGTTGCTGGGAAGAGTTTGGAGGATTCATTATCTCCAAAAATGTCCAAACTATTCCCTCCCCTTAATTGAAACGAAGGGAAGCATAAAGAGGCAACACGACTGACTGACTAATAATGAATCCTTCTTGTATATATAGAGACAGATTTTCATACAATATATATAGTCATTCCGTATGTATATAGTATAGTAGTCTTGCGTCAGTATCGTTTGTATATTGAGTATCTCCAGATTATAATAATAATAATAATAATAATAATAATAATAATAATAATAATAATAATAATAATAATAATAATAATAATAATAATAATAATAAAAATAAAAATAATAATAATAATAAAAATAATAAAAATAATAATAATAAAAATAATAATAATAATAATAATAATAATAATAATAATTTATTCCCATGAGCATACATAACTTTCATAATATTGGATTTCATACATATATACATATTATTATATCAGAAAATAACTGTAGAAACAAAGGAGTAAAATGAAACTCACTCCATCCTCTTGTTAGCAGAGTCGAGTTTTCACTTATATCTTGATTAAGGGGAGAGTATACTTTTGATAGATTGGAGTGCCTTTATTCCTCCAAAGTATGCCAGGTAACAGGACCAGATGGACAAAATAAAGGCGTCCTGTTGCATGGAATAGTTTGGAGGAATCAGTTGCTCCAGATTTGCCAACATTGTACTTCCCCCTTAACTCCAGACTAATAATATTCCAATGAAGAGAAACCACTGGCCCTCAATGAGTCATGGGAGTATTAGTATCCATTTGCAGTATTGATGTACCCTGAGTGAAAGAGGAGGGTCTGTCTTGGTGGCAGCGTGGGCGAGGTGAACCTTCCCAACCTCATGGTAATTACCCCCCCTCCCCTTCCCTCCTCCCCCCTCCCACCTCACCCCTCCCCCTCCCCCTCCCCCCTCACCACAAACCGGTCCTCTTTTATTTTTGTTTGGAAGTCACTTTTTGTGCTTAGTGGTACTGGACGTTGTTCTGCCCAGTCATCCCAGGTGTTTTTAAGCTAAGAACCTCTCGAGAAAAACACGACTGGGGAGGAAAAAACTGTAAACAAACAGCACTGAGGGGAAATGTTAAGTCTTGATTTGTGTGTGTGATTGTCTAAATGTTTCAGTTTGTGTATTTTTTACACTATGTAAATAAATCACTTGAGGTCAGAGAGCTCGTGAAGTTGTTGTTAAGGTCGTGGCTGATATTTTTATTTAATTAGAGTTGCTGACATTCTCTAAAAGCGACTCTTGTTACTACTGTAATCACAGTGTATATACTTTAAACTGTGACTACAAGACGGGGCCCTGTTTTGTCTGTCGTACCTGCTTCTTCATCTCCTTCAGTTGTTCGACTTTTGCCTCTATTCATCCTCTTGGTATGCAGTTAGTAAGGAATGAATGTAACCTAAGGATACGATAATAAAGATAAATTATTAAGAAGGTACATAAATTCGCTGGTAAATAACCGTAAGGAAAGGATGAGTAAGAGAGAAGGAAGGCATCACGTTTTTAACTTTTTCTCGAATGGTTTCACTATGCTCTCTCGTATTAGTTCTCTCTATTATTTTTTGTTTTAACTAACATCCTTTCCTCTCTCTCTCTTTTTCTTTCTTCCTTTCCTCTTCCTCCTCTATTTCTTTCCATTATGCCTCCCCTCTTTCACACTCCCTTTCCTCACATCTCCTCCTTTATTCCTCCCTTCCTCCTCCCAACATTTCAGCGCCCTCTCCCTCTCTCCTCTCTCTCCCACCCACGAACCTACCTCATCTTACCATCCCTTCTCCCACCCACCCACCTACCCACCTCATCTTACCATCCCTTCTCCCACCCACCCACCCACCTACCTCATCTAACCATCCCTTCTTTCCTGCCTTCCTCTTGTTGTTTGTTACCCTCTCACAGCTTTCCACTCTCCATCACTCCTCCTCCTCCTCCTCCTTCTCCTTCTCCTCCTCCTCCTCCTCCTTCTCCTCCTCCTTCTTCTCCTTCTCCTCCTCCTCCTCCTCCTCCTCCTCCTCCTCCTCCTCCTCCTCCTCCTCCTCCTTCTCCTCCTCCACGTTTATGTATTCTCCCTCAGGTTGTGTAATCCCCTGGGGCTCTACCAATCCTGGCCGTGTTAGTAATCCCTTCTGGTAGCGGACCTCGGCTAGACCAGGTATTGTTCACGAATTTCCCTCACTCCTTGCCTTTTCCTTCCTTACTTACTTCCCTCACTCCTTGCCTTTTCCTTCCTTACTTACTTCCCTCACTCCTTGCCTTTTCCTTCCTTACTTACTTCCCTCACTTCTTGCCTTTTCCTTCCTTACTTACTTCCCTCACTCCTTGCCTCTATCTTCCTTACTTACTTCTCTCACTCCTTGCCTCTTCCTTCCTTACTTACTTCCCTCACTTCTTGCCTCTATCTTCCTTACTTACTTCCCTCACTCCATCCTTACTTACTTCTCCTACTCCTCCTTATCTACTTCTCCTACTCCTCCTTATTTACTTCTCACTCCTTCTTTTTTACTTCTTATTTACTTCTCACTCCTCCTTGCTACTTCTTGCTTACTTCTCTCGCTCCTTACTTACTTCCCTCACTCCTTGCCTCTTCCTTCCTTACTTACTTTTCCCCTTCCTTCTTACTGTCCGTATTTGCAGCTTACCTCCTTTTTCGCATGGGCAGCCCTTGCCTGCATATATATTTCCTTCCTTTCTTCATTTTTCCTTTTTTTTCTTCCTTTCTTCATTTTTCCTTTTTTTTCTTCCTTTCTTCATTCCTCTTCAATCCATTATTACATATTGATTTATGTCTCTCTTGGCTTGTATTTACTTGGTTTTTATTCCATATTTTCTCGTTGTGTTTATACTAAATTGGATATTTTTTTCACTCCTTCCATCTTCCTTTACTTTCCTATATTCTTTCACTCATATTTTCTTACTTTAACTTCCTTATATTGTCTCTCATCTTTTAGTAAGTACTTTTTACTTTCCTCTGCGTGTTGCATCATTTCTTTACTCCATGTTATATATATTTATTTAAAAAATTAGAATTAGAAATTGAATAATGGTATGGTATAATTCCTAAGGATGCAGATTAAATTTTAGTATTAATTTTCTCTTTACCTTCTGTCGACACTGTCATATTAACAAAATAAGTATAATTCGTGAAGCACCGTTTGGAACCTGTAAGAAAAATTTCAGTGAGAAGAATTATCACCGACATTTAAGAATCTTCTCTTCTATTTAAACTTGGACTCCCGAGGTCAGAGCATTAATCACATGTTTACCTTGCTCGGCCCTTAATGCTGCTCACCAAACTTCCTAGTTTTTCGTCCATCATGGTCCACTTCTTATTTGGGTAATGATAATCTCAAACTTGCAGCTTCTTACTAATATTACTAATCCATATTATACTGTTATAAGGGAAGGAGAGTACATTTCTAAAGGTAGGTAGGGTTAGGGCAGGTTAGATATTTACTATTCTTATTTTACTGTTGTGAGGGAGAGAGGGAACATTTTAAAAGGCAAGGTTAGGGCAGGTTAGATTTTTACCATCCTTACTTTACTGTTATGAGAGAGAGAGAGAGAGAGAGAGAGAGAGAGAGAGAGAGAGAGAGAGAGAGAGAGAGAGAGAGAGAGAGAGAGAGAGAGAGAACATTTTAAAAGATAAGGTTAAGGCAGGTTGGATTTTTACCATCCTTTCTTACTTTACTGCTATGAGGGAGAGAGGGAGGGAGGGAACACAATTCAAGAGGCATCGATCGATATCATCTCCCAAGTACTACCACAACTCAACCTGAAGGAAATTTCTAATGATAAGGTTGGTGATGAAGGCCGGGCGAGGCAGACGGCGTGTGTTATATATAGCGTCCATTAAGGAGGGGTTGGCAGTTCATTTAGTTGTGGGCACAGACAGCCGTGGTCATAACTCAAGTCTGGCCTCCTGTCCACAACCCCGTGTTTAAAGGGTCATGTTCTCGGGGACTTGGTCTGGGTCTTGGTGGGGTCTGGGTGGGGGTGGGGGCAAGTTAAGACAGGGGTGCATGGGTGGATTGGTTACTAAGGAGGGGTTGGTGGGGGTGGGGGCAAGTTAAGACAGGGGTGCATGGGTGGATTGGTTACTAAGGAGGGGTTGGGGGGGGGAAGCATGTTATAAGGGGCTAGCTAGGTAGGGATGGAGGGAGGGAGAGAGGGATTGTTGGATGGATATTATACAGGGACGAGATTGGCTTTGAGTTGAGAGGAAAATACGTACGTGGGACATATTTGGGGCTTCTGTGAGTGGACTAGTGAGTGGACGATAAGAGTGGGTGGATAAACATATGTGGCTGAAGGCTGAGAAATAGGTGGGACATTTATGGGCTTCTGTGGTGAGAGGAGAGGCAGAGTGAACAGAAGACCAGGCCTGACGGTACCAATATTAGACAGATGTTGTTGTGGTAAATGTGGATATATAGGGATGGGTATATTTTGAGTTTGGGAAGGTATTTATTTGTTGATTTCAAAGGGACAACAGAAAAAAAGGCACGAAATTGATGTATTCGATTTTATTTTCTAGAATTTTCGTCGTCATATCAGTTCTCCAAATCAACTGAATGTACAAAATGTGATAATCAGCTTATGTACCAGGATTTACGATGAAACTATCTTGCATTACTTGTTAATAATAATCAGTTGTTAAGTGTTGTTATTAGGGATAATTGTTAAGGTTTGGTGTTTCGGGGTTTTTCTTAGTTGTTTAAGGTCTCGGAACTGATGTTTATTGATTCAGGCTAGTTGAAGTGTGGAGGTATAGAGCAACTCCCTTCACTCGTCAACAGCATGTGGTCCCGATCAGGTGTGTATTAGTCTTGTCTAGTAAATTAGGTTCTGACTTAATGTTTTGTGATTCTTTGTTTGATTACTTTATTACTTGTGACATTGTAATTTACTTATTGCATATTGATTACTTATGTGACACTGTACTGTACCTATTATATGTTCATTTCAGACCCTTGCTATATTTTTGTGTTCATTAAAGCTAACTAATTAGTCAGATGTATTTTACTTTTCACATCACAACATGAGGACATTTTTAATCTAGATATTATCAAGATTATAAATAAAACACGTGAGAGGCTCGTTAGGTTCGTGAATTTGTTTTTTTCTGTTTCTGTTCTTAAGAAACACACTTCTTAATATTCAGAGGCGAATGCATATAAAACTAAAACTGTCGGAATGGGAAGAGGCTCTGTCTGACGAGGTTGGATTTGATTCTTTGGAAAGGTAAATAATGAGAGGATTTAATTAAGTGAGGAAGCCTGGATATAAAAGTAGCATTAAAAATATCAGAAGTTGGTATGAAAATGATCTACAGATTCGAGACAAAATGAGAAAAATAATAAAATGTGTGATCGGTAGGAAATATCGATGGAGCTCAGATCTTCCGTCGTATGTGGTGTGTGTAGGGTTTTGGTGAGACGAGTTTGGTAGGTGAGAACCGGTTAAAGACTAGAAGTGGTATAAACTGGTACGAGAAAATTGCTATCTCATGTGAAATAAAGGACTGAAGGAAGATGCTGAGGAGGAGCAGGAAAGAACTGGTCGAGTTAACCTAGAAGAAACTGACTGGATTATTTACCTTTACAGTATTCTTAAATAATTATAAGCTTTTTTATTATTCAGTCGTAATAGATACAAAAAAACATCAGTTGTAGTTGTTGTTATTATTATGCAAAGCTACAATTAACACCTTATCTACAACATAAACCTGCTCCACTGGCTTATAATTATGCCAACAAGTCCATCACTGCCTATTTACGGTAGGTATTTACGGAGATAATATGTATACAGTATTATGAACTCCGCTAGCCGTCACAATTAATGCTACTCCAACACTACTATAAATTCTTGCCCGCATTAAAGTACCAAAACAAAAGAGGAAGATTTTCAGGCCTGAGTCTATAAGTCAAAGGTCAGCAGCAGCGGCGGCCACTTCTCTCCTCCCGTCTCGTCCCCTTCCCCACTCCTCCCCTGTCCTTCACCCTTTCCCTCCCCATCCCTCTCCTTCTCCCTTTCCCCGTCCCCTTTTCCCTTTCCCCGTCCCCTTCTCCGTCCCCTTCTCCCCTTCCCCTTCCCCTTCTCCCCTTCCCCGTCCTCTTCTCCCCTTCCCCGTCCCCTTCTCCCTTTCCCCGTAACCTTCTCCCCTTCCCCGTCCCCTTCTCCCCTTCCCCTTCTCCCCTTCCCCGTCCCATTCTCTCCTCCTCCCCTCCTCTCGCCAGCTTCCTAATGACGCCTGTATATGCTTATCACCGACATCACACAAGGACCCGGCCACTTGGAAACTCACTCGGCCCCCTCTGGTCGTGTCGTAAGAGCAGGAGCCACTAGGCTGTGATCGTGTATAAAATTGGACACTTCTGATTCCTCCTGACCATGCCACGAAACAAGCTCATTCCCTATAGGTGGTGTTTCGTGGCAATATTTGAAGGATTAATTTTTCTCCAACTTTTAGACTACTTCACAGGGTCCCTTAAGCAAGTGCTGGTGGCTGGTGCTGATTGAATTAGTACTTTTGTTATCCAGTGTGAAGAGTTGAAAAGATGAAAAACTAAAAAAAAAAAAATACTTCGACATACAAAATTATACATATACAGTACGTGTTGTTGTATGGAATAATAATAGACCCCTTGATTTCCCTTGGCATTTCCTTGATTTCTTGGCGTTCCCTATTGTAT
>JAWZYT010001370.1:80000-100000 GCA_034508575.1 Petrolisthes manimaculis
AGAGCAGCTACAGGGTGATTGATTGATTTACAGGAGCTACTACTGTTGTTGCCTATACTACCTATACTACCTATACCTTGGTTGCAGATTATTTCACCAAATATCTGAACACGACCGACCACCTTTGTCTTTTATTATATTACATGCAGTTGAGAGCAGATAGGCTATTGGTAACTAACTAACTACCGTCTTGTATTGTTTTGTATAGTTTTATATATACTTGTGCCTTCTGTATGATCTCTGTTAATTCTTCACACTATTTCGTTGTTGTTGTTGTTTCATCCATAGATATTATTAATTTTATGTTTGGTTCGTCATAAAAAAGTCATTACGTGGTTGCCAAAGAAGGGGTCGGTAATAGCTGTGTTCTAATCTCATCTGTGTGTTGTGTTCTAATCTCATCTGTGTGTTGTGTTCTAATCTCATCTGTGTGTTGTGTTCTAATCTCATCTGTGTGTTGTGTTCTAATCTCATCTGTGTGTTGTGTTCTAATCTCATCTGTGTGTTGTGTTCTAATCTCATCTGTGTGTTGTGTTCTAATCTCATCTGTGTGTTGTGTTCTAATCTCATCTGTGTGTTGTGTTCTAATCTCATCTGTGTGTTGTGTTCTAATCTCATCTGTGTGAAGCTAATCGCATCTGTGCAGTCAGGAGCACCTTATTATTCCTTTATGGTCATTTCTATCCGTTCCGTGTATATAATAATAATCTTATATCTTTCGTGGCAAAGGGTGAAAATGCTTATGCTTCATTACGGTGTTACATGTCGGTAGTGAGGCGTCCCATTCTGACAAGAGATAGTGAGGTACGAGAGGTGTGCCAAGTTGAAACATTATTACACACTTAATCTTTCCTACTTCTTCACACCGGGTCGTTGTTTTAACCATCAATGAGCATAGCATAGACTTGTACACAAACCACAAAGCAAGGAAATAACAAGTGATTTATAAGAGAAGAGAGAAATGATTCATAGGTGTGCTTCAAACCACAAAGTAAGGAATTAACAAGTGTGATTTATAAGAGAAGAGAGAAAGATTCATAAGTGTTTCAGTGCTTGTTTTTTCTCGCTTTTCCCATTCCGTCTTTTCTGAATGCCTTCCTTCCTTCTTTCCATCCTGCCTGCCTACCTTCCATCTTTCTTTCCAGCCTGCGTTCCCTCATTCCTTCCTTCCTGTAATTCCGTTTCCTTTCCCCTGCAGCCAACCCCCCTCCCCCCCACTCCCTCCCCAGCAATACTCAATCTTATCTCATCTTCTCCACCCCACCCCTTCCCTCCCACCCCTCACATCACCTCCCTCCCCTCACATCACCTCCCTCCCCTCACATCACCTCCCTCCGTCACCCCACACCCCTTCTGCCTCCCTACCTCTCACCGCCTCCACTACTCCCCCCTTCACCCCCTCTGCCACCCCTCAGCCAGGATTTCCCAGGTGTGCAACTCGGTGCAACCCGAATTGCAATAGTCATTAAAGAAGACCCGCACCTCGAGACTTTGCAGCCGATGTTACTGCAATTTCTTCCATGATTGTGTTGCAGAATAATGGAAGTTCGCACAATATCTCACATTATGCAATAGTTTTTCTTTTGTTTGACCTGCACACTGCTTGCTACGACTGACTGACAGCATCCAAACACAAATTAATATCTTTGAAGTGAATAAGAGTGATAGAATTCCCCGAGTCTCTTGACAGTGGGAGTTATCAGATCCTGGGCAAGTATTCGCTTCAGTGAAAATGTTCATATATATATTTTTTGCAATTTTTTTTATGCCATCGATCATTCTATTCCCACTTTTAATTGTCACATCTCGAATTTATTGATACATCAGTCTGATCACCTCTTTATTATAATTTAGGATTTTATATAAAAACCGAAGTTTCTGCTATATCATCATACATAGCTCTTTATAACTCTTTATAATTTCCTATATAATTATCATGTGAGTACAGGCGTTGTAGAGGTGGGTTGTATAAGTAAGGCCCTTGTATGTACTGATTACCCAATGGGCCAGTGAAACTCCAATTCTTTTTTTTTTTTTTTTTTTTTTTTTTTTTTTTTTAATAAGAATCCTCCCAAGAATTATTTCCCAAGTCACTAGACAAAACTCATCTTTTTTTTTTTTTTTTTTTTTTTTTTTATCAAGAATCCTCCCAAGAATTTCCCAAGTCACTAGACAAAACTCTTCATCAATGACTAAATACAGAAAAGGGGTTTGAGAAAAGTACAGGTACGAACGAACTGCATGACTGTGTGAACATGGAGGGGGAAGGATTGTTTAATTTAAGGGACCCTGTGTGTGATGTAGTCAGAAAATTGGAGGTAAATGAGTGCTTCAAATATTGTCACGAAACACTATCTACATGGAAGGAGCTTGTTTCGTGCCATTGTTAGGAGGAATCAGAAGCGTTTAATTTTCATATACGATCACCGAGGAGTAAGAAAAGAGGGAGTGGGTATGTGATTTTTTTTTTTTTTTTTTTTTTGGGGGGGGGGGATGAAGAAGAGGGATGTGTACTGATGAGGTAGGGAGGAGTGAGGGTGAAAAAATGATGATGGGGGGTGAGGAGAGGGGAGGGGAGAGAAGGGAGAGATGATGATGGGGGGGTGAGGAGAGGGGAGGGGAGGGAAGGGAGAGATGATGATGGGGGGTGAGGAGAGGGGTGGGGAGGGAAGGGAGGGATGAGGATGTGGAGTGAGGAGAGGTGAGGGGAGGGAAGGGAGGGATGATGATGATGGGGGGTGAGGAGAGGGGAGGGGAGGGAAGGGAGGGATGAGGATGGGGGGGGGGGTGAGGAGAGGGGTGCGGGAGGGGGGGTACGCGTGCAAAAGAGCCGGTTGCAAAACAATGACGCGAGGGAAACCGAGTCAGTCAACCCTGAACAACACAAGCAGAATGACGTCACGGTCTGTCATGTCATTCTGTGCTTGTCATGCGGGGTTTGTTTTATCATGAGGGGCAGAGGTGTGTGTGTGTGTGTGTGTGTGTGTGTGTGTGTGTGTGTGTGTGTGTGTGTGTGTGTGTGTGTGTGTGTGTGTGTGATTGCTTCTCGATTTTCTTCTGGTCTCTCTTCTGTTTGTCTGACTGTCTCTGTGTATGTCTGTCTGTCTGTCTGTCTCAATGTATGTCTGTCTTTGTTTGTTTTTATGTTTGTCTGTCTCTATGTCTGTGCCTTTCTGTCTGTTTGTTTATGTACAGTTATCTTCAAAATTACGGCTCTACCTCCTATGACTAAACCCAAGGCCAAGATGAATAACCAAATATTACATAACGGTACCACAGTTTCCCTTTTACGCTCCGTCACTTCTCCCCTTCTTTCATCCTTTCTTCCCCCTTTCTCTCATCCCTTTGCCCCCTAGCATTCACTCGCTTTCACCACCCCCTCTTCCCCCCATCTCTTCTCCCATCCCCATCCTCATCCCCATCCCACCACCATCACCACCACCACATACCCCCATCCCACCACCGCCACCACCACATACCCCCATCCCACCACCTATCCCCATCCCCATCCCCACCACCTATCCCACTCTGACCAGCCATCAACCAGGAAGCCAACTAACCACCAGAAATTGCCAGCCCTGGGTAGTAGTTCTCTAAATAGCCGCGGGAGAACTCGGAGTGATTGGTTCCCTCCCGACACACTCTGGAAATGAGAACGTCCAGAAATGTCCAAGTCAATAATTGTTGATGGCAGACTGACGACGAGGAAATGCTGGGAAAATAAAATAAGATTGAAAGTGGGTTGTAAGGAGAAAAAAAAAAGATGTGATTGTTGTGGAAAAAGTTATACCACCTATTTACTGTTAGATAATGTTGGGAAAATTAAATAAGATTGAAAGTGGGTTATAAGGAGAAAAATAAAAAAACTGGAATGATTGTTGTAGGAGAACATCATAACGGGAAAAGGTATAACAACTCTTGTTAGTTAAATAATGTTGGGAAACTAAAATAAGATTGAAGGTGGGTTGTAAGGAAAAGAAAAAAGAAAGAAGTGATTGTTTTGTAAAATTGAGGACCCTTACTGGAGCTCTATGAATTCTCCAAACTACTCCAGGCAACAGATTCCCTATTAGAAACACTGAAGCGTTCTGTAGCCTGGATTATTTGGAGGGTTCATAGAGCTCCAGTAAGGGCCCTCAATTTTTTTAAAACTACGGGCCTAAGTTTAGAAATGGAGAATAAAGAAGAACGTGTAACTTACCACATATTATTTCTTAACTATTCTTTTATCCAAATACACACAGCTGTTTTATACACAACTCTCTCAAATGTTGATGGCACTAAAGAGGAAAGTTTCCAAAAGTAATTACAAACATTTAACTCCATTTTGGTCATTAATACGTTTTTAGTTGTGCAAATCTATTATACAGTATTTTCTTGATTTTCTGTTGATGTAGTGTTTCAATTTTTTACAAACCTAATTCCTTTGTCGACGTAGTTCACTGCTGCTTCTCTATCAGTATTATTTCACTGCTGCTTCACTATCAGTATTATTTCACTGCTGCTTCTCTATCAGTATTATTTCACTGCTGCTTCACTATCAGTATTATTTCACTGCTGCTTCTCTATCAGTATTATTTCACTGCTGCTTCACTATCAGTATTATTTCACTGCTGCTTCTCTATCAGTATTATTTCACTGCTGCTTCACTATCAGTATTATTTCACTGCTGCTTCTCTATCAGTATTATTTCACTGCTGCTTCACTATCAGTATTATTTCACTGCTGCTTCTCTATCAGTATTATTTCACTGCTGCTTCTCTATCAGTATTATTTCACTGCTGCTTCTCTATCAGTATTATTTCACTGCTGCTTCACTATCAGTATTATTTCACTGCTGCTTCTCTATCAGTATTATTTCACTGCTGCTTCTCTATCAGTATTATTTCACTGCTGCTTCACTATCAGTATTATTTCACTGCTGCTTCACTATCAGTATTATTTCACTGCTGCTTCACTATCAGTATTATTTCACTGCTGCTTCTCTATCAGTATTATTTCACTGCTGCTTCTCTATCAGTATTATTTCACTGCTGCTTCTCTATCAGTATTATTTCACTGCTGCTTCTCTATCAGTATTATTTCACTGCTGCTTCACTATCAGTATTATTTCACTGCTGCTTCTCTATCAGTATTATTTCACTGCTGCTTCTCTATCAGTATTATTTCACTGCTGCTTCTCTATCAGTATTATTTATTCTGTCCATGGCTTTAGTATCTGAACTCAACCAGGCTGACACTGACAGGACTCACTACATTCCCTCTTGTTCAGACTCCCAGACACACTCAGATTTCTCTTGCTGGCAATCCCTTCCTAAATCTCGCTAAAGGTGATATTAAATCTGGAGCAACTGATTCCTCCAAACTATTGCAAGCAACAGGACACAACATTGCTGTTAATCAGGTCCTGTTTCTCGGCATACTTTGGAGGAATCAGGGCGCTCTAATTTACCAAAAATATATTAGTCCCTAAAGCACTACTTCCCAGTCCATGCACCCTTAGGTTAGGGGTTTCCAGGCCAGGCACTCCCAGGCTCGACACTTCCAGGCCAGGCACAACATTAGCAAGAGAGCGAGGTAATCCAATGCACGTCACGCCCACTTACTCCACTCCCCGCCCTCCCTCCCTCCCTCGCGACACCTCCCTCTTCCCCCCATAACCCCCCATCCCTCCTCCTTACCCCTATCCCTCCTCCTTACCCCTATCCCTCCTCCATCCCCACCTCCCTCCTCCCTAACCATCCCACTGACCCATGAAGCAGTATTTTTTGTTACATAGGCCTTGAGGGGGCTGGTCCTATTTTCATTTACCCTGTGTGTGTGTGTGTGTGTGTGTGTGTGTGTGTGTGTGTGTGTGTGTGTGTGTGTGTGTGTGTGTTCTCTACATTTCAGTCTCTCCTTGGTACTTCTTTCTAAGTCACTGTGTTCATGTTCTGTTCGAAGCCTTCATTAATAATTCGGTCTTGTACAGTATAATTATAACCTACTGTAATATTTCAACGTGGGAATCGCATCCACTAAACCCTTGGTGACGGACATTTAATGGAGACTGAAACTCGGAAATAATGTGATCAGCGGCTAAATGGTCTACTTATTGTTTAAAGAATAAATTACTATAGTGAAAAAGGATAGGAATGTTCGTAATTTCAAATAGCCAACATATTTTGCATCTTATTTGAGTGGGTGAATTATATTGATACATGTAGCCTAGTACAGGAAGTAAGACTGGACAATCAGTTCTTTTTATAGCAACATATTAGGCCATCCAAACTAATCATATAATGTTTTATTGGTGCGTATGTTTCTATAATGTAGGTCTATAAATAATGGCCCTGGGATAATAGGAAAAAAAAATATATAGGGACACTAGGAAAAAAAAAAAAAATGAATATATAGGAACAGCAAACTATGTTGAGCACTACACTGATCTATAGCCAATGTGATTATACAAACTGCTAAAACCCGTGTCTGGGAAAATTGAATGGCTTCCAGTTCTCTGAAGGTCACTAAACTCGTTAAAAATTTAGATCCGGGTCCGCAATTTTGGTGTGAGGTGTGAGGCTGGAGTGGCCGTGACGTCCTCTCTATTGATGGCCGTACTGGGGGGGGGAGGGAGGGAAGGGGGGCCAGATTTACTACCCACCTCGATCGCAGCAGGTTTGGAGCCGCACATCGAAAGAATGTTTTTAAACCCTTAAACATTGGTCGCTGGCTGGCTGCTGACAACCACTCCTGGATTCCTCTTAGCAAAACGTGATGTGATTTGTCGTAGGATAATAAATTGTATTGACATTCGAAGATTAAAAGCAATATGAGTAATCTACCAGTTAACTTTTCGGACAGCAATGTATAATTAAACAATGACAGACTATTTATTATGCCACAAGAAATCTCCAGTGTCTAAAAGGTTAAATAAAGCCAGCCAGAGATTTGGGTTGTAAACACGAGTCGTTTGGAGACACGCCTGACCTATTTCACGGTAAACATTCGCCGAGGGGAAAAATAAAATTGTGACTATAAAACTACAAACTGCGCTCTCGTAGAATATTTGTTTGTCTCTGAGGGGAGGAAGGGGGGGGGGAAGGGAATCGATTTTTAAGACCACATGCCAATACCGAATAATAGAAAAATCCCGGTCCGCTCCTTTTCCCTTTTCCGGCGCGGGCGTGAACAAACATTATTTTCCACGCATTATGACGTAGGTCCCCATAACACAAATTCTCACTCCTTGGTTTTGGGTGGAGGAGAATTTACGATCGGTGGCTGGATAATTCCCACATCATAACGTCTACTCCCGGAGAATCTATGGACCCCTGGTGGCGAAAACAGGCTACACAGTTTAAATTTCTTGGTCCTGCATGGGGGAGGGGGAGGGGGAGGAGGAGGTGGAGATGGAGGGGGAGGTGTGGGATTGAGTTTGGCTCCGTAATCAGCGTTGCATAAATGTGTTGTGTTTGGTGTACAGGCTGTGTGTGGGATGGGTTAGGTTGGGGGATTCGAGGGAGAGAGATAGTGAGGACAACAACAGTTACTAGGGAAGGAGCAGAGACGTGTGTATGTGTGTGTGTGTGTATGTGTGCGTGAGATAGGGACGAAAAGGAGAGATGGGAGTGTAATAAAAAGCAAGGAGAAGGGAGGAATGAAAAAAGAGGAAGGAGCAAGAGAAGAAGAGAAGAGACAGGAACGAAGAGGAGGGAGAGGGAAAGGGAAGGTGGCGTTGTGTGTTAAACCCAAAGTCAACCTTAACTTATGGGGTGTTTTTGGCCAGATGCAAGCACGGGAAACGAGTGTAAAGGAGTATCCCTAGGGAAGAGAAGGGAAGGGAAGGGAAGAGAAGAGAAGAGAAGAGAAGGGAAGGGAAGATAAGAGAAGGGAAGGGAAGGGAAGATAAGAGAAGGGAAGGGAAGAGAGAGATATGTAGTGTGATATCAAAGGCACGAAAGGAAAGGGTAGGGAAAGGACGAAAGATATGGAGAGAGATGGTAAGGGGACGAAAGGAAGGGAAAGGAAAGGACGAAAAAGATGGATGGGGTCAGATGGGAAGAGAGCGAATGGAATAAAGAGATGGGGAGAGATGGCAATGGAATGAAAGGAAAGGGAAAGAAAAGGATGAATAGATATGGGATGGGGATAGATATTTAAGGATATGAACTAATGGGAAAAGAAGGAAAGGATAGGATGTGATGAATATGAAAATGATAGAAAGGATGTGTATATATAGGACTTACAGAAATAAAATAAGCAGAAATAAAGGAAGCTTGAGGAGAATATGAAAAGATTGCAAAAGATTGCAATATAATTTTTATATGTTAAAAGATAAGAATCAATAGAACCCGATGGATTATGCCGACTCATGGTGTTTTGTAAAGGGTTTCAGAATATACGAATATGATACCACCTTTCTTCCCAGGTTGGTAAAACTTGGAATGGAGTCAGCGAACGACGACGCAAATAGAAAGAGGAGGAGAGGGAGAGAGCTCGGCGTGAGAGGGAGGAAGGGAAAGAGAAAGAAAGTGCTATAAAATGGGCCATGAAGAATGACAGGAAAGGATGGCGGGGGGGAGGACAATAAAATTCTGAATGAGGCAAGACTTGTGGAAAGGTTGGTGAAAGGGGAGGGAGGGAAAGAGAGAGAGAGAGAGAATGGAGAGAGCGAGAAATACTGAAGTAAATTTTTATATTGGTAGGAATGAATATGCAAGGTTGTGAAAATCAATTCAGCCCACCATCCAGACCAGAATTGTTCTTGCTCACTTTCCGCAGTACACGCTATTCCCATTTTCTTGCCTCTTGCATTTGTTGCCTTGGGTTACCATGGCTGTGCTGGGGCCTCGAGGGGGAATAACAGGGACATTTTGTGGGGCCTATTGTACTGTACAGTCAGGGTATATAGAGCTCACTTAGTAGATTTTTTACAAACCTCTCCCTGTTTTGCTACACCCTTACCACATTCCCAGTACACCCTCACCACATTCCCAGTACACCCTCACCACACCTTCCCTATACACCCTCACCACACCTTCCCTATACACCCTCATCACACCTTCCCTATACACCCTCACCACACGTCCCCTACTCCTTTACCCACACTACACAAAACACAATGTACACCTGCTTCCCTTGCTGCTACACTCACACTGTCATTATTTTCCCTACACCTTTTAGCAATTACATTAGTGGAGTAGTATACTGTTCCTAAAAATATGCCGTACTCGGAGGTAACCAGAAAATCTCATTTGATCCGTGTGTTAGGTTTGATGGTCATTTTTCTTATGTTGTGGAGTGGTTGTAGTGGTGCATTATTTATTTGCTTGCAATATGCAATACTTTGTGTTTCTCATGGTTTCAGCTAAATATTTTTTTTTTAAACAGAATCACATTCCCTTCCCGTAAATATAATGGATTCGATTCACAACTCTGTTTAATTATATGTAAATATTGTTATTCAACAGGAACAAAGCAACACCAAACGTAATAGAAAATAAAGGAAAATCTTTATCGTGGAAGGAATTGTACAACTTAATGCTGGAAATTATATGGATCTATTTACTTGGATGCAATTACTCTGAAGTGGTTACTATTATTTTATGCATATTCAACAAATAACAAGGGTTTAGTTAGTTTTGTAGAGAACAATATGCTTTGATCTCTTATAATGAATGAGGTCAAATGTAAGACAGATAACAACATAAGTAACATCCATAATAGTCATTCATTTACATAATATTATGATGATAGAAATATGTACAGTTGGGGAATAATGTATCTGAACACTGTTGGCGACTTCTGGCAACATCCCCAAAATTAAACACGCCAATGAGAGAAAATATTTATGAATTGAAGGATAACTTTTATTTCACTGTCTGTGGTTGGTTGACGTCACCCAATATCAGTTATCCTTATGTAGTAATAAATAAATATTGTCTATTACTAACGTGTTTATCACTGACATTGTTACCAGAAGTCGTCAACGGTGTCCAGATAATTTCTTCCCCAACTTTACATACGTCTCATTCACTTAATGGCAAAAAATAGAGGAAAGGATAAATTAAAACCTTTTTTTATCGGAAAATGAGTACTTACACAGACGAATACACACACACACACACACACACACACACACACACACACACATACATACACACACACCAAAAAAAAAAAAAAAAAAAAAAAAAAAAAAAAAAAATCCACACACATATAGGTCCCACAGTACATACATCCTCTTCACAATCTTCTATAATAGTGAATACAATAGCAGGTCTCGGTGGGGAGCAAGATAATGAAGGTAATTATGTACTTAAGTGGACCTCTAGTGTCAGCTGAGTGGTGTTCCCCTAATCCATAATTCATCTACAATCATTCGGTATTCAGTGATTCTCTTTATTTCGGTTCGTTTGGCCTCAGTTGTTTGGTAAGAATAGGTTGATGATTTTGTCTTGTTCCTTTTATATGCTTATTCTTTCACTGTAATTATTCCTGTCTTTGTTGCTTATTTTTTTTCTCACTCTCTGTTCTTTCTCTTACGTCTATCACACTTATTATAGTTGTATTTTCTTTTCGCCATTTCCTCTTCTTACACCAATTTCTCTCTCTTTCTCTCTCTCTCTCTCTCTTCTCTCTCTCTCTCTCTCTGTGTCTCTCTCTCTCTCTCTGTGTCTCTCTCTCTCTCTCTCTCTCTCTCTCTCTCTCTCTCTCTCTCTCTCTCTCTCTCTCTCTCTCTCTCTCTCTCTCTCTCTCTCTCTCTCTCTCTGTCTCTCTCTCTGTCTCTCTCTCTGTCTCAATAAAAAGGTTTAGCCATTTCCTCTCATGTCTCTAGTCCTTCCTCTCTTCAGCTTCCTCCGTTCTCATTTCCCCTCTAAGGTCCGTGTGTGTCAGTGTTTTGCCCCTGTCCTCATCCCTCTTCTTCTCCTCCTTCTCCTCGCTACCGTCTGTCACTCTCTTGTCTACCCTCCTCCTCTTTTTCTATCCTTTTACTTACACATAGTCACTTTTATTCCGGTGCTTGCTTTCCCCTCCATTCTTCTCACTGTTTCATCTCATTTCTTACCTTCCATTCTCATCTGTAACGTAGAATTCTCCCTCACATTCCTTACTTACTTGGTCACGTAATCTTGGTTTTACTCCCTCTCCTTTATTTGCCTTCCTTTCTGTGTTCCTTCAATCTCCGCCTCAGCCATATCAACCAGGCATCACCAATATTAACCTTAACAACACCACCACCACCACCACCATCACTCTGCCAACAACACCACACCACTGCTATATATCACGGAGCATTATAACCACTACCTCTCACCTCACAAATCACATGCACCACCACAACCACCACTTCTACCACTCTACCTCTTCCAACATAACTAACCAAAACTTCCTTCTCCTCTTCCCCTCCCCCCAAATCACTACCAGCATATCCATCACCACTTCCTACCACTTCCACCTCACCCATATCACCACTACCCACCACCACCACCACCACCATCACCCCGTTGCCAACTTCCCTCGTTACCTCCACTATCGACCCTGGAGCGTTAATCAGGCCATCCGTCTAACTCCTCCCGTTAATGTTCTCGTTAATCTCGCCTCTCCCGGCTAATTCTGACACCTACACCGCCACCCTCTCTTATCACCGCGTTAAACCCACCCTTTTAGTCCAAGTTGGGGGAAGGAAGAGCAAACACTGTCACCACCGGGGACTTGGGCTCTGATTTATGTCGTCTTCTGATGTCCTCTATAATACCTGGGGCCTTCGAAGGGTAATTTGCCTTGGTGCTACTATAGGCTATTCTGAAAATGAAAGGGAGTCACTGCAGCCTCCCACCGTAATGACCTGAATATCGATTAATTAACGGGAAGCTATGAAACTGAGGATACCTATCTACTTTCACATCACAAGGGTCTAAATGTTGTTCATGTCTACTATTATTTGTCACAGTCCATTGCCAACAATCGTTCATAATAAATACTATTCCTCACCTTCAATCCCACCACTTTCGTTTTCATCACTATTACAACCAGTCACCATCATCACTACCACTTCATCATCACCACCACCATCACCATCACACTGATTGCAATCATAGCCAATCATCACCCCCACCACCATCACTCCATCACCACCACGTATATATCATCACCACCACCACCACCATCACCATCACTCTGACTGCAATCATAGCCCTTCATCACTCCCATCACCATCACTCATCATCAACTGCATCTGTCATCACTGTAGCCAGAGAACACTATCATCAATGACACTTTTACAATCATCATTATCACTCTTCTTCACATTTTTAGCACCACCACCACCACCAGTACAACTATTACCACTATATCTATTACCACTATGGCTATTACCACTATATCTATTACCACTATATCTATTATCACTATATCTATTACCACTATATCTATTACCACTATATCTATTACCACTATATCTATTACCACTATATCTATTATCACTATATCTATTACCACTATGGCTATTACCACTATATCTATTATCACTATATCTATTACCACTATATCTATTACCACTATATCTATTACCACTATATCTATTACCACTATGGCTATTACCACTATATCTATTATCACTATATCTATTACCACTATATCTATTACCACTATATCTATTACCACTATATCTATTACCACTATGGCTATTACCACTATATCTATTACCACTATATCTATTACCACTATATCTATTATCACTATATCTATTACCACTATATCTATTATCACTATATCTATTACCACTATATCTATTACCACTATATCTATTATCACTATATCTATTACCACTATATCTATTACCACTATATCTATTATCACTATATCTATTACCACTATATCTATTATCACTATATCTATTACCACTATATCTATTACCACTATATCTATTATCACTATATCTATTACCACTATATCTATTACCACTATATCTATTATCACTATATCTATTACCACTATATCTATTATCACTATATCTATTATCACTATATCTATTATCACTATATCTATTACCACTATATCTATTATCACTATATCTATTACCACTATATCTATTACCACTATATCTATTATCACTATATCTATTACCACTATATCTATTACCACTATATCTATTATCACTATATCTATTACCACTATATCTATTACCACTATATCTATTATCACTATATCTATTACCACTATATCTATTACCACTATATCTATTACCACTATATCTATTACCACTATGGCTATTACCACTATATCTATTACCACTATATCTATTACCACTATATCTATTACCACTATATCTATTACCACTATATCTATTATCACTATATCTATTACCACTATATCTATTACCACTATATCTATTACCACTATATCTATTACCACTATATCTATTACCACTATATCTATTACCACTATGGCTATTACCACTATATCTATTACCACTATATCTATTACCACTATATCTATTACCACTATATCTATTACCACTATATCTATTACCACTATATCTATTACCACTATGGCTATTACCACTATATCTATTACCACTATATCTATTATCACTATATCTATTACCACTATATCTATTACCACTATATCTATTACCACTATGGCTATTACCACTATATCTATTATCACTATATCTATTACCACTATGGCTATTACCACTATATCTATTACCACTATATCTATTACCACTATGGCTATTACCACTATATCTATTATCACTATATCTATTACCACTATATCTATTACCACTATATCTATTACCACTATGGCTATTACCACTATATCTATCATTACTAACACTATCCCCCTGTACTATTATACTATTATCGCTACACACACTCATGTATACGTGTAGCAATGAAGGCATTAACCCAAAATATTCACTCACAGTCCTATACACACACACACACACACCCACACCCACACCCACACCCACACCCACACACACACACACACACCCACACACACACACACACACACACACACACACACACACCCACACACACACACACACACACACACACACACACACACACACACACACACACACACACACACTGGGGGACGTTCCAAGTATATTATGCATGGTAATTGAAAGTTTCATTTGTGTCCATTTGATGACAATGAATAACGAGTCTATGGTGGCTAGATTTGTGTGTTCAGGCCAGATTTTATTGGAATATCTCTGTCAAAATTCCAGTCGTGAATGTGTGTGTGTGTGTGTGTGTGTGTGTGTGTGTTTTGTATATACAGAGATAGATATATATGCATACGTTATATTTTATTATTGTCCCGGGACGCAATTAAATAATTTCCGTTGATTATGTTTTTGCTCTTTTTTTTCCGCCAGGTTCATTATATCTGTGCTGGGCGATCACAGGATTTGGTTAATTGCTGCAGCCGTAGGGGAATGTGAAGGGGGGGGGGGGGAGATGGTTAAAAGTTGGAGGGGGGTTGAGGGAGGTTGTGGGTGGAGGAGGGGGGTTGTGGGTGGTGGGGGTTGTGGCCAAAAGTTGGAGGGGGGTTGAGGGAGGTTGTGGGTGGTGAGGGTTGTGGTTAAAAGTTGGAGGGGGGTTGAGGGAGGTTGTGGGTAGAGGAGGGGGGTTGTGGGTGGTGAGGGTTGTGGTTAAAAGTTGGAGGGGGGTTGAGGGAGGTTGTGGGTGGAGGAGGGGGGTTGTGGGTGGTGAGGGTTGTGGTTAAAAGTTGGAGGGGGGTTGAGGGAGGTTGTGGGTGGAGGAGGGGGGTTGTGGGAGGAGGGGGTTGTGGTCAAAAGTTGGAGGGGGTTGAGGGAGGTTGTGGGTGGAGGAGGGGGGTTGTGGGTGGTGGGGGTTGTGGTCAAAAGTTGGAGGGGGTTGAGGGTTTTGAGGATAATGATGAATGGAAGATGGGTATAAGGTTGTGTGTGGGTTGTGACATTCAGAAGGTGGGTAGTGGAAACTCTCTCGACTAGTTTTTTTTAGCATTTGGCATCACTTAAGAGAGAAGCACATATTAAGAGAGAAGCACAAACTACACTGGCTCTAAATATACATACATAATTATATACATACACCGGACCTCCTCTGATAGCATATACACACACACACACAATAAATATTAAGGTTTTGTGAAAAGTTCCCCCTAACCTCAACTTCCATCCCCCTATGAGATGTCAAAGGCTGCCAAACGACTCGAGAGTTTTGTCCGGAACTGTACATTCACAGACCGACCTTAATGTTAAGACTCTTTCGTGAGACCAAGCTGTTATTTAATGGACTTTAACCTTTGGGTATTAATGTGTCAGATAAATATTTGTCTTATGCTCGACACGGTTCATTACCATTTGTAACGATTTAATTAAAGAGCAACTTGAAAAGAAAATATGTTCCATAATTGTATGTAGTGCACTTGCCTTCCTAGTTAATGCGCCCTATCTTTATAAACATTATTAATGTGTTAAATACTTTACTAATGAGTGAGTGCACATGCTTTGAATCCGTGGCAGCGAGATACGGTGGTTTTTTGCTACTGTACAGAGAAATGTACATTTACTCACATAACATTCACATCAAACGCGGAAGCGGCGTGGGGGATAAATCAAAGGAAATTACCGTGATGAATAGAAATGCAGCCATTCTGGTACGAGCTATGATTAGAGGGATATGCGGCTGAGTTATGAGGCGATTTGATTAAATACCATAAAAGGGACCTGTATAAATCGGCATTAAAATGGAACACACTGAATTGATTAGCCGTAATCTTTTCCAAATGCCCCTCGCCGCCCCTCAAATGAATGTGGATATAAAATCAATCGTTCCTGATGGGTATGGAGGCTCATTTTTTTTTCCAGTTAACGATTGTAGCATTATTTTCTTACGTACACAGTGATACAAAGAGAATGTCACCATTATGTCAATTATTGGACGTATGTAAACTGTTTTAAGTGGACATGATTCTCTCTCTCTCTCTCTTTCTCTCTCTCTTTCTCTCTCTCTCTCTCATTATAAGCTTTTACTTCACCAACTAGTGATGTTTTTGACAACATTTGTGCTATTACATTTTTCTGTTTGTTATTTCGTTTGTAGATAATGGCTTCAATTGTCACTACTATTTTTCTTACTTTTAATATCTCTATGAATCGATTTCGAAAACATTGACACCTTCCCTAATACTACTCAACTCCTCAGCGACACCTGTATATGAGTAAGGCTATTTGTTCGTTCCTTATAGTCCAATGCATCCATTTCTTACACACCTTCTAACATCCCATTATATTTCCTACGGTATGTTGTCACACCTCTCTATCACCTATGTGTGTGTGTGTGTGTGTGTGTGTGTGTGTGTGTGTATGTGTATGTGTGTGTGTGTGTATGTGTATGTGTATGTGTATGTGTATGTGTATGTGTATGTGTATGTGTATGTGTATGTGTGTGTGTGTGTGTGTGTGTGTGTATTTGTATGTGTATGTGTATGTGTATGTGTATGTGTATGTGTATGTGTATGTGTGTGTGTGTGTGTGTGTGTGTGTGTGTGTGTGTGTGTGTGTGTGTGTGTGTGTGTGTGTGTGTGTGTGTGTGTGTGTGTGTGTGTGTGTTCTTGCTTCTCACAATTCCGTTACCTGAGTGTACGTACAGTGTGATAGATGGAGGTGGAGAACAGAGCTGTCACACACTGCTAACCTCAACACACTGGTATAATACTCACTAGAGAAACACACACCAATCTCAACCTTCCATGGACAATATAAATGTGTATTGTGATATTTTTTGCAGAATAAACCACTGAGAGATTATATATATACTTTCCCTAGGCAATCTATACCGAAGTTGGATATGACTACGTGTTATTCAATATATGTAGTGCTACTTAGTCAACTCATTTTTTTTTCAGTGGTAATTTATTAAACTCTTATCATCCTAATTGTTCTATAAGTGATTATGTGATAAACTAACACCATTAATACTAATACTTCATTCCCAGAGTTTGATGCAGATGATACCTGTAGCGAGTCAGTCCCTGTCAGTCCCTGTAGATCACACCAGTTTGTATTGTATCTTAATAATATCCAGCATAATGTTTGTGCTTGTGATGTAATATGCTGGGCAGTTTTATACCTATACATACAAGCAGAAATTTTACACTGCAATCGTTATTTTTACACCTTCTCCGTAGAATTTGGTCAGGGTCGTAATGAAAGTTGCTTGTCAGTCCAATATTTCCTGTGGTCTGAAGGCTGACTATTTCTCAGGTGTCTGTTGGCTCAAGGTAAAACCACGAGTGTAATATATTTTTTATGATAGCAGCAGCATTATGTTCGAAGGGATAGTTTAAATGTTCGACGTGAAGATAAAAGAATTAACGATATAGATGAAATACCAGTTATGATTTGAAGATAAAAAAAGGATTAACGATATAGATGAAATAACAATTATATAATATTATGATGTGCATGAATGATGAACAACAAACATACGTATAAATGAGCACTGTGTTAGGCCGAGTGAAATGTATCCGTGTTTTACCGTAAATATATCGAGGCGTGGGAACAGACTGACACATACATACATACATACATCTATCTCTACTGTTGGTTACGGCTATGACATTACCGGTGATGTCGCTCGGCGTTATCTGGGCGACTGGTTTAAAAACGTACACATAAAGTTTTCTCATTATTGGAATCTCATTACTGCTTTTTAAGTATTACTAAAAATGCTAAAGAGGTCATTTATATCACAATTTCAACTCTATTCTCTCCCCTAAATTGCTGTAATGATTGCAATTACACTATATTCCCGAAGTTAATCGCAACTAAATTACTGAACATTAGCAATCCAGTTTTGCATGCAATTAATCTACTGGTTTATAGATAATGACTATTTTCGAACATTGCAGTGCGTTTTCCCGCTAGTTAATTTCACCGATGTTAATGAACTAATTTGTATGGGATGACAAGTGGTGACATGGCCATGGAGGGTACAGCCGTGGTCATACAAAATCATCCATCCTCATTTACTCCATACATATGTCTCTCTCCTTTATGTGTGGTTGGTCATGGTGAGGTGAGAGGGGCAGGTGGAAATAGAAGGTTTGAAGGTATATATATGGTAGGAAATGGTTACATGGAGATAGAAGGTATATATATGGTAGGAAATGGTTACATGGAGTTCGTCCCTATATCCATGGCTCATAAGGATTGATATTAAGTGCTGGATTTTTTTTATCCTGAAAATAAGCATTATAATATCACTATATCAGTATATAAAAAATAAACAGGCTAACGTAGGTAAAAAATCCAACGAAAATGTTTTCATGAAAGTACAAAAATGTGAGACGCATTTATTGAAGATGTGAGAAAAAAGTGACCTGGTCCAGCAGGCGGTATCCTATTTATACTAATACATGAAAACCTTTAGGTGGAGAGTAATATATCACATTATGGTAACACATTTTACACATGAAATAACAATGAGGGAAAAATCACAAATGCATCATATAGAGTTGATAAATAAGTACAACAAAACAATGACTAGAGGAAAAGGCACCAACAGCAAAATTATATCAACAGGTTAGAGAAAATATATCGAAATGGAGGCAGCGCGAGAAATGGTGGGAGGAAAGGAGAGAAAATGTGGAGGCAGATACGTGAAGAAACTCAAATATTGACAGTCAAGGTTTTCTGGAGCCGTGGCGTTGGCCAGAGAGAGTACAGACGAGTTCGGTGGGGTAATATTCCGGTGCCTGCAACCTTTCCACCTCCGATGTAAACATACTGCCTCTTTCCTAACCCTCTTTACAAGATTTTTCCTTTGTCTTTCACAATATTCATCCAATATTTTCTCTTTATGGTGGTATGATAGTTATAACTTGTATTCCATGTGTTAGAAACGAGGCAGAGAAAAACTGGGACTTGGTCGTAGAGGGAGGAACCGTACTCGTGTCTGGAGGACATTTATCAATTAGGAGTGGCCATAAAATTGTCACTGACGCTGCCCCTCGCTGCGTTCCCCGGCCATTAAAATTAAAAGGCGCTAGAGAGGCGGGCCACAAATACAGAGGTAATGGCTAAAAACAACCATTAAGTGTGTTTTCTTTTGGTTTTATTGCGTCTTTAAGGGGGATAGAAAATAAGATTCATATTAACGGTTTTCGTTGCGTAATTACCTGTGATGATAGGAAGAGGGCGCGGCGGTAGCGAGGCCCGGCCCGGCCCCACGGTGCTTTGTTGTGGACTTAATGATAATAAATTGTAATTACCTTGTACCGCAGCCTCCAGTCTATATAATCATATCTTAATTCTTCGTTCATATTTTGTCTTCGCCTCATTATTGGTTAAAGGCGTGGTAAAAGAAAGTCAATAATCTTTAATTCAAGTGAAGAGGGTTCTCTCTCTCTCTCTCTCTCTCTCTCTCTCTCTCTCTCTCTCTCTCTCTGTGAGGATTTATAACAGTGTTGGTTGTTAGTCTTGGTACAAAAGATGATAGAGATTAGGTATGTATGTATGTATGTCTTAATGAGGAAATTCGGTGTTGGATATATTTGGAGCAACTATTCCTCCAAACTATTCCAAGCAACAGAACACCATTATTTTTGCCCTTCTGGTCCTGTTTCCTAGCATACTTTGGAGGAATCAAGGCACTCCAATGTACCAAAAGCGAATTACCACCTTAACCCCTGTAGACCGGGAAGGGTGGGCCTTGCCTCCACATTTCTACCCTGCCGCTAGCGTCAAAATTCCTCGATTTGCCCTATATTCACAACGCTCACACTCTTAACCAATATAGTGTACTGACTTCAAAATTATTCCATCCTTACCTTCAACTCTTCCTCTTTCCAATGGTACCATCGGGAGGGCTGTACCATGAATAGTTGTGGAGATAGGGTGAGTTGAAGTGAACCATGTTTGTGCGCGAGACAGGGGTGTGTCTGTGTGTATGTGATTGGTTTGTCCTGTGGTTACTCTGCATATATATATATATATATATATATATATATATATA
>JAWZYT010001370.1:102500-134492 GCA_034508575.1 Petrolisthes manimaculis
AGTTTTATGTTTACGAAGAAATAATTATATATGTGAAAAATATAATCTGAAAGTAGCTGCGATAGAAGGATAATTAAAGACATAAGGAACATGTTATATATAATCCGTTTACGAAGAGATATGTGTAAAATCTGAAAGTAGCTGCGATAGAAGGATAGTTAATGAAAGACGAATGAAACAATAATTATAAGACAGAGCTTCTCATTACATTTTACCATATCATACCAAACCCAGAGTTGCCATACCATGCTATGAATGATCACACCAATACCATCATACAACAACAACATTTCATACCAAATCACACATTACCCACCATCACACCAATACAATCATACCACATCATCATGACATACCAAATCCCATTACCCAGCATCACTGTCATATTGTCATTAATAACAGCACAATTGATGAGAGGGTGTGTGTGTGTCGCGGCATTATCACTGCAACACAACCAATAATACTAAAGCATAACGCAATCCTAAAGTCAATATTATACACCACCGACATTACACAGAAACTCGAGTATTACCATATCACACAACACACACACACACACACACACACACACGAGCCCAACACAGTATTCATTCAGCCTTTTCATACAGTGCCCTCGTAACATTACTGAATTTCATGCTAATAGATCTTTGCAGGCAGCGTGCACGGTATATATTCTGCCAACATATTATATTATACTTCCAAAGGATCATTATAGCATATCACATACATAATATTACTGTAATATATCAGGCCGTGCTAGACTAATTTATTATCCTCGCATTTTCGCAGCTTGCCATCCCAGGTAGAGTAAATGTTTAAATTATGATAACACGGGGTAACATTATAGCTGACATTATCTTTCACATCACATTAAGAGTATAATTCGCGGCACCGTATCTTAAGGTTTCAACACAGCCCACCACACTACCATAACACAGCAGGCCCCGAAATTAAAACTGAGGATAGGGAAGTGTGAACCACATCCTATAGGCCTATATACGACTGAAAAATGCGTGGGCCTGGTGTGAGAGGTGGCAGTACATCAGGCGGAGTGAGGCGTGTGGTGACGGCTGTGGTGAGGGTAGTGGTTTGGAGGGGGAAGGCAAGAACACTGTGGTGATGGTGTGTGTGTGTGTGTGTGTGTGTGTGGGAAGGGTGGTATTGGTGGTGGTGGAGGAGGTGTGGGGGAAGGGTGGTATTGGTGGTGGTGGGTGTGTGTGTGTGTGTGTGAAGGGTGGTGTTGGTGGTGGTGGTGGTGGTGGTGGTGGTGGTGGAGGTTGTTGGAGGGAAATAATAAGGGTTGTGGAGGTCTTGCAATTGACAGACCTATTTGGAGATCATACTATAAATATATATAATCATATATACATAAATAAAAAGAAAGAACTCTGAGGGGTGATCATCGATGGGCAGTGATAATCAGGAGAGGATGGATGGATGGAGGTGAAGGAAGATCTCCATTACCAAGTTTTAATCTATTTTTTTTCCCTTGGATATTTTTTTGTCCAACAACTCGATTTTCTGATTTCCCCAGAGAGATTGAATAAGACTCCGTGTCCCGGCTCGAACCAGCCCTTACCAAAACAACAACACCCTGAGCGAACCCTATCTCGTTCACTCGCGAGCCATCCAAGGTTTAATTAGTCCGAGTCGCCCTAACCCCGTTCTGGGACGAGGCTTTAGGGCCACCGATAGAAGAGAGAAGATTGCCTGGGGACTTCGGAAGGAGATAGAGACTCAAATAGAGAGAGGGGTAGTGGGGAGGGGGAGAGAAGAATGGGAGGTGTTGGATGACAAATTGATGCTGCTGTGAAGAGATGTGTGTGTGTGTGTGTGTGTGTGTGAGGGCTTGAATTGGATGGTGGGGTTATGGGAATATTTTTTGTTACTGCAAAATGTTTTGTACTTTTTTCACTTGCATGTATGGGAGAAGATTTGTGCATAATTTGCGCAGGTAACTTTGTGAATGAATGATTTGACATATTTTTATATTCGAGTGTGAGCGTGCACGTGAGAGAGCGCATTTGTAACTGAGCAGTAATTATATACTGTTTAATATTAAAAGACTAAAAAGGTGTATATTGTTATGCTCTGAAGCGAAATCTAAAAGTGTGAGTTTTGCGAGGAATATTTAAAACACGAAATTGATAATACATATAGAAATAAAATATTGTAAACTGAATTATGGCAAAGTGAAGATAGAGAAAATAATGGGAGATGAAATAAGGCAAATGGAATGGAGATACTAGGAAATAGATAAAAAAAAAAATGATAAGAAAAGAAGGAAAGGAAGAACCTGTTAGAGTTAGAGAAGAAAGAATAAATGCCGGAGAGAAAGGAGAGGAACAAGTAAAAGAAGGAAAACACTTCAAAACCTCCGGCTCTTAATGATTCAAGTGAAATAATAAAATATCCATATGTAAAAGTCTCAAAAATATTAATTATGATTTATCTGGATTTTCGTATTCATATAGTTATATTGAAATTTTGAATATGAACCCTTTTTATTGAGGGTGAACCCCTCGGATAAATGATTCAATGTCGGTAAAAGAAAATGGATGGGAGGAAGAGAGTGAGTGAGTGAGTGAGTGAGTGAATCAGTGAGTGAGTCAGTTGAACCGCTTTTAAGAAGTGGTCGCCCCAAGAAGAACAAGAATAATTACGATAAGACCTAGAGCTCTCGGCTGAGGCCAGAGCTAACAATAATTCGGATAAAACCTAGAGCTCTCGACTTAGGCCGGAGCAAAAAACGAAGAAGAGGTGGGTGTAGAAAAAGTGTGAAACAAGAGGGAACGAGGAAGGGAAAGATAGGGAGAGAAAGGAGAAAAATGATAGCGAGAGGAGAAAGAGAAAAAAAAAAAAAAAGTGGGGAGCAAAAAAGGAGCGTGAAAAAAGAAGAAAGGGAGAGAAGAAAGAAAGAAAGCAGACCGTTTTTGCTGGAGGATGTTATGACACAAGGAGGATGGAGAGGTGAGAGGTGAAGAGGGAGGTGATTTAAGGCGGTGCTGTGGAAGGGCGGGGCTCCTTACAGGCAAGTGGAGGGAACAAGACGGCAAAAAAAAAAAAAAAACGAAAAAAAAAAAAAAACCGTCGGGAATGTAGAATATTCCTTTAAAGACGAGCCGAGTACATAGGTATAGGCCCCCTTGTACTCTAGGAAGATTTATTGTGTTTGTATATAGTTTGTAATAGTTTGTAAGGGTGATATGTTACCCCTAAATATAGTAAACTGAATAAAAATTATATCAGTATATATATATATCCATGCTTCGTAAAATCGTCATACCATTTTTTCTTTATAGTGTCTTGGAGGGTTAATAAATGCCTATTGGGTATTATTATGAATATTCAGATGTGGAGGGTTTGTTTGATTCACGAATACTGTAAGAGGTTCAGTGTCGTGGGGTACATCACTGGAAGAAAGCACTTAAGAGTTTCATCTTGGCCCACGTATTTATTTAACGATTCTTAGAACAGCCCCGACCACCAGGCAAGACCCTAACTAAACTCCCACACGCCCTTTAATGTTTCGCTATTTTTGGTCTGGTATAAATCTCAGACTAATATGTATCCGGTTGCTGAGAGAGTGAAGGACTTGTGGCCAGCTCTCTAAAGCAAACTCGGAGGTTTCAAAGTTAGATATCGTCCCAGTGCACAAATATTCATCGTACCGTAACGCTAACCTCAAGTGCCTTGGTATATATATAAAAAAGTTTTGATACATTTTTGCCGCTCGTTCCTCGATAATTCATATTTAGTTTTCAGTCACTTATTCCTGCGTATCACCAAGATAACTCATATTTAAAACAACATCAATATTTGAAAAATAAGGCCTGATTAATATTTAAATAGTCACTTTTTCCAGCCTTTCCTCCCAAGCAGTCTCGAGGGATGAACCAGTCTCTTGCTCTTGTTGGCACGAGTAGCGGCCCATCAACACTATTGCATCCTGGGGGCCAACAAGAACCCTGCAGTCACCACCACTCCACTTGACTCATGGATGGAGTTCTGGAAATTGTCACGTGGCCGGAAGCAGTGGAGGGACTTTAATCGACAGCCCAAGAGAAAAACAAACAAAATATATAACTAAATATTATAAAGGAAATGATGTCAAAACCTTATTCTAAACAACTCTGGTCGAAGATTCTTGATGACTTTCAGTGAAGTGAAAATCTGTTAAATCTACTTAGTTTGTCTAATAGTGCGTCTTTGTCGACCACCACTATATTGATGGAGCTGTCCTTCCTGTCACTGTTTATTTATACACACAGTCTTCGTGAGTCGAGTTTCTGTAGAGTTACATAAGCACTCCTAAGGCTGTATGTCGTAAAGTGTAAGTAACAAACTGATGTGTGTGTGTGTGTGTGTGTGTGTGTGTGTGTGTGTGTGTGTGTTGCGTTGCTTGGCTCGAACGGATTCTCGCTTGATATATTACGCTTGTTAACAATGTTTGCTTTGTATAATCGACAATAGGGAGGCTTGTTGATCGCCAGCGTGTGTGTCCTTGTATGTGTTGTATGTGTTTGCGTATACATGTATATATATCATGATCACGTTGTAGGATGTCTTTTCGTGATTCGTACAATTCAGGATGAATCTTATATACGTGAAGGATACATGCAAGTAGTTAGAAGTAAGGGTGTGGAGTTGGAAGTGGAGTTGGAAGTGGAGTTGGAAGTGGAGTTGGAAGTGGAGTTGGAAGTGGAGTTGGAAGTGGAGTTGGAAGTGGAGTTGGAAGTGGAGTTGGAAGTGGAGTTGGAAGTGGAGTTGGAAGTGGAGGTGGAGTTGGAAGTGGAGTTGGAGGTGGATGTTCTGTGTTCCACGCCTTGTGCCTGCAATTTACATATGAGTGAGGGCATTAGACAGAAGGGCTGAGGCAGTTCCTTTTACACGCACCTTGAAGATAACCTTTTGCCTGTAAGATTTTAAAGATTATTTCTGACAACGATATTATAATGTTGACTTTGAATTTGGTGAACATTTGGTGAACATAGATGTACATATTATAGGCTACATCTGAATTCATGTTTCCTTGTGTCTACTTTGTGTGTAGCAGGTGACTTGAGGCCATTAAGTATTTATTTAACTATATACAATCAAGGTTTAATATGGACAACTAAGGACATAACACTGCCATTCACTGATTTCACTAGTACGAGTGTAAAATATGAGTTCACTGCTTTTTTTTACTAAAACAATAACTTTAAATTAACAGACAAAAGAACAGTGAAGATGTGAAATTTGTATTATATTTATTATTTTCGTTCTGAATAGCACACATGGTGATCTCCACTTTTACTCTGACATATTTTTCCTTCGGCAGCTTTCCTCACATTATCTGCCCAAGCTTTTAACACCAAATTTTAAAACTTGACGTCTTTCCTCAAATCAGTATTTTCACACCACCGCCCAAATCAGCAATATTATCACACACTTCTTTCAGTCCCTCTTTTCGCTACACCACATACCATTCCCATTAGCCTGATCACAGTTTCTCGTCTCTCACCCCAGCCCCAGACACCCTTATATCCCCTCTTGCCTTGCTTCCCACCCCTGCCTCAGTCACCCTTCTCGCACCCCATTACCCTGTCCCATAACCCCTACCTACACTGCCTCTGCTCCTCTCCCAACACCACTCCCCCAGTTCCTCTCCCCCCACCACTCTCCCCAATGCCCCAGCTCCTCCCCACCCCACCACTCCCCCCACTGCCCCTACCTCTTCCCCTTGCTCCGGTACCTCGAGACTCCGGCCTTTGCATCAATATTGCACGCTTAATCCGCTTCCCAGTACTGCACCTGACCTGCTCTCCAGCCCTCAGCAGGTGTGGCAGTAGACAGACCACTAAACCCCCAGTAGGAACGGCAGCAAAACTCTCACCGTGTTGAATTTCAGCAGATGTAGGTAAAGCATTAGTGAGAGCGTAGCACCAACCATTAGCGGGTATATGTGGCAACAATTTGACACACGTTGACAAAAAAGTGGAGTAGTATCGGGCAGACTGCAGCAGGTAGGGCAGCAGACACACACACACACACCAACACACACACACACACACACACACACACACACACACACACACACACACACACACACACACACACACACACACACACACACACACACCAACCCACTACCTAAATCGGTCACTGACATTCGGCTCTGAATTACGCCGTGGTTGGCGAGGCGTAGATTAAATTTCTGACTAAATTCAAGCCCGACTTGCAATTTCATGATGGGGTGTAGTGGCGGGTGGTCCCTCACTGGCCGTGGTGGGGGCAGGGAAGGGAAGGGAAAGGAAGGGAAGGGAAGGGAAGGGTGGGATGTTAGGGAAAGGAAATGATGGGAGGAAAGTAAGGGAAATGGTATAGGGAGGGGAGAACGAAATATGGATGTGAAAAGATGGGGGAAAGTGAGAGGAGGGAATAAGGAGAGGAGAGAGAAATAAAAGGAGGAAAACAAATATATGTGCACTGAAGAATATATATCTCTCCATGGCAGCTTGTCACAAAGAACTCGTTCAACTCAAACACCAAACAAGAGGAAACATTGAGCCAGGAACACACATAATTATAATCATTGTATAAACTATCACGTCTTCTCATCCTTTCTCATGTCTAGTTCCTTCATAATTATTTTCTTAGATATTTCTCTATTTTGACTATAATAATATTTGCTTTCGCTCGTCTTGTTTCATTTACACATTTATCTTTTACCTCCTGTTTCATATTTCTTTTCATAAATATTCTTTCCTATCATCTCTTCTCTCCTCCTCTTCAACCTTCCTTCATCTCCTCCCTTCCCTCCTCTTCAACCTTCCTTCATCTCCTCTCCCTTCCCTCCTCTTCAACCTTCTCTCCTTTCCAATCTTTCCTGCACTCCAGTCCCCTCTTTTCTTCTCTCCCCTCTTCTCCTCTGGTTCTCTCGCCTCTCCACTCGGGTCTCTGGCAGAAACAGCTTATTCCTCCTCCTCATTCCCCCTTCACGTCAATCCTCCCCTCTCGTGAGAAATGTTTGCAAAGCGTAATATTAATGAGAGGGAAGGGGATGAAAATGATGGACTGCCAAGAGAAGAAAAGCGACAAGCACGGATAAACAAACTAAGGAATAAGGGAAGGGAGATGGTAAGGAAGGAGAGGAAGGATAGGAGGATAAAGGAAAGGAAGGAGAGGAAGGATGGGAGGATAAAGGAAAGGAAGGAGAGGAAGGATGGGAGGATAAAGGAAAGGAAGGAGAGGAAGGATGGGAGGATAAAGGAAAGGAAGGAGAGGAAGGATGGGAGGATAAAGGAAAGGAAGGAGAGGAAGGATGGGAGGATAAAGGAAAGGAAGGAGAGGAAGGATGAGAGGATAAAGGAAAGGATGGGGTAAGGAGGGTGTAGGATGTAAAGGGATGTGGAGAGCAGAAATGAGTTGTGGATGAGGGTTGATATACTGTAGGATAGGGATGGAACTGAAAATGAAAGGATGATGAAGAGGGAGGTGGAGGGAGTTAAAGGGATGGAGATTCTGGAAGTAATTCATCTATACTGTAAGGGTTGAGGAGGGTATGGAAGAGTCAGTCTGATTGGTGAGTAACAAACTGGATTACTATTAATTCGTATTCCTTTCTCTGTTTACCTTCATACTCTGTCCAGTTATCCTGTCTCTGCCCACCACCTTCCCATTTCATCTGCTACAGTTCACCTCTTCTTCTCTTTTCCTCTTCCTCACACCCTTGTTTATTCACCAGTCCTTTTATCTCTTCATCCAACTTTATTCTTCCTGAAACCCAAACCTTTTCTGTACAATATATCCATAGTTGCCATATTGGGTTTGGAACGTTATGGTGTGCATGGGTCTTAAAACTCTTGACGGTGAAACAATATTAGGTGTTTCCCCACAATGAAGTTTCAGTCGCTGATCATATACGAACTTCTTAATTAAAACATTCACGCTGCTACTAATATATTTATAACATTCGGGATATTCTCTCGTTTTGCTATCTGCAGTTGAGCGCAACGTCGCATGTCGGGACGTGTGTGTGTGTGTGTGTGTGTGTGTGTGCGTGTGCGTGCGCGTGCGTGTGTGTGTGTGTGTCGATACGGGTACATAGTACAATTATTTTCACCTCCCGTTTTAAAACAATTTACCTTTCTCACTCCTTCCTGCCTCTGTACAGTTTTTCCGTTTTCTCTCTTATTCCCTTCTGGATTTTACCTCACTCCTTCATCTCCTACATTCACCTTCCCACCCTACTCCCTTCTTCCTCTTCGACCCTGCATCCTATTCCACTCCCTCTCACACTCCCCAGCCACAACCAGGAGTGAGGGTAGTAGTGTAGGAGTAGATGGGCCGAGCAGAGCGAGGGTGAACTGCAGGCCACGTCAGATAGCCGAGGTAAATCAACGTCTCCAGTCAGTCGGAAAGCAAAACAAACCAGCCCAGAGTACAGCGAAAAAATGAGAGAGAAAAATAAATGTGCAAACAAGCCTCGCATGTTTTTTTCTTCGTCTCGGAATATTTACACACACACACACACACACACACACACACACACACACACACACACACACATAGAGGTATGTACTGTACGTGATATGCGTCACTAACCACGTGCAAGGTTAAAAGTGGAAGCCGTACTCGCGTTCATGAAAAAGCACACACAACAACATAATGTATGCACACCTTGTATACACTAAAAATGCCTATACTGTACACACATATTCACACATTAACTCAAACCACATGACACACATGCACACTCACATCATTACCTAACACACACACACACAGACAGCCTTACCCAACACACACACACACAGACAGCCTTACCCAACACGCACACACACACACACACACACACACACACACACACACACACACACACACACACACACACACAGACAGCCTTACCCAACACACACACACACAAGCAGAGTAGACTCCTTCCGGCATTCAGGGAGGCATCTTGAGGGATTAGGGTTAACGGCGCGGGGTGTCAGCTATCCATCTTGGCCTAAACAAAGAGTCGTGGCCGGAGCTTCGAGGCGGCACGATTTAAAAAGTTCCGGGAAACAGAGTGGGTTGGAAGTTGTTCAGTTAATCATGTATTTAGTGGGTGAGTGAGGAGGAGGGAGAGTGAGTCGCAGAGAAATTTAGTTTTAGAATAAAGTCTAAATAAACACACATATATACATACAGTTTACTTTTTTTTATATATATAGTTTTTAACTTTGATTGAAGATGTGGAGTGGTAAGAGTGAGAGTGAGAGCAGCAGAGAAATTTAAGTTTAAAATAATGCCTACATAAATAAATATATGTTTTTTTGTTTTGTTTTTCATAGTTTCTAACTTTGATTGAAGATGCAATGAAGAGAGGCTGGATGTGGTTGTGGTGTTGTTGGTAGTGAGTGGTGACAACAACAATTAACGTAGGTTTTGGTCGTGGAAGTTGGAGGTACAAAGTTGAATACAGAACTCGGTGGCATCATTTGTGTTGCTCACCATTTGTTTGTTATCTTAATTAAGGGGAGGTTTTTTATTTTTGTTAATTCCGACGGCTACTGATTCTTCCTAACTACACCTGAAAACAGAAATGGAGAAATGGGAGAGAGACCTTCCAATTCATAAACAAAAGAATCTCCCCCTCTAAGTTGAAGTTTACTGAATAATATTATCTCTGTGTTGAATAATTGATTGCTGGTCTTATACGACGAGTTCGTTTCCTCTAAGCTAATAAACAATTCTTCTTAACATTTTGGGCGAATGAAAGATGAGGTAAAGATTGACATAATAAAAGCATTTTAACCTGTGAGTGGTGGATAATGTTCTGGTAAAGAGATAGACTACCTGATATTCATTATGTTTATTACCGTATGATTATTAGATTTGTGATGTTATATATAATCCATACATATGAATTCATCAAGTATTCTGTCAAAACATCATGTGAAGAAGCTAAAAACAACTTGTCTTTTAAAGGACAAGACCAGAAATAAATGCCCAACTGAATGAGCCTTGGCAGTGAAGTTGTAAAGAGCGAGGTGTTCCTGAACCAAGTATTTTCACCATTTGTGGAACCGAGGATAATTCTTACTTGCGATGTCTGGGGGTGATTGATGTCGAGATGTACAGTCGGGGACAAAAATAATCATTCAGATATTGTTTTCAATTTCTCATATGATGGTATTGTTTTGAGTTGTGTGTAGCTGATTGTAGTAAATAATAAGATGGTACTTAACCTATTTATTGGAAAGTTTATCAGCTAAGGAACAGAGGGAAGTTGTCAAACTATTACGTGAGTTACCCCTATATGGATGATTATTCTTGACTCCGACTGTACATGAGAGAGAGAGAGAGAGAGAGAGAGAGAGAGAGAGAGAGAGAGAGAGAGCATGGAGTGGGGAAGATGGATGAGTGTATTGTAAGAGGAGGTGTTCAATGTAGAAGGGGAGTTTCAGGGGAGGAGGTGTAGGATGATGGGTTTCAGAATACAGGCAAGAAAAAAAAAAGTGGCTTAAAATTTGGTTAAAACATCTGATAAATATAAAACTGTACATAAAGAAAGTAAAAAAGTGAAGGTAAAGTGTTAGATGAAAAAGAGTTAGAGAATGGAGAGTTTTGTGTAAGGGTACGAGAGGGAGGTTGGAGGGGAAATGTGTGGCGACAGAGAGGTAGTTTGGAGGCTCAGACTAGTGGGTAGATGGATGAGACTATAAATGAACACTGCAATACGGTGCCATTGAAACGAAGCTGTAAGACCCAACATAAATTCTCTGACTCCCACGACCAAAGGAGAGAGAGAGAGATTGCTAAAACCCACATCCCTCCTCTTCCTCCTCCTTCTCTTCCTCCTCCTTGACTTGCAGTGTCACGAAATAGCCACGATCATTTCTAAAACCCCGGAGAGGTAAAAGTGGAGAACATTTCCAGACTCAGCATCTTCATCCCTTCATCCCCCTCGAATATTTGTGAACTCCCTGCGTCAACTTCCATTGGAGGACGATCAATCCTGGCACAAAGATTCTCGCATCAGCTGATTCACGTGTAAGGGGAAGGGAGAGGACGGCGCTGACAGAATGTGAAGATGGATCGAAAACACCCATAAGGCTCAGAGTCCCCTTATATTTGGCCACGCATAGGAGCCTTGCGGACGTGTTATCCAAGAGTCATTATCGCTAATGTTCCCTCATATGTTGCTCTCGGGAAGCGCCATAACGAATAGAGAAGGAAAGAATTTGCTTGTGTGCGTGTATACTCCCCTTCCCCTCCTCCCCTCCACCTCCCCCCTACACCTCCACCTCTACCTCCACCTCTCCCCCCTCCACCTCTCCCCCCTCCACCTCCACCTCCACTACCACCCTCCTCCACCTCCACCTCCACTACCACCCTCCTCCACGGACTCGCTCTGCTGAAAGAGAGAAAAATTGGAATCATCGGAGCGTTAATGGCCGTCAGCGTGGTGTTGGAGGAGTGGCGGAGTTTTGCATTGATAGTCTTGGCTCGTGCTGGCTCAAGGGGCAACTGACATATTACCCTCTGTGGTGGTGGTGGTGGTGGTGGTGATGGAGATGGTGGTGGTGATGGTGGTGATAGTGGTGGTAATGGTGGTGATGGTGGTGGTGGTGATGGTGTTATGTTAATTTGGGGTCCCCTTATTCCTGTCCAGTTCTCTTTTCTTTAGCCCCTGTTCTCTCTCTCTCTCTCTCTCTCTCTCTCTCTCTCTCTCTCTCTCTCTCTCTCTCTCTCTCTCTCTCTCTCTCTCTCTCTCTCTCTCTCTCTCTCTCTCTCTCTCTCTCTTTCTTTCTGTTTTCGTTACCATTCCGGATAGTCTATCAGTCCTTGCCTCCCTTCCCTCACGTCTGCGAACTTCCCATGTACAATTTTGTTCTATGCCACATGGGTTCTGTTGCTGGCTGGGCCTTGATGTTCTATCTTTCCCGGGCCGTGTTACCTGAGGTCCCGTGGGCTGCATACCTGAGTTGTCCTCCCTCTCTCACGCCTTGCCTTTCCTCTCCCCCTTGTATTCCCGATCCGCCCTCACCTAGCTTGTTCCCATCCCTGCCACCCCTCCCTTACATTGTGTTCCTTGCTGCCTCCCTGCCTTCTCGTCCCTGCCACTCCTCCCTTACATTGTGTTCCTTGCTGCCTCCCTGCCTTCTCGTCTCTGCCACTCCTCCCTTACATTGTGTTCCTTGCTGCCTCTCTGCCTCCTCACCTTCCCAGTCGTCCAATGAACATGAATTAGATTATATTTCCGAATAATCTTAATTCCAAAGTTAGTTTATTTCTGGAAGGTAGGCCTATTATTAAAGTCCTCATCTATCTTTACTTTGCCGATATTTGTCGATGGAACAAATATTAATCACTTGACTGATTGCACAAAACAAATGTAGGCAGTTCAGATACCGTAATTCACACACGCATTTTAAAGCACAAACAACATTTCCAAGTCATCTTCCTCCAGCTTCCTCTCCTATATAGACCTCGTTTTACCAACTCTCGTATAAACCCTCCTTCGTCGTTTGATAATTTTTGATGATTTTATCTCGCTTTTTTTTTCACATTTCGCCTTTTTCCATATGCTGTTTTTTCCCTCCCGTTATATTTCATTATATTATTTTCTATTTTCTTCATTTTTATATCCAATATTCTTTCCTCCTTCAATATATAATTTTGTGTACCTTATCAATATTTTCTCAATATCCTATGTACCCTCCCACCCCATGCAACTCATACCCAAAAGTGCGTGTGGTGTTTTTGTGTCGAGGGTATAAAAAAAAATTATATGCAAAAGCCGTCACCCATCAGATAAGACTCTGACGGGGGACTGACAAATGCCGCTATGAATATTTGGCCTCTGAGGAATATTTACAGACTCGCTTGACGGTCATTACACACACAAACACCGTCGGGGTCAAGTAGGCAGGGTTCCTTGTTTGTTTGTGTGTGTGTGTTTGTGTGTGTGTGTGTGTGTGTGTTGTAATAATAATAATAATAATAATAATAATAATCGGTTTATTGTGTGTGTGGTGTTGTGTGTGTATTTGTGTGTGTGTTTACGTGTGTGTGTGTGTGTTTACATGTGTGTGTGTGTGTTTACGTGTGTGTGTGTGTGTGTTTACGTGAGTGTGTGTGTGTGTTTACGTGTGTGTGTGTGTGTTTACGTGAGTGTGTGTGTGTGTTTACGTGTGTGTGTGTCTGTGTATCCTTTTTGTATTTTACTGGTTATTATTGACTAAACCAGGTATATCCTTTAGAAAAATATGACATTTGAGAGGGAAAGGATATTAACAGGAGAAAAGAAATTAAGACGAGTGTAAGATGAGACAAGAAAAAAATATAAAAGAAAAGTTTTACGAAAGAAGTTGTAATAATAATAATAATAATAATAATAATAATAATAAAATGAAAGGATAATACGGAGATGAAAGGAGGAAATGGACAGATTGTGAAAGAGAACGTAGAAAGGGGAAGAGGGAAATTATGAGAGAAATGTGGCGAGGGTGGAAAGAAAAGGAAGGAGGAAAGGAAATGAGAGGTGGAACGGGGAGAACGACGAGAATGGGAAGAAGATAATAATGAGAAGGAAAGGAAGGGGAAGAGAAAAGAAGGGTGGTGACGATAGGAAAGAATTGGGAAGATTGATGAGAGAGAGAGAGAGTGAGAAAGAGAGAGAGAGAGAGGTGAGGAAAAGTAGGAGAGGTGAGGGAGAGTAGGAAGTTGAGGGAGAGAGAGAGAGGTGAGGGAGAGTAGGAAGTTGAGGAAGAGTAAAGGGAAGATGAGTGAGTACAGAAGAGGTACACGAATGAGAGTGAAGGAGGGAAAGTAGAAATAAAGTAAGAGTAAAGTGAAAGTAAAAGGAGATTAGGGAGAACTATACGTAGGCACAGAATAATATAATAATAGAGCTATAGGAATGTAGGACGAGTGGTGGCAGTGGAAGGAAGAGTGGTCGGTGGGTCGGTACTCATTTCTCAACAGAGTGAAAGGCTGGCTGGCTGGCTGACTTCATAGGTTCAGCCTCGGTAAGAATAATTATGTAATACACTCATGAATACAGATTGAACAGCCTCACTGGAACGTATAACGAAGCGTACGGTTAAAAAAAAAAATATATATATATATATATGTGTGTGTGTGTGTGTGTGTGTGTGTGTGTGTGTGTAGGAACCTGTGAGAGATATTTGATTCAACAACGCTTTTTTTTTTTTTTTTTTTTTTTTTTTTCACACACGAGAGTATCAGGTTATACAGAATAAAGCATGCAGTGCTAAGGGGGCAGTACACTATTCGTATTTCTGGATAAAATTATTCCTCCAAACTATTCCAAGCAACAGGACAACATTTATTTTGGTCAACCTGCAATGATCCTGTTTCTTGGTAGGATATGCTATGGAGGAATCGAGACGCTCCAATGTACCAGAAGTATACTATCCCCTTAAATTATTTACATGATACTTGAGAGACGGTCAAATCTGGAAATATACCTCGGTACGAATCGACTCTCAGCATTTTAAGTGACACGAATCGAACAAGTCCAAAGATAAATTGCGGGACGAGATTATGGCCCCAAGACGCATCAGATTTGGCGAGTGTCCTGACGTCTGGGAAGGAAGGAAGGAAAGAAGGAAGGAAGGAAGGGAGGAAGGAAGTAAGGACGGAAGGGAGGAAGGAAGGAAGTGAGGAAGGAAGGACGGAAGGTAGGAAGGAAGTAAGGACGGAAGAAAAGAAGTAAGAAAGGAAGGAAGGGTACAATGAGCTGTTTATCGTTCCTGGCTGATGTCCTGAGCTGCATCAGAGTCCCTTATCATCCATATGTCAGGAAAATGGACAAATATAATGACTGATTTGGATATGTGACTGTGGACCTGCTATTTTTTTTTATCTAACGAGGAAAAAGTAAAACTTACTGAACATGGATTAGTCCAGCTAAATGACGATTGTTTGTCATACCTAAATGATAATATAAAAAAATCCTAATTATTTACCCAAAGCTCATAAGAAAAAGGGTAGTACATAATGAAACTCAAGTTATGGTAAACACAATAAAGACTTTCCCATTCTTATCACTTTTCTTCGCGGGAAGGCAAACACCAAAATCATAAATAAAATTGAACTGTATGAAACTCTGGGTTGTGGTGGTTAGGATATGAGAAGAGGAATGTGAAGGAGAGACAGATGAGAAAGTGGAGGTGCTGAGAAGTGCTCGGCTGCAGCGGAAATGAAGTCAGTGGATATGAAGAGAAGGGGATGGCTGAAGGAAGGCGTCAAGAAGTAGGAGATGAGTAGGTGGCGAGAGGAGGGGAAATGACATGGAGGAGGAGGAGGAGGAGGAGGAAGAGGTGAAGGAATATAAGAAGGGTCAAAAACATTATTATTTTGTCGTCGTAGTAGTAGTTGTTGTAGGAAAATGATGGAGTACAGAAAAGGCAGTTTAAGTACAGGCAATGGAAGAAGAAAAAAAGAGGAGATGGAGAATGGGAGAAGAAAGATCGTGATGGAAAGTAGGAGAAAGAACACGTATAGGGAGAGAGGGAAGATAAGGAAGAGGAGCTGTTGAGCAAATACACACAGACAGACCCTGAAGAACCACCGACTGACTGTCTCACAAACATGGACGAAACCAAAACAGTTCCCGACACTCTGGTATAGTTGGTGTAAGAACGTGGAAGGACGTGGGAAGAGAGCGAAGGACAAACTACTCAAGGAATAATGTAACAAGAAAGAAGAATACAGAGAGAGAGAGAGAGAGAGAGAGAGAGAGTATAGTTTGAGTGTATACAAGATGGGTGAGGCATGGAGAATAATCGAGGGGTTTAGGGGGGGGGGGGGGGGGAAGGGGGGAAGGGAGACGTGTGGAGTAGGATCTGGAAGGGTGAGGAAGAGAGACAGGGTAGGGTAGGGATGGAGGGACGAGGACAGGGGTGTGGGGGGTGGGGAACGAAGCTAGGGAGATGGGGGTACCACCTTGACGGAGAACGGAAATTAGTGTCTGGACATGGGGTAGGGGAGAGAGGAGGGAGAGAGGGAGGAAGACGGAAGGAGATAGGGAGGGGAAGAACTGGTGAGGGTGCAGAGAGAGTATGAGAGAAGAAATATGTATTGGAGTATATATATATTTGTATGTATATATGTATGTTGGTGTAGAGATGGCAGAGTATGAGAGAAGAAATATGTATTGGGGTATATATATATTTGTATGTATATCTGTATGTATGTATGTTGGTGTAGAAGTGGCAGAGTATGAGAGAAGAAATATGTATTGGGGTATATATATATTTGTATGTATATATGTATGTATGTATGTTGGTGTAGAGATGGCAGAGTATGAGAGAAGAAATATGTATTGGAGTATATATATATATTTGTATGTATGTATGTATGTTGGTGTAGAAGTGGCAGAGTATGAGAGAAGAAATATGTATTGGAGTACTGTATACATATTTGTATGTATGTATGTATGTGTGTTTGTGTAGAGGTGGCAGAGAGTGAAAATAAAAATATATGGATAAGTGGATGCGGATGAGTGAGTGGACATTTTATTATGGAAGAGTAAACAAATCAACTGGTAAACAAAGAGATAGATACATGGTGAGGGGAAAACTTAGAACTAGCAGGATAGGAAGTTTAGGTAGGATGATGTAAAAGTTGGCATGCTGGATGAAATGAGATGTTGGGAAAGCTGATACGTGGATAAGAACGGGATGGCTTTCGATTCCTCCTGACTATGCCACGAAACAAGCTCCTTCCCTATAGGTTGGTGTTTCGTGGCAATGTTTGAAGGACTCGCTAACCTCCAATTTTCTGACTACATCACGTGGGTCCTTAAAATGAGTTAGAAGTCAGGTGAAGTAGATGTATATGAGTTTGTTAATGGAGTAGCGAGAGTAGAAATCCTGAGATACTTAGGATGCCTTAGGGAATTCATTGCTGGAATAATAAACAAGTGGGATGAGAAATGTCGAGTAATAGTGCATTGTTATTACTGAACAAATAATAAATAATAATTAAATAAACAATGAAATAAACGAAATTGATGTTTGTTATTGATATAAAATGTTACCTAAAATCCCTAAGTTTTTATTCATCAGTTAATAAATAAATAAACAATGAAATAAACGAAATTGATGTTTGTCATTGATATAAATTATTACCTAAAATCCCTAAGTTTTTATTCATCACCAGCTTTACGTAATTCCATTGTTTATCATGACCAATAATTAATTCAGTATTTGCATGGAATCCTACTCTGGCATCATCAGCTTAGTCCTGGTAAAAATGAGAGAGAATCGTGTCCCACAGTTTTCAAATCGTTTGGTATAAATATTTCCACAGTTCCACCGCCGCCACAGAATTAATTTTTCGACGGCAGTGTAAAAACCGCGAAAATATTCTGGTGTCAATATTCGCGCTGTGCTCAGTTCATTCCCTATTGCAAGAGAACAAAAGAGTAATAATTGAGTGCAGATCCATTTATTCCCCGCCCGTATTTCTAGCTGTGAGTCCCAGATGTGAGTATGTATAGAATGTACCGGCAACATATATATATACATATCATACACCTTATTGTTTTACAGGGAAAAAAAAGAAGCGTGTGTATCAATTTAATCAAACTGTATAATAACACTGACCGAGACACTGAAATACAAGGGTTTATTAATACAGGCTACACCGTATGTACAGTCGTGGGGTTAAGTTTCAATACACACATAATACACACATGGAAAAATACTGAGCCTATTTGAGTGTGTGTGTGTGTGTGAACTTAAATACTTGACCTATATATATATATATATATATATATGTGTGTGTGTGTGTGTGTGTGTGTGTGTGTGTGTGTGTGTGTGTGTGTGTGTGTGTGTCCTTACTGTAAATATTTTTCCTTAAGACAGCGTAAAATGATACCGTTCATAGGTGCTTAAACCCTCGTATACATTAAGGTGGAAAAGGGTGGAAATATGTTGAGCTGCACTTTGCCTTATATAGTCTGTAAAGGAAATATATAGAGAAGGAAGCGAGAGCCTCCTTTCACCGGTCCATTAACCCATTAACCCTCCAGTTCTATACAAGTACTGTCGTGCACCATAAGTCTGAGCCCACACACACACACACACACACACACACACACACACACACACACACACACACACACACACACACACACACACACACACACACACACACACACACACACACACACCAAGGAGTAGATGGAGTTGCCAGGTTTTATTTATTTATTCTGTTTAATTTAAGGGACCCTGTGTTATATATAGTGTCAGAAAATTGGAGATAAATGAGTCCTTCAAATATCGCCACGAAACACAACCACCTATAGTGAAGGAGCTTGTTTCGTGGCATAGTCAGGAGGAATCAGAAGTCACCAGGTCTTATACACGATCACAGGGTCCTTAATTAAAGAGAATGGGTAGTGAGTGACCTTAGAGGCTTCTTAATTAATTTACCTTTAAAGTACTGCCTAGTTAATCAAACATCGCTGGGAGAAAACCGTAAACAGAAAAAAAGGCCCACGAATACCACCACTCATGTACCCGATCCTATTAATTAATCCACAGTACATAATGATTCTTTTTGAGTCTGGTAATACGGCCCAGTGACCAACCCAACTATTGTTATTTCTATTAGGAAGCGGAAACTGTGATTGAAACCTTCCTCCCCAAATAACAAACAGCTTTTTGATGACTGTATAGCTGGAATGACCCTCGTGTAGTTGATGAATAGGAGTTTATTTATTTATTTCAGGCCACAAATAATTAACAACCAAATGAAAACATGTGCGTCTATTAATGCTACCGTATATATATATATAAATTATGTAATATTTTCCCGGACGATTAAATGATTTTCCTATATTCATGCCTTCCAGTTAGGTGTGATAATGTATACAATTTAATCGTGTATAAAATTGCATAGGCCATCGCTTGCAATATTATACGTGAGGATATTTTTCAGCTCCACATATGCAATTCATTTATGGGCCAGCAATGAGTATACCCGGTCCCACAGTTCCCCAGCCAACAGAGTCGTGGGTCATCATTCCCATGTACCCAGGCGGCCACCCAGAACATGCCAAGTGCTGTAAGGCTCTGTACAGTACAACAATATCTTCTAGTGGGACCCTGTGATGTAGTCAGAAAATTGGAGATAAGCGAGTCCTTCAAATATTGACAAGAAATACCACCTAGTAGGGAAGGAGCTTGTTTCGTGGCATGGTCAAGAGGAATCAGATGCCTCCAATTTTCATATATACGCGATCACAGGGTCCTTAAGGGAAGGAAAAGTTTCACGAAAGACGGAAGGCGAGTATAGAGGATGGTAAAGGTCACTCCGTAAGTCAGCAAATGAGACGGAGTACGAATGTTCACGAACGTCTTAAGTCTATATAGAGTTGGATAGGGATGATCTCAGTGACTTTGGGAGATGTCTGGACGCTTGTTTTTTACGGCAAATTTGAAGTTCTTATTTTTTTGTGTGTCCCATATAAAGAGCGAAGGAAGAAAAAATATATGTATATAAGTAGTAATTATTTAATGTAGGGTGGACGTAAGGAGGTATAAGGAAATAAAGTGTGAAAATAAAAAAAATTAGGGGGACGGGAGGGAGGCAGAATAAAAGTAGAAATCCGGTTAAATATATTGCCTTAGGCTCAAATGGCGAAACTAATTGTGAAAGTATCCTGGGTAAACTTTTATAATTAAGTTGAGAGGGGCCAATGTTTTCACTGTGCTCCTTTGTTATTGGGACCAGGACGAGGAAGAGAAGAAGGAAAGGGAGGAGAATGAGGAGATAAAAGAGAATGAGAATGAGGTGATGGAAAAAAAGAAGGAAAAGGAGGAGAATGAGGAGATAAAAGAGAATGAGAATGAGGTGATGGAAAAAAAGAAGGAAAGGGAGGAGAATGAGGAGATAAAAGAGAATGAGAATGAGGTGATGGAAAAAGACGAGGAGGACGAAATGAAGAAAGGGAGATTGGGAGCAGAAATTAGGGAGATTAGAAAAGGGAGATTAGTAGCAGAAATGAAAGATCAAAGTGAAAGAATGCAGGAAAAGTAGAAAAATGAGGGACACGAAGAAAATTATGAATATTTACACTCATAACTTTGGAGAAGATACCAACACGAATTATAAAAAAAAAAAAAAAAAAAAAAAAAAAAAAAAAAAATGTAAAATTGAGGTGAAGAGAAAGAGGAAGAAAAATATATATTCTATAATGTGAGAATATGTGAAAAATAATGCAAATGCACCGAGGAAAATATTAATTGGAGTGATTTTTAATTATTGAAAAAAATGGAATATATTTTTCATGAGGATAGGTGTGGCAAAGGTGTATCTCAAAGCAAAGCAAAGGGAAGAAGAAAAATGGTGGTGGTGTTATGCCGCAGAAAGTTGGAGAAAATCGCGTCCTTTTGGGTACGACGAGTGTTATTTGGTTGAGTAAAATCGTCACTCTTTAGCTATATGAATACTAAATAAGTAAATAAATACTAGTTATATAAATACTAAATAAGTACCGTAAATAAATACTAGCTATATAAATCGTCATTCTTTAGCTATATGAATACTAAATAAGTAAATAAATACTAACTATATAAATACTAAATAAGTATATAAATACTAGCTATATAAATACTAAATAAGTATATAAATACTAGCTATATAAATACTAAATAAATAAATATATACTAAAGAAGTAACTAAATATCTAAATAAGTTAAGGAATAACTGTAGGAAAAAAGAAAGAAGGAATATAATGGGGGAGAGCTGAAGACAAAAATGGTAAGGTGGAGAAAAAAATTAATGTCTTAGGTTCAAATGGTGAAATTAATTGCGTGTGAAAGTATCCATCTTAATAAGAATAAAGGGAGTTGAGATTTTATAAGCATTCAAGTTATAGTAGGTTCTGCGATCCCTTCCCCCACCCTACCCCCAGCCCCACCCCTACTCCCACCCCCACTCCCACCCCAACCCTCACCCCGACCCCCACTCCCACCCCCACCATCCGTGTCCCAGAAGGAAAATAAAATTGATGGAAGGAGGTCTTGAGTGAGGAAAACACGAGGTGAAGCCACAAGGAGGAGGAAAATGAAGCCTCAAATGAAGCCCCCAAGTCCCAAAGGCAAGACGGTCTAACTCTTGGTAAAAAGTGAAGCTCCGACAAGTTCCTGTCTGATTTTATTTTATTTGCCCCCTCCCCTCCTCCTCCCCTCTCCCCTCCCCTCCCTCCCCTCCTTTCCCCCCCCCTTCCCTTCCCTCCCCTTCCCCTCCCCTCCCCTCACCTCTCCTCCCCTTCCCTTCACCTCCTTCCCCTCCCCTCCTTCCCCAATCCACCTTGAGGCATCATCATATTCACTGGAGTTATTGCTGCTTCTTCCGCCGACACACTCCTTGACGTGGAAGTGGTGATGGTGATGGTGATGGTGATGGTGGTGGTGGTGATGGTGGTGATGGTGGTGGTGATGGTGGTGGTGGTAGATATAGTGGTAGGGTTAGAGGTGTCGGTGGTTTGATTCTAGTAGTGGTAATAGTTGTAGTAGTAGTTGTAGTGGTGTTGGTGTTGGTGGTGATGGTGACAAAGTGGTGTCCGTAGTGGTGATGGGGGTGGTGTTGATGGAGGCAAGGTTGAAGTTAGATTTAAAAGGTGTCGATAATGGTGGTGAAGGTTGTAGTTGTTGTAGAGGTACGATATGATGTGAAAGTAGAGAAATAGGTATACTATAATGTAGTTGTAAGAAGGATTTGTAAGTAGAGTGATGGTGGGTGGAGGTGGTATACGTTTGAGACTCTCTTGGAATATGGACGGAGTTAAGGAAAGGGGGACAGACAGATGAAAGAGGGAGATAAGGAGAAAAACGGAAGGAGGGAAGATGGGGATACACAGATGAAGAGCCCATCATAATTTATAGTGGCTGTAAAAGGATTGCACGAAAGATTATTAATACACACTCTATCATATGGTTGTGAAACATTGGATGTCATTATAATGAGAAATCGAGAGTAAGAAAAGTAGAGATGGATATGTTGAAAAAATATAGGAACACCGTCGCTACAAACTTTTGCTCGATAAAAGAGTGATGGCAAGAACAACAAAGTTCCCTATATAAAGACATAAACCAATGAGCAGAATAGCGACCTTATCCCTGGCTTACACAAGGCCGCTGGTGGGCTCGAGTAGGCCCACCACCGTTCGTCCTTTATACATATATATGATCTGGATCCGGCCTAGCTTTTATGAGAAATTCCCAGCGTGAGGGTACTTTTATTACCGGACCGGCTGCGCTGGAACTCCGCACTGGAATTTTCTCTCGTTTTCCTCACCTCATTAGATGTGTACAGGATTACGTCGCCCTTCTTGCAACCTGACTTACTTTTCCAGTCTGTAATTTTTACTCTGGCTTATACAGGGAGATGACGCCCCTCCCTCCCCTGCAACTCTACATCATCATTCCATCATTATAATTTCTCGTGTACCATTTTCCTTTGTTTACTTTCTTGTTTTGAGGTGAAGCTGACGTGTGATGATTTATCGGCACTGTTATGGTGGGTGGTTGAAGGTGAAGTAGTTGTTGAAGGTGATGTTGTAAATTAGTAGTGGTTGAGGGTGATGTGGTGAACGTTTGGGTCGTGGGTGGGTAGGGTCCCGTGGGTGGATGTAGTGTCTTGAATTGATGGATGACTGACTGGTAAAGGAAGGGTGTTGCTGGAGGTGTGTGTTGTAGTAAAGTGATGGAAATAGTGTGATTGATGTGTGGTGTGTGTGGGGGAGGAGGGGAGGGGGTGTAAAGGAGGGTAAGTGGATGGAAGACGTCAGAAGGGTTGAAATATTTTGCGAGTTGACGCAAATGTGACACTTGTTTTGTGCGTGTGTGTGTGTTGCAACATCTGAAGGATTTGGGATATATAATATTATCTTGTGTTGAGTGCACATCTGTGTGTGTGTGTAAAAGGTAGGTCGGCACTCTGTTTTATGCTTAGCTGAAGTAGAATTGACACAGGAGCCAGGAGCGAGGGTCGGGCCCAGGCCACGCTTAATGTTTCATTTATATGTATCTATTCCATTAATCTCGGGGGGGAAAAAAAAAGCCGGCTTCTCTCTTTCTCTCAAAAATAATATATCAGTAATGAAACAAGAAAATAGTATAAGAATGTACTGAGGTTAAGGGGCATATTATGGCGAATTAAGAGGCTATTCATTCCGACAGACTGTGACACTTAACAAACTATCCCAGTGTTACGTACGTGCTCTTTTGGGGGGTTAGAGGATAGGAAAACCACAAAACCTCCAATTCGCCGCCGACTGTATGACAAAACATGACAAAAATCCCCCTTTAATTGACGACGAGGAAAAAAAGGTGTGGTAAATGAACGAGAAGGAGTCAGTGAAGTGGAGATGAGTAGTGGGTTGTGTAGAGGGTAATGACGGGTAATGGTGGCCACCGCAACGAACCCTGAGAGGTGTTATTCTTCGGCGTCCATTTGAGCTTTGTGATCTGCACCGCCTCATATAAAACTCCCCACCAGCCTGAATTTTCCGGGGGCCTCGGTGGGTGGTTGGTTGGTTGGTTGGTTGGTTGGGTGGTTGGGTGGTTGGTTGGTTGGTTGGTTGGTTGGGTGGTTGGTTGGTTGGGTGGTTGGGTGGTTGGTTGGGTGGTTGGTTGGGTGGGTGGTTGGGTGGGTGGTTGGTTGGTTGGTTGGTTGGTTGGTTGGTTGGGTGGTTGGTTGGTTGGTTGGTTGGTTGGGTGGTTGGTTGGTTGGTTGGGTGGTTGGTTGGTTGGGTGGTTGGTTGGGTGGTTGGTTGGGTGGTTGGGTGGTTGGTTGGTTGGGTGGTTGGTTGGTTGGTTGGTTGGGTGGTTGGGTGGTTGGTTGGTTGGGTGGTTGGTTGGTTGGTTGGTAGGCAGGCGTCACGGGGAAACATTATTACGAACGAAGTATCTTAGGGTACGATGACGAAAGAAAAAAATCGTGCCTGTTTCCATTTCTCGTTCTGTCTGTAAAAGTTGCCGGCTATGCTTAGTTATACGCGCCTCTAACTTGATATATCGTAGTTTATTCCATCCAGTCTAATGATACCTGACGTAACTTACTCTAACGTGACCTTTGTTGACCGAATTTAGTCGAATGTATATAGGATGTAAACCCTCGTGGAATTTATATATATACATAATCTCTGTACCATGAGAAAAGCTTATTATATACTGTTGTGTCATTATTGCTTTGTTGGATGCTAATTCTATTTGTCATTTGTCTTTGTTAGGTCCAAAATCTCGTTAAGATGGAGTATACTGTATGTTACATTATTATAGATTATTCCAATTTCGGTCATGCTTCTCTAAATAAAAACAAGATAAGTTAAATAAACAACGAAAAGTAGCACAAAGCCGAGTTCCAAGAGAGTGAGGAAATGCCCAATAAAACCAACCCAGAAATATATAGTTGTTATGGGAAAGCGAGGAGAGACAATCAAGGGTATAGGAACAGCAACACAGTGATAGAGGGAAGGTCGTTAGCGGCGGGCGGTGTGAGAGATAGGGTCCGGTAATTGGACGTTTGGGAGGAGAAGCCGTCGAAACAAGGGAAAAACAAGAGAGAGAATCATAAGAGCTGAGGCAGAGGGATGGGGTTTTGGGAGAGCATGTATAAGGGAAGGGGTTTGGGGAGAGCATGTATAAGGGAAGGGGTTTTGGGAGCGCATGTATAAGGGAAGGGGTTTGGGGAGAGCATGTATAAGGGAAGGGGTTTGGGGAGCGCATGTATAAGGGAAGGGTTTTTGGGAGAACATGTATAAGGGAAGGGGTTTTGGGAGAGCATGTATAAGGGAAGGGGGGAGTAGGAGGAGGAGGAGAAGATAATAAAGAGGAGTGAGAAGAGGAGGAGGAGAAAGAGGAGAAGAAGAAGATAATAAAGAGGAGTGAGAGGAGGAGGAGGAGAAAGAGAAGAAGAAGAAGATAATAAAGAGGAGTGAGAGGAGGAGGAGGAGAAAGAGAAGAAGGAGAAGATAATAAAGAGGAGTGAGAAGAGAAAAAGGAGAAGATAATAAAGAGGAGTGAGAAGAGGAGGAGGAGAAAGAGGAGAAGATAATAAAGAGGAGTGAGAAGAGGAGGAGGAGAAAGAGGAGAAGATAATAAAGAGGAGTGAGAAGAGGAACTGGTGATAATGAGGGCAACAAGCACCAAAGACCAGAATCTTGCCGGCCACTGGGTGATTGTAACTTTGTGCCTTTAGCGACCGGGGACAAAAGGGGGCGAGACTCCCCCCTCCCTCCCTCCCTTCCTTCCTCCCTTAACCTCCTTTCATTCTCCCTTCCTTTTCCCTTACTTCGACCTTCCTTTATCCTCCTTTCCTTCCTTTTCCCTTACTTCAACCTTCCTTTATCCTCCTTTCCTTCCTTTTCCCTTACTTCGACCTTTCCTTCCTCCTTCCTTTATCCATTTTTTTTCCACCATCCTTCCTCCCTTATTTCAACCTTTCTTTTCCCTTACTTCCACCTTCCTTTATCCTTTTTTTTTCTCCTTCCTTCCTCCCTTCCTTCCTTCGCCCCTGTTCCTTCCTTTCATCTTTCTTTTTCCCCCTTTTTTACCCTACCATTCCCCCCTTCCTTCCACCTTCCTTTACCCCCTTTCCTTCCTTCTCTCTATTTTCTCTCAGTCCTTCCCTCTTCCTTCTGTGTGCATAATTATTCTTCATTCTTGCTCTCTCTGACTTTATTATCTCACTTCTACATACTCCTCCATTTTTCTCATTTTTTTTTTATTGGACTATCTTTGTACTATGCTGTATATACATTTCCATTTTGTTCTTATATTCCAAAGCTCTCATTCTTCCTTTAGTCACACCCTTACCAGTCTCTTTCTCTCATCCCCCATCCTCTTCCATAATCTTTTCCTCAATTTCCACCTCACCAAATCTTGCGAACAGATAGTGGCTTCGTCCCTTCCCTTCCTCCTTGATGTTAGGGGGAAGGAAGGGAGTGAGGGAGGGAGTGCATGGGGCAGGACGGGACAATCAAACCAATCACCAGCTTTGTTATCCCACCAACGTGTTTACGGATTCCTGCATCCTGCTAAGGAGCCTCACGATACAACCTAGTGGACCGTCCCATATATAACTCTTGTTCATCTCCAGGAACCTTTATTGTTTTCCCTGCCCTACCTCCCTCTCTTTATCTCATATATATATATATATATATATATATATATATATATATATATATATATATATATATATATATATATATATATATATATATATATATATATATGGAAGTCAAAAGTACTTTCTTTCTTTTTACCATGTCAGTTTCTTTCCTTTTATTTTTATCTTTTACCCGGTATCCGCCTAGTGAAAAGGATAGAATTCTTGTCACATTTATTGGAAAGTTGGTGCGCGCGAGAAGGAAAACCCAGAAGAGAAGTGAAAAAGATGGAAGCGGTAAAAAATTTTCGTGGGAGAAGGAAGGGTGGGAGGGCTGGGATGGGATGGGGTGGGGGGGACGATAGCCTGAAATGTCAAACTTTTATGTTTCTTTTCCATCGGTAAAGTTACAGTAGAGTCATATTGAAGAATTCTCTCAAGATGGAGGCTCATTCCTATTATAGTACTGTAAGCATATCATCACACTGAAAATTAAAGTATATGTTTGATTTGGTTGTCAGCGATATGTTTCCAGCAGCTCGTCCGTAGGGAGGAGAGAGGGAAGGAAGGTCACAATCCATCCTTAGTCAATCAGTCAGGCCAGTTCCTAGTTAGACAAATCGGCAATTAATCCATCACTTTCAATTTCTATAGGTAGACAGATTGTACATCAGTTATGAGTTACTCAAGGTGTATATAGTAAGGCAATCCAGTAATAATTCAATCTGTCAAGCACACGGCCTTATGGAATAGGATGTCAATTACTGAGTTGTATTCATAGCAGGCAATCAGTCCCTTAGTTAATCGGAATGTCAGTCTGTAGGTTAGTGCATTAAACAGAGTCAGTCAGTCAGTCAGTCACGTCGTCCTTGTCTCTCAGGTTGTTGCTATAACTTTAAGGTGATACTCGACCCAAAGTTTCCGTCATGCCAGACACACAAGTACACACAGGCACACACACAAGTACACACAGGCACACACATCATACACACACTAACACACTATACTATACAAAGCAAACACCAAGTCAGTACGATAATGTACTAAAAGCAAAAACAGACACACGTGGTGCACTGACTAGGTACTCCAAGTTCCAGTCACGGTGTCCTGCTTTAGAACCTGATAGTTACCATACAGTATATTTAAATGTGTGTCTTGTCAGAACACGACCTGCTTCTTCCTGACCATATTCCAGCATCCTTCCTTGACTTTCCCAATCGCTTACCAGTTCCTTTATAGTCCTATTCTAGGCCTCTTCTGCTCCATTCCCAGCGCCCTCCTCCCACCCTCCTACATGGGCAGAGGGCCTTGTGCCGTGGGTCAGGTCCCGCCTGTACGGTGACTAAACATCAATCCGTCCCACCAGCACAACAAAGCCCCTCTTGCTCTCCTTGTCCTAGCCTCTAGCTCGGCTCCTGCCTCTCCTCTTTGTGATAACCTCTGAACCAAGTCCCAGCCTCTAACTTGTCCAGTAAGTATTTGTCCATTCCCATTTATATATCAATTCTCTAACCTAATGTCTCCACTCGTACTCCTAAATTCCAGCCATGGTTATTTCTTAGCTTTTTCTATCCCTGATATACTGGTCTCTGCCTCTTCTCCTCCCCATTCACCCCAGCTCTCCAACTGTCTCTGCCTCATTCATCCCTTGAACCTTTCCCCTATTCTCACTCTCTAACGCTGAACTGTTACTCTCGTTCTAGCTTCTCTTTCCAACCCTTGCTCCAGCCTCTAGCCTGGAGGAGACCACGCCTCTGTTCCCTCGGCTGGTTTTATTTAATTGTTTGAAGCATGCCTGAAGGGGAGTGTCGGAAGGGCGCAAAGCTTCTCCTGTCACCAAAGAGCGAGAAATCCCCGCTTTATCTGGTGCGTTGCCGGAGGTACTTACTGTGATTTCATTAGAGGGAATATTTTCGTTACATTGGAAAGTACTCTTTAATCCTGATAATTTTCCTCCATGAATCTCTCACTGATTATCGTATTCACACTTCCCCTCGCTCTAAGTAAAATCATAATCCTCACACACTATTTTGTTTAAATACAAAATATTCCAGGTCTTCACAGTTCATCGACAAATGATAAATAGTGGACTGTTGTTGCAACCACTATCTAACCTTTGGAATATTAACACAAAGAGACTTTCAAGTCTTTGAGATGCTCCTGGAACATCCAGAAAAAAAAACGATAACAAAATACACTTCATATAAAAGTGATAAATGCAAGGCTTCAAGTGCAACAACAAATTTGTGCCGTTTGTTGAGCAAGTGTTTTCCCCCTACCCGCCTTTCCTCTAGCACCCAAACACCCCCTCCCTCCCCCACTCAGACCCCCTTCAGTAAACTTGAGACCAGTTTATATTCTCGGCAGGGGACCGGGAAGTCGCTGCTCCATTCATTAAGAGAAGGTGTTTGTCCTGAGCGGTTTATGGACTCTCTGAGAATAATATTTCCATTACGGTGCAGGTTCTTGTAAACAACTTCCACAAAACTTTTGAATGATTCTTGTAAAAAAATCCAGGTGTACGTGCTGTGGCCTGTGTGTGTGTGTGTGTGTGTGTGTGTGTGTGTGTGTGTGTGGTGTGTGTGTGTGTGTGTGTGTGTGTGTGTGTGTGTGTGTGTGTGTGTGTGTGTGTGTGTGTTTAATGTGTGTTTAATGTGGCGTTAGCATTTATATATTTTCATTAATTTTATACTTACATGTGTCCTGTTGTATCTCATGAGTAAACAAATTAAAATAATCCTCATCTCAAAATACTGATGCTCTCAATAAGGACAATATTACTGATGAGGTAATTATTATATTTTCACAAACACTACCGCTGCAGGATTAAAAAAAAAAAAAAATCTAGCCAGTAAAACAAAATGGTGAAGTGTTAGCGTTGTGTTATATTCACACACACACACACACACACACACACACACATTCACACACACACACACACACACACACACACACACACACACACACACACACACGAGGCCCAAACCCTGCACTCCTCTCCAACACACACTCCAGTTTAAGCCCTCGACTCGACAAGGTGGAAAAGTTAGGATTAGGATAATTACGGGCTGGAGTAGTTAGCTAACACCCACCTATTTGGCCGGCTATGTTTCTCTCTCCAGCTCACCCAAAAAATTCTGCCGTGCATCCGTTTCGCATTTTCCCTCTTACTTACTGCCTCTGCCTGTCTGCCTGCCTGCCTGCCTGCCTGCCTGCCTGTTAGTTAGACTCTTGGTCAGTGTTTGTGTGTAGGCCTGCGTATGTCTCTCTCTCTCTCTCTCTCTCTCTCTCTCTCTCTCTCTCTCTCTCTCTCTAAATATATATATATATATATATATATATATATATATATATATATATATATATATATATATATATATATATATATATCTGTGTAATCTCTATGCTTATATATGCATCTATTTTTTTTCTCTCTCTCCCCCTCCCCCTCCTTTTATTTATGGTCCCTGCCTTAACTTTGATAGATGTAATGTGCAAATATTTATATACACTTTTTTTCGGCTGGCGCTCGACCGGACAGGCTGAATAATGGCGTGAGATCAGTCGGAAAGGCCTGTTAAATTGTGCCCTAAAAATACAAGCAAGGGACCGAAGCGTAATTCAGCGAACGGGGATAGGAGGGAACACGAGGTAAATGGAGAGAGAGAGAGAGAGAGAGAGAGAGAGAGAGAGAGAGAGAGAGAGAGAGAGAGAGAGAGAGAGAGAGAGAGAGAGAGAGAGAGAGAGAGAGAGAGAGAGAGAGAGAGAGAGAGAGAGAGAGACAGAGAGAGAGAGAGAGAGAGAGAGAGAGAGAGAGAGAGGAGAGAGAGAGAGAGAGAGAGAGAGAGAGAGAGACAGAGAGAGAGAGAGGAAGGATCGTATGTTGGGGGGAGGGTGGGGGGACTTTTAGTTTTGTCAACGCCACGTATATCCTGACCTGACGTGCTAGGAATTAAAAACTTTTTTCCGGGTTTGCAATTGTTTTCGCCGAACTGAAAACTGTAGACCAATGTAACCTTACCTTGGGACTGCTGTGTGACTGTGTTGTTGTTGTTGTTGTGGTGGTGGTAGTGGAGGGAGCAGAGGTAGTAGTAGTAGTAGTAGTAGTAGTTATAAGTAGTAGTAGTAGTAGTAGTAATAGTGGTGGTACATTGCTGGATAGATTGAAAGATGAATTGGTAAATGGATTGATCGACTGCTGTATGTGTATGAGAAAGAGAAAGAGAAAGAGAAAGAGAGAGAGAGAAGGAAGAAATGAGATAAATGAGGAGGAAAAAGAGGTGGGAGGTGATGGAACTAGAGATACACGTTGATATGCAAGGGGAGACAGACGCCCTGAGGGAGGAATACCGGTGGAGGGAGAAGGGAAGGGAAGGGAAGGAAAGGAAAGGAAGAAAAGGGAAGGAAAAGGGAAGGGAAGGGAAGGAAGGGGTTGTTGCAGTGTGATAGGAGGGTGAGGTTAGCTTTATGGGAGGGGACACTGGAAGGGTGTTAATAAGGAAGAGGGCAAGTGTCGTGTTAGGAGGGAGCGAGTCGGTACAGAAAATGGGGAAGACTTGGGATGGGAGAAAAATTTACCAGGGCAGGGAGAAGCAGCCGAGCAGGACATGTGACGTAGCTCTGGGAGACACGTGTTAAAGATATAGGGTCTGAGAAGGGAGGGAAAAGTGCGGCAAAGATATCTAAAAATAGAGATCCCTAAAACATCTCATACCATTCTTTTCATCCTAACCTAACCTCACCTCACCTAATATTATATCATTAAACCTCTTATACTTCAACATAAATACTTAGTGCCTTTGAATAAGTCATTCTTCCCTACATCTTCTCATGCTGCTCTTTTCCATCCCTTCCCATTTTCACCCTAATCTATCCTAACATATTATAGCCTATTGGGAGATGAAAGATAGGTAACTAATGATAAAAGTATTAGAAAATGATTAACAACGAAACAAAAAGAAAGAAATGAGAACAAAAGTTAGCTTGAGAAAACTTGAAATAATTGGGAAGAGATGCTAGGTGAGAGAATAAAAGAAGTAAACAGATAATAATTATGTCCAAACATTACAGAATGGAAAGGAAGGACAGAGTGAAGATACTTTTGTAGTTGGTGTAGTGTCCTGCCAGTAGTATAGATAATTCATTAAATTTCTACAAATGTGTTCAAATTAGTACATTATGTGTGATATGGCACCTTTCGTTATTCATTATATTATGTGAATCGTGAATGTAGGATTTTGCGTCAAGATATATTTTTCAAGTAATATTTTTGTTTATTGTGATACTCTTTATTTACCAGATAGTTATATATTTAATCAAACTCGATGTAATCTTTGAGCCTGGGTAAGCATGAGTGGTAAACCCGAGTGAATTGTCGCACCATCAGTCAACGTTTCTCCTAATATTTGGCGAGTGTTTTCTGTCGGCGTGGCTGACCTCACACTTTAGATATTTGACGCTGTTCGTTCCCCCTCGAGGCTGATGCCACCCCCCACCCCTCCCTCCATCATGACGGACACTACACCCGCCTTCCGCCAGACACAATGCCTCGATATATTTTCTCCCGGTACTTGTCTTCACATATGAGGGTTAGCGAATGTTATACAGTCTCCTAATGCTTACCGTTACTTCAGGAGATTATTACCTGTTGTGTCAAGTGGCATATAATAGTAGTGACGTAAATGGAATTATAAGGAAGCCACGAATTAACACTCCTCCCCCCTTAGATTATTTATCGCTTGAGACTTGAGAAAATAGGGAATCTTGACGTAATGATTATGGCTTTTGTTACTCTATGGGCTTTCAATCAAGTAGAGGGGTTGGGGACGTCTATACAGGAGTACCCACGATCCCCTTGGTTACAAC
>JAWZYT010001371.1:0-50000 GCA_034508575.1 Petrolisthes manimaculis
AAACAAGACAGATAGACAGACAGATAGATAAACAGAGTCAATGTTTAACAAAAAGCATAGTAAACATACACACAAACATATAGACAGCCTGAGTAGTGAGGAAAATTGTTCGGGTTTACGATGTCTGTCTGTCTGGCTGGGAAACAACAGCTACAATCGTCGGAACCTTTATTTGTTTTTCAAGGTTTTTATTTTTATTCGCAAGCCATATGGTTAGCGGCTCCCTTCCCCCTCCCCCCCCCCCCCCCCCCCCTACCTCTCTCCGTTCGTCTGTCTGTCTGTATGTGTGTGTATCTCCCCCTCTTATATTTCTTCTCCAATCTTTCTATATATCAGCTTTTTAATATTATGTTCTTTTTTGTTTTATTCTTTTCAATATTTTTTCAGTTATATTATTTCCTTTGCATGTCTTTTTTGTCAATTAATTTTAACATTCTCTCTCTCTCTCTCTCTCTCTCTCTCTCTCTCTCTCTTTCAGACCAACATCACTACCATCATCAGAATCCACATCACCACCACCACCATCACCATCACCATCATCTCTACCCACCGTCCACATCCCTTAAAAATAAAAAAATAAAGAATAAATGCGAAGAGAAAGAGAGGGTGAGAAAAAGAAATAAAAAATAAAAAATAAAAATAAAAAATACAACTACTCCATACCGTTTATATAGAGGGTGTAACACTTGTCCACGCTCCTCCTTTGAGTGACTGGGGCAGATGCTGGGTTGAGAAGGCCCGCATCGGTTTTATGGCTGAGAGAGAGAGAGAGAGAAGAGGGGAGAGAGAGGAAGAGAGAGAGAGAGAGAGAGAGAATGATGTGTGATTATTTGTGTCTTGGTGAGAGAGAGAGAGAGAGAGAGAGATGGGGGGGGGGGTGATGTGGTAGAAAGAATCATGTATGTGTGATTATTTGTGTCTTGGGTAGATAGGGTAGATAATGAGGGATAGAGAGAATATGGGAGTGATAAACTAAGAAAGGAAGGAAGTAAGGACGGAAGAAAGGAAAAGCGAGGAATGGGAATGAACCAGGGAGGGAGGGAGGGAGGGAAAGGGAAGAGGTACCGTGAAGGGAAAGGGAACCAGCCAGCCCACTCAGCCTCTCATAAAACCTATCAATTAATTTGGCTGGAGATGTTGGGTGTGAGAAGGGAGACCATATGTGAGTGGGGGCCTGCATGGTGTGATGGTGGGGAAGGGGAGGAGGGAGAGGAGTGAGGGGGAAGGAGAGGAGGGGGAGGAGTGAGGAGGAAAGAGAGAATTGAGTGGTGAGGATTTGAGAGGGAGAGAGGGAATATGAGTGGTCAGTGGAAGAGAGAGAGAGAGAGAGAGAGAGAGAGAGAGAGAGAGAGAGAGAGAGAGAGAGAGAGAGAGAGAGAGAGAGAGAGAGAGAGGAACAACTTAACAATCAAGAAAAACGAGCAAACAAACAATAAGTGAGGTATACGTGTACAGTACTCGATTTATTTCTCTTACCGTGCAGCGCCCCGACGAATCTGGCTACACAGGGCTTCCATCAGGGCCATGGCTGGGGAGCGAACGTCAGCCAGTCACCAGGACCACCACAACACCACCAATACAAACCAGGCCGTGCGTCAGCCAACCAACCAGCCACAACACGGACACCCTCTACTTCACCACACCCAACAACACTCACAAGTCGGGAGAAAGTTCAACGAGGCTCACATATATAATACCGTCCGTCAAGAGAAGATCCTTTGCCACCTGATTTGAGATGTGGGACAGCAAAACAAGGAGAAGGAAAGGAGCATCAACCCACACAGATTAGAGTTTGGTACAAGGAAAAGATCATTAAAAGCCACAGTTATCAGTCTCTCACCTGTCCATACCAAGTAGGAAGAATGATAACACATCAACCATACACAGCTCACTGAATGCTGAGGGACAATAATGTTAACCGCTGTTCCTCCACAACTCAGCGACAAAAGCAGCTTCTCAATATTTTTATATACACAACAACAACAAAGTGAAGTTCGCCATTTATCCCATTATGTCCACAGTTCACCAAAGGAGCACTCAATAAGCTCACAAAATATACAGCATACAGTAATATCACTTCACAGGTCAACGAAGCAAGCAGTCGAGGAAATAAACGCTCTCCCTGCCCCACCACCACCACCAAACACAACAAGACCCAGCCTCATACGTCACCAACACAGCTGAGTCGGTACACGAAGGAAACTCGCACAACAAACACATATAACAACACAACTGCTTCACACGTCACTAAAACAGCTGCTCAGTTAAGTATAGTATGATGGAAACTCACAAACAAACACACACATATATAACCCGGCCCACGACAGCTTACAACAAACAGGTACGAGAGAAACAGAGGAATTGAGGTTCGAGCGCGGGGTGACTACATCAACGACGACAACAACAACAACAATAACAACAACGGATGGCGAGGGTGAGAGAGGGAGCGAGCAGGCGACGTCACTCCGACACGCACGCAACGCAAACGCACACTGACGCCGCTGTCGACTCGCACATATTAATAATCGCGTCATTACGTCATCATCGTCGACCTTCTGGGGGGGAAAACTAACGCCGTCGTGGAGGCAAAATATCGCACAGGGGACTTGACGCGCGACGGAGCTTCCTGTCAAGGTGACGGGACCATATCGAAGCCAATAGCAGACCTGATTATCGTATTTAATGACGTCACGGACTCCCTAAACCAATCAAGGATCTAGATGGAAATATGGTGGGTGATGACGTCATAGATTATATTACCCAATCAGGGAAATGGAAAGCTAATAATAAATGATATCATTTACTTTAATACCAATCATGGAAACTTCATAATGAATGTCAAGGAGAATTAGGAAGGTTTAAGTCCTTTGAATGTTTCTTTACTAATAAAAAGGGAATAGAGTTTTCGTGTATGAAGTTATCTTTCGCACCTGATATAACTTTTAACGACAAAATACTCGGGTCAAGGAAAGAATTCGACTCAACACGAGTTTGCCATCAGAAGTGAAGAAATCATTGGCTTTATTATCAGAACAGGAAGTCATAAAACTTAAAGTGTTACTCCCGGCTAAGCACATCATTACACAGAAAGAGAGCGTGACGTACTTGATCAAATGCTCAATCACAGCAATATACTGTAGCACCTCAACTTGCTGTACTGAGGTTAATGGGGAATTGATAAACAAATTAAATAATATTAGTTCGCATCCAATGAAGTGTTGATATTGAAATAACGTCACTGTTCTCAACCAATGAAATGCTGATAATGATATGACGTCACTGTTCTTGTCCAATCAGGAAATAATGAGATGACGTCACTAGTTTACTCAACCAATCACATTTCGTTTGCAGACCACATCGACCAATACAGCAATGGCGGTGGGAGAGGGAAAGAGAGATCACGCCCCCAGGAGGCTCTCGGAAATACCATGGTGCTGGAATGAGTGATTATATGATGGTGGGGTTAGTGTGTGTGTGTGTGTGTGTGTGTGTGTGTGTGTGTATGTGTGTGTGTGTGTGTGGGTGTGTGTGTGTGTGTGTGTGTGGCGTGTGTGTGTCCTGGCATAGTAGTTTGGAGGAAGTAGTTAAGTCTCGATATTGGATCTAAGAAATTACCCCATTATTAAGGGATCCTGTACTATTGGACTTCGTAATAGATATAGTTGGGGGGGGGAGGTAGGGGGTTGGGGGGGGGGAAGCGGAGGGGGGCTACCTATTCCTCAAAAACTATGCCATCATGTAACCCGAGTCCCACAAAATACAATACTGTACTTTACTGTTTGTATGTGGGTCAAAGTTGGTGTATGATGGGCAAATACACCACATATGTTTGGATGAATCACCAACCAATAATACCATACTCTATATACAACATTATTGAACTTCCCTCCCGACAAGATCAAGGTAACCAGCCCTCCCTCAAACAAACCTCTACTTTACTGCAACACCAAATGGGAAAGAGAGGAGGGGAAAACAGCCAGGAAATGAAACCCGAATAATGAAGACTGGAAACGATGGGAAAATCTGGACCGTTTTGCGATACGCTTCGAGTAACGGAAACTGAACACCCAAAAAAAAAAAAAAAAAAAAAAAAAAAAATCATAATGATCCGAAGTGCAATGAACTCGAGTTGCTGCGAGTTCGGAACGATCAATAAAGCAGATTACCATGAGTAAGTAGTAAATAAAGAGCCGATGGTGTGGACTGCTGCATGAATAAAGTACAAAGGGAGAATGATTCCTTACTCGTGCATTACCGCTTTTTGTGCTCGTAAATAATTGTCTGATGGAAGATGTGTACAGGAAGTGGAGGGAGAGGAGAGAAAAAAAAAATGACAATAAATACTAGAGTGAGAGAAATGAGTGGTTGGAGAGGTGAGTGGGTGGGAGAGGTGAGTGGGTGGGTCAGTGGGTGTGTTGATTCCCTCCCTCCCTCCCTCTTTCCCTTCCTTCCTTCCTTCCTTCCACCCTCCCTCCCTCATTGTCATCTTCGCCCTCTCCCTCCCTCCCTTCCTTGCTTCCACCTTATCCTCTCCCTTCTTCCCATTTTCTCTTTCTCCTCCTCCTGCCTCTTCCCCCTCGTGCCTTCCCTCTCCCTCCCACCTATTCTCCTCCACCACCACCTTGTCCAACTTTCAGAGCCTAAGGAATTGGAGGCTATTGATTACTCCAAACTGTACCAAGCAACATATACACCAGTATGGATAGTCGGTTTAGTGAATTAATTTGCAGGAAACCGTAACTTCCATTTCACTGACACCATCTCATCACATCATGTTTTCCACTGCCACTCGATATCTCTTTTTCCCTTGTAATATTAACCCTTTCCCCTTTTCCAAGTCTCCCCTTCACCCTTCTCCTATCGTTCTTCATCTCTCCCTTCATTCCCCTTCTCTTCAACCACCCTATCCCCGTTCCCTTATCTACCCTAAACCCATCCACCCTTCTCCCTTCTCTTATCACTCCCTTCATTCCCCTTTCCCTTGAGCCACCCCTCTCCTTTCCCTTATCTCCCCTATACCCATCCTCCCTTTTATTCCATTCCCCTTTCCCTTATCACCCTCTTCTTCCCCTCCCCTACTCCTAACCTACACCCCTCTGCCCTCCTCTTCTTCTCCCCTACCCCTAACCTACACCCCTCTGCCCTCCTCTTCCCCTCCCCTTACCCCTTGCCTCCCTCCCTCCCACACCACATGGCGGACTATTGGTTATCTATAATCTATCGAAGGCCCCCTGGAGGAGTAACCCTGTGTCACCGTTTGTTTACTGAGGAATGGGGTGTCAGGGTGTGGCGTCCCTCCCCTTCCTTACACACACACACACACATACTTCTCAACGCAGAACAACAAAAGACCACATTATACACACTGGTTTACATAGCACAATACTACACACACTCCTTGACAAAGTACACAAACGTACACTCACGACACACACTAAAACTCACAACACAACTTTCACATTACACACTACGTGACAAACACTCATTTTATACACTTCATAGCACCACACAGCACAACGCAACAATACACTACACGTGTAGTAAACACACACACACACACCACCCTAAGCATGTGCACTTTGAGTCAAGGTGAGTACTCCTTGTCAAACCAAAGGATTTAAATATTGCCAACAGTGTGATTTCCATCAGTGAATATATTTTTCGAGTAACCCAATTATAGGCCTTGGAGAAATGACCATAAAGGACCTGTGATCGTGTGCGAAAATTGGAGGCTTCCGATTACTTCTGACTATGCCACGATACACGCTCTCTCCCAATATTGCGTGGCAATATTCGAAGGACTCATTTACCTTCAATTTTCTTACTTTATCACAGGGTCCCTTAACTATCTAACTATCACAAACATAACCTCAGTCACTCCTCCCGGCAGTCGTGTTTTTAGAATATACAAATTATTTATATATCCCAACTGGAAAGACTAGGAATAGAGTTTACATGCAGACTCGACCAACCCCAAACCCTGTAACTCCGGGAGGTGACTTGTATCCTCCGCCTCGATCACACTGGTATTATTATCCTGTTCCTTCCTGGTTGTTGTGGAAGTGGGAAATTATTAGTGTCCCCAACCTTTTATTTTTTTAGTTCCCATTTCCCATCTCTCTATATTGCCCATCCCTAATTTTTTCTTCGATCTCTTTCTTCATACCATTATTATTATTATTTATTTTTGAACCCTCGGCCAGTCATTAGTAATCACCCAAGCCTCTAATTTTCACTCGGGGTTAAGGATATGCAATTTATACATGATAAGCAAAAACCGTCCCTGGTGCATAAACTACCTCCTTCCTGTTCGTTTTTCTTTTCGCCTAACCATCACGTGTATGTCCTGAGCCAAGGAGGGATATGTCGTCTAATTGCAGCTCACACGATCAGATATGTGGAAGGGCGAGGAATTATTCAGCCGGTGTTGCTCCCGTATGACGCGAGACAAAAACGTCACTGATGCTCGTCGTGTTCAAATTAACCAAAAAAATTAGTCCGGACGTAACTAAGCATAATGTAATTTAACCTAGTATAATAATTAACCTTATCTAATCTAGTCTAACCTAGTTAATCTGAGCCTGATTTGGCAACCGAGCTCCAGTCTAATCTAACATATTATAAGAAAATTATATGTAATTAAGTCTACCTTTGTCTGATTTCTCCAAACTATACCAGGACACAGACGGCCTCAATGTTACTAATAGCGAACCTGTTTCTTGGTAGAGTTTGGAGGAATCCTTGATCCTATTATTAGATCATAAGGAATTTTCACCTTTAAGACCCTCAAGTAGACGAACGGTATACATCTCTGCCTGATGATGGAAGATGAAAGATGGAGGACACGAACGAAATAAGTACTACTATTATATTTTGATAGACTCTTATGTAGGCGATGGTGGAGTGTTAATGAATGTGAGAGTGATGTGGCCAGACCAACACCACAACAGACACGAGGAAGCTGGCCCCCTCCTTCTTCTTATTAGATAGTGTATCGGGTATTGGTTAATCTATAATCCCTCCCCAATCTATAATTCATCAATATAACCCCCCACAAGGCTAGTCTCTTATCGCCGGCACCTGTTCGATACCTCCTTCCCGACCCCGGCTGTGTCTTCGTGTCATTTGGGGTGAATGAAAAGTTCGAACACTTTACATGTAGAATATTAAACTGCATCCATCTGGAGACTCTATAATGCAAATATTGATGAACCTTGCATCCAGTGTATGTGCAGTAAGAAATGCTTGTCAGGGTGACAGAGTCTACCGTCTTATATTAGTACACTAATTTCTTATTATTGTTTATGTCTAACACAAATGGAAAGAAAGTATACTTTCATTTTGCAGAACTGCCTTAAATAGCAGTCACATAAGGATTTTATTCAACTCTCTCTCTCTCTCTTTCTCTCTCTCTCTCTCTCTCTCTCTCTCTCTCTCTCTCTCTCTCTCTCTCTCTCTCTCTCTCTCTCTCTCTCTCTCTCTTTCACACACACACACACACATACACACACACACAATGATGACAATGAGGACAGTATTGAGCGAGTCATTGTAAAGCACGGACTGTACTCTAACACTCTAAATACCTTATCAATACACATGGACAAATAGTAGACACACTGGTCCAATCCTTTTCATCCCCACCCCTCCCGAATTCTCTTTCTTCATGGTCTGTAGGGTTGGGGGTCGTGGGTGAGAAGGGGGGAGGTTGTGGAAGAGGGGAAGTTGTGGGGGAGGGGGATCGTATGTGAGAGGGGTTCGTATGGGAGGGGGAATCGTAAAGGAGGGGAAAGGGATTGAGTGCAAAGGAGAAATGTTTGAAGGGGGATTGAAGTTGTGGTGGGTGTATGTAAGAAACTTGAATAAGAGAATTTGTGGTGGGAAGGGGGATAAAAGGAATGAGATGGGAGGAGAAAATCGGAGAGTGGGTGAGGTGGTAGGAGAGGTAGAGGAAGGAAAAAATGAAAGGGATAGTTGGAGGAAAATTCGAGGAAAAGTACGAGGGAAAGTAAAGAATGAATAGGAGGGCAGCAGGAGGATGAAGAAATAAAAGAAAGGGTGTGGAGAAGAGTTGCAGGTGCAGAATGAGGAGGAAGAAAAAGAAAATGAGGTGTAGGAGGAGGAGGATATAGAAGAGAATGAGGAGGAGGAGGAGGAGGAGGAGGAGGAGGAGGAGGAGGAGGAGGAGGAGGAGGAGGAGGAGGAGGAGGAGGAGGAGGAAATGCTGTGGAATTAGTGAAGGGTGGAAGGGGAGGGGGACGAGGCTCTTAAAAACACTTCTGACACACCGTGATACATGGCCTGCAATGACCCTCCCTCCCTGACCTGTCATTCAATATGCAAATACAAGAAGAAAACGCTAGGTAAACCATGGCTATTGCCGCCCCTTCCTCCCTCCCTCCCTGACTGACTCCACAAAGCAACGCAACCCACCCACGGATCCACCCACCCACCTGCCGACCGAAAGACCGACCAAACTAATTCATTGACCGACCTACCAATTAACCACCGACCAGCCTTAATTTAAACCCACCAACCAACCACCCCATCTACCGACCGATCGATCGACCGAACGACGACCTAAACACCGACCAAACTAACTCATCGACCGAGCCACCAACCAGCCAACCAACCACCGACATGCCTTATAAACCCAACCTACTCCATCCCACTCACCGACCAAACCCATTAACCTTCCCCACCAACCCAAACCACCAATCATAACCAAGCCCAAAGACAGACAGACAGACAGACCGACCACCAACAACCCAAGCCAACGAGTGTTCTGGTGGTCCGCCTCCACTGCAACAAATGAATGGCACCACTCAACAACAATAATTATCGGGTCTCATACACTGAGTAATTAGTTGGCGTGTTTTCTGGCCTTGTATGCTAAAGAAGAAGAACAGTAAACTAAACTAAAGGTGGTTCAGGTCACTCAAGGATATTGAACCCTTAAACTTTTTCTAACTGTGTATTTGTGTGTGTGTGTGTGTGTTTTTTAATATATTTTTTGCCATCCGAGTAATGTCGTCTTTCGTTAGTCACCAGATGTTTTGTGTGTGTTGCACGATCATTTTGTTTCGTTGCTTTAAGTTTGGCGATGAAATTTTAAGAGTTATATATATATAGGCAGTTCAGTTGTTGCTATTCATTAGTGAATGCCTTACTGAATAGAGTTGTTAAATAATAAACAACAGATGACAGTTTAACGAGAGAATACACTGTACTGGCATTTCTTCAGTTGCACCTAATATGGAAATATTTTATTAATTTTTGTACTCTTAATGGAATCTTCGAATTTCTCTTCAATTTTCTTATTCATCATTATCAAATTCATAATCTCTTCAACAGACTTTGGAAAAGAATTTTTTTTTAAATGTGAAGGTTTTCCCATCTCCATTTTCGCTTTTTACTTTTCCAACTTCTCCCCGCATTTTCGTCGCTCTCATCATCTTCGTCGCTGTCCTTCATCGTTTCATTCTCTCTTTCCTCCTCCTCCTCCTCTCCTCCCACCATCCACTCCTCTTTTTCAGTTTTTTCCTACAGACTTCTGGAGATCTTTACGTGTGGGTCTTTTCCCCGGCCACCACCACCACGGCGGCGGAAAGTGATGGCCGCGTCAGAAGCACGTGTCTACCTCTTCCCTATTACTTCCTCCTCCATCCCTACTCCCTCTCCCTCCCTCCCTCCCTTCGTGATGCAAGCGTCAGATCCACGTGTTCAATCCCATCCTACTCCATCTTTCTCTTTCCAACTTTCTCTTCATGAAAATTATGGAAGTGAATTCACGTGACTTAATTCCTATTCTTCTCCGGGTTCCTTCGTGGACATAAGGGAGAATAAATTATATAATTGGAGGTTGCTAAGGCCTCCATAATTTACCACAAGACACACCATCAAGGCTGAAGTAACGTCTTGTTTGTAACGAATCAGTAGCAAACAAACAAACAATTATAGTCCGTACACAGTGCATATTATTATTAATTATTATTATTAATTTGTTAGGTTACACGAACGTTTTATTTACCCTGTATGACCACAAGTCTTCGCCGAAACTGAGCCTGTATATCGGTCCGACGTGAGAGAGAGAGAGAGAGAGAGAGAGAGAGAGAGAGAGAGAGAGAGAGAGAGAGAGTTTGCCGCGCCATTGATCAAAGTCCACAAGTCATACAATGTTGACAAGTAGTGGGGCAATACTTCACCCAACGCGTCCCTCGGTGTGCCATTAACTACAGCATAGCGGTACCCCTGCTGGCACCACCACCACCACCTTCCCTTGCTCCTCGGTATTCAGTGCACCTACATTTAATTTCTCATAAAGGAGAACTTGGAGGCCACACACAGACAGGTACAATACAATAGCAATCACCGATGGGCCATAACTCCTCTGTGGTATGGACCCAAGACACGCCCTCTATACCGACACCCTGCACACTGAAAGAACGGCTTTTAAGAGTGTTGTGATGGGCAGGTGGGTGGGAGGTCTGCTAGAGTGAAAGACTACTACTACTACTACACACACACACACACACACACACACACACACATACATTTATTTATTTCTTTTGACCCCCTGCCTATAACATTGAAGGGACTCCCATCTCTCTCTTAAGATGACCAATGCCAAACAAACATCATTAATCTGTGTGAGGGGACGGGGTACTTGTCTTTTGTATCGAGACTCCATTCAAATACACGATAGCTGCTACTCCCTTTATCCATTATAATTATTTTATTCACTATTTTAATATTCAGTCATAATTATATACATTATTGCACCTTGCTATTTTATTTATTAAGGGGAGAGTATACTTTTGGTTCATTGGAGTGCCTTGATACATCCAAACTATGCCCAGGAAACAAGACCAGATGGACAAAAATAATGGTAGCCTGTTGCTTGAAATAGTTTGGAGGAATCAGTTGCTCCAAAATGGCCAACACTGTACTGCTCCTTTAACCCGAACAATATCAAACCAATACGACGGAGAGAGGACAGAGATGCACTCAAGTGGACCAATAAATTAATCTCCATATCAGGTAAACGTGTGTTCGAATCGCTTAATTAACAAAGACTCAGATGAACATTAGATACGGAAATGGCTTAAATAAACAAAGTGTACGTGACATATATATATACTTTCTTAACGTGGGACATCATTCTCTAACTCATATAACGTCAGGACACAAAAGGAAAAATAAAGACACATGTTTTGATGTATACTGTACTGGAGGTCGGCATTATTCACCATCCCAGGCATTGTCCGGACATTGAGGTGTTTGGGAATTGATTACTGGAGCTTTCAGTGCAGTGTTTGTTTACCCTTGTCCGTGTCTCCTCAACGGGGAGGCATCAAGGGATATTAAACGGCAGGTATTGAAACGAACGAGAGAGAGAGAGAGAGAGAGAGAGAGAGAGAGAGAGAGAGAGAGAGAGAGAGAGAGAGAGAGAGAGAGAGAGAGGCTCTGTCAATATCTACAATAGGTGTTGTGTACTGGAGTGGGTCAGGTTGGTATACAATGATGGTAGCGTTGTGTTGTTGTTGTTGTTGTTTTTCAATGTCGTGATGGCTTGGCTTGGCTTGGAAATGTTGTCATGTAGTGGCTTGGCTTGAAGTGATCTGGTGTGGCGTTAATTTTCATTTTAATATGTTAAGGAAGGTTGAAGTAAAGGTAAGAAGCCTGCTCATTTAAATAAATAAATAAATAAATACATAAATAAAACATTGATGGGAACCTATCGGAGCCTTAAATCCTGCGTGACGAGCCTGAGTGTGCAGAATAAAAAAATAAAATATCCTACTCGAGTGAACTAAGGGAGACGCCGGAAATGGGGCCCATCAGCTCGGCCACCCAGCTATGAAAAGAAAACACGAGGAAAATATTCAGCATATGTCATTTTCTTCAGTAGAACGGAGGAGGAGGAGGAGAAAAGGAGTTAAGAAAGGGGAGGATAGGGAGGGGAGGATAGGGAAGGGAGGATAGGGAAGCGAGGAAAGGGAAGCGAGGAAAGGGAGGAGAGGAAAGAGAGGCGAGGGGAGGTAAGGAAAGGGAGAGGAAGTAGGCCCTTTGCGGGGTTGTCGAATGTCTTGACGAGGGTTTTAGTTAATGGTTTCTCTGTGAACCTCATTGGTGTTTTATTCCACATTTGTGCATTGTCGTATTTTTTTCTTAAGCTTAGTTAGTTGACGGTAAATTAATATTAATTGAAGGGGAGTACCACTATTGGTGACTTGAAGGACTCCAATTCCTCCAAACTATGCCAGGAAACAAACGGTGGTATAATTCACTCTTATCCCAATTAAAACCTGAGTTACAAGCCTGAGAGTATGAACATTTTGCTTTCAGGGAACTTTTGACGGCATGTATGACTTAGCGCTCCTCGTAGATACCATGCAATACACTCTCTACCCCTGCTATGCAAAATATATTAAAATGTTGAGAAATAGAGTTACAAAACCCGACGCGTGCACACATACCGCGACTGTAGTAAGTAATCAATACATTACGTACAAGCAAATCGATACAGTGCTGCATGCATTCATTTCCATTATTTTATGTTCTCTCTTTGTGTGCGTGTCTCTCTCTATTTTTTTTTTTTTTTTTTTTTTTTTGTGAGGTGGGCAGCGGATCAGTCATTTCCAATCCACTGCCTCTCGCCGAACTATTTTATTTATTTACCCTTCCAAAACGCGACAGACAGCCCACGGAAAATGGACACTTCGATTAAAACAAATATCAATCACTAGTCAGACCCGCAGCGCTGATCTTCCCGAAAAAAACAAAAACAAAAAACAAACACACACACACAAACTATGGAAAAAAAAAATAGGCAGGTGGAATATATGTCCCCCATCTCTGTCCTCCTCTGTCCCGTGTTCCTCCAGCCTTTATCTTTGTTATTGTCACTTTGTATTGTTTCTCTTTTCATTTTTTCTCTTTCTCACTCATTCATTCATTCTGCCAAGTTCTCATCAATTCTATTTTTTTTTTTGTAGATTTTCTCTTGTCTTTTTAGATAGTTTTTTTTAATGCACCTCGATCTTACTTGCATAATAAATAATTCATATACAGTACGTTTTAAGGTCCTCTCCTTTTATGTCTCTCTCTCTCTCTCTTTCTCTCCTATCTCTCTCTCTCTCCTCCATTCTCCATCTCTCTCCTTCATTTCTCTTCTCTCTCATTCCCTTCTTTATTCCCTTCCACTTCCCCTCTACCCAGTTTGGCGCTTGAAGGTCCTACTTCATTCAGTTCGTTCTTACCTCCTATCTCATCCTCCCCCCCCCTTCCTTCATTCCCCCTCCGCCCGTCTGGTTATTTTAAGGCCATGGAGGAGTGAGTATTGAGGGCCGTCAGGAGGAAGGACACGGCCTGATCACGCTCCACTCGCAAATTCACCGTCCCGTTTGTCTCATGATTTCGTCGCCATTTGCAATTCATCACACGGTATAAATCTAGTTGTGATACCCTTGGTTTTGAGGATATGAGGTTTCACTTATAATAATTCAAGATCAACTGTACTTTGGTCGTCGAGTTTCAAGTCCCGTTTGACCGGAAGAAAGTCGTTATAACCGTTAACGGCCACTAACGTCTGTGAGTTTCAAATGCCGAAGGTGAACAATCCTCAGAGCAAACACGACGGCGTCTTCATCGATTCCCTCGTCATCGCCACCCGAAAAATGACTAATTAATATGCGACCAAAAAGTCAGTCTTCGATTAGAATCCAATAACTTGAATTAAACATGAAGCTGAGGAGGGGGAGTCGAGGCTTGTCACTGAAGGGAGGAAAAATTCTGAGGGTGTTGGGTGGATGACAGCGCCGAAAGCCTCCCGTCCGTTAGTGTGATTTCCCCCAGACTTGTGCATGGAAACTGAACCTTATGAAGTATACTAGAATTGTGGCATTATCACACGGGCCAAACATTTTACAAGGGGAGGAGGCGTCGTTCACTCGGAAAATTGAAGGCCGCTGAAGATTATAATTTCCAGGGATGATCATTTGGGACTCCTGCTGATTTCTGGCCAAGACATTTACGGGAGGCGAGGCAAGGACGAAACACAGCGCAATTCCCAGATCCGGACAAAATGACCCGACCCGACACTTGACAAGATTCGAACACGAGTCGAAGTGGCCCATCAGAGTCATAAGATCCATGTTCCTCCAGTCAGCGTTTCCAGCCCCCTCACACCTCGGGGTTTTGAGCACGCGGGAAACAAGGCAAGTCGAGTGGGCGTCGTGGCGCAGATGTTTTTCATATTGCCAGGAATGAGACGGAATCTATCGGTGGACGGCCGTCGACATTCATTCATTCCCTTCCTCTATATTTTTTTTCCATCACCCCCTCCCTATCTCCCTCTATCACTCCTTCCATCCCTCCCTACCCTTCCTACCATCCCTCTCTCCCTGCGAATCTGGCAAATATTAAAAGGTATAATCCGTAAAGCCTGTGTCGCCACCTCTATAATTCTCATAACTATCGCACTGGATCGCCGACACATTTGTCCAGAATTGAAGCCCCAGAGGAACAATAATGCGAAACCCTCCGATGTCGCTAAGGCTCACCCCTTGCCGGCATCTCTGTGGGACTTTGGACCTGACGGCTCTCCTGGGATAGCACTGTTTTGGTCCGGGTACTTCAATTGGCCTCACATTCCAGTCCAAGCGGCCGTGAGGGAGGGCACAGTGGCACCCAGCGCTGGCACTATGATGTCCGCAATTGAATGTGTGATTTGCAGTGAGGCATGAGAGTATGAATGGCAATATGTCCGTCCACCCTCTCTCTCTCTCTCTCTCTCTCTCTCTCTCTCTCTCTCTCTCTCTCTCTCTGACACCACTTCTGCCACCCTTCCTCATTCTACCACAGCTGCTAACACTAGTCCTGTCACCACACTTCAAACATTCTTGCCGCCCCTCTGCCAACACTCTTCCTATTCCTCTGCCAACACTCTTCCTATTCCTCTGCCAACACTCTTCCTATTCCTCTGCCTCTGCTATTACCAACACTTTTATCACCTCTCCATACTGCTGTCATCCGTCTGCCACCACACCTACTCTCGCTTCCGTCACCCTTCTGCCAACACTTTTGCTACCACTGCTGTCACACCCTCTCATTATTCATTACTCATTCCACCATTCTGCCACCAACTTAACAACATCTGCACTATCATCATCACTATACCTAAATTCGTACCAACAATCCTGCCAACACTACCACCACTTCCATCATCAGCAGTGCCACGTCAATGCCAACATTCTACCACCATCACAATCCTGCCAACACTACCACCACTTCCATCATCAGCAGTGCCACGTCAATGCCAACATTCTACCACCATCACAATCCTGCCAACACTACCACCACTTCCATCATCACCAATTCCACGTCAATGCCAACATTCTACCACCATCACAATCCTGCCAGCACGACTTCCCTGCCACCACATTGATCATTTTGACAACAGTATTCTTTCTCTCCGGCCACAAATTTCTGTCATTATTTTTTTTTTTTTTTGCTCTGTTCCAAAGGTCATTTATTTTATATTCCATTTTTATATTTCTGCTTTTCTTTCAACAATTCATCGCATTCAGTTATTTTCGTTATCACCTTCATATCATTATGACTGATCATGTAATTCATTATTTTCTTGCAATACTTATGAACTGTCGATATTCTCTCTCTCTCTCTCACTCACTCTCTCTCTCTCTTCTCTCTCTCTCTCTCTCTCTCTCTCTCTCTCTCTCTCTCTCTCTCCATCCGTAGCCTTTCACCTCCACACCACTACCTCCCTCGTCTCTCTCCCTGCACACACACACACACACACACACACACACACTTTCACCACCACAATACCACCGACGCCCCAAAATATGCAAAATTTACGGCACTCGGGAGCAAAATAATGACGAGATTGCGTGTCTGATTTGCAATAACGGATGGTCCTCGATATATCCCCACGCCCGCCGCCGCCCTTAGCATACAGAGAGACACTTGGCGGAGGGCGTCGAGGGCCTGTAGAGTATAAAGGACTGATTTACACTCCTGCAGCGCCATCAGGTACACAAAAAAAGTAAAAATAAAGGAAAAACAGGAACGAACGAAAAAAATAAATTGTTGTAAAGTAAATTCGGCTGGTGATCCTACCGGTACGTGTGTGTGTCTGTGTGTGTGTGTGACGTTTTTGCATTTGTTGTTGTTGTATTCATTGTTTGGTGTTCTCTCTAATTTTCATTCTCCATTTTTAATCTTCTTTCCCTATTCTTATCATTATTTTTTATTAATATATCTCTTAAACTTCTTGCTCGTTTATTAAATGTTTATCATACTTTTTTTCTCTCTCTCATCCCAAGAAGATACGAAGAAATAAAGGCGTGAAGGTTTCTCTAAAAAGAATTGTATGCATGAATGAGGGAGAGTTTAGGCTTCCCCTATGCATGATCAGGGTTCCACTTTGGTGTCCCTGAGGCGATGGTTGGGATGTCAATACTAATAACGAAGGGTCGAGGGGGAAGTCAGGCAGGGGAGGGGGAGGATAGGAGGAGAGGGGGGAGTTGAGATGGAGAGGGGGAAGTCAGGCAGGAGAGGGAAAGTATAAAGGGGTAGGGGGACGATAGGATAAAGAGGTAGGGGGAGGATAAGATGAGAGGGGAAGGGGGGGATCAGATAAGGAGAGGGAAAGGGAGGATAAGGGAGGAGGAAGAGGAGGATAGGATGAGAGGGGGAAGACGAGATGTGGAGAGAGAGGGATGAGATGGAAGTGGAAGGGATGAGATGGGAGGGTAAGGGATGAGAGGGAAGGGGGATGGATAAGAGGGGATGTGGGGGAATCTATCTGATAAACAAAATATTCCAAATCACACAAAATGCAAACTGAAAGAGCCATTGGGAAAAAAGTCAGATTGAGGCAGAACACCCGAGTCATTTTACAGGGAGATTCTCTTGTTGGAGAATTCGAAAACTACAGATTCATCCTAACTGCACCAGAAAACAGACGCCCACGGTGGTACTAATAGGGGAGGGACCTGTTTCGTGGTAGAGGTTGGAGGAATCAGAGGGACCTTCAAAATCACCAACAAAAGAATCTCTCCCCTTAGAAGGTAACCTCGGGGCCTGAATTCCAATAACAGATTTGCTTTTACATGGCGGTGGTGGCGGAGTAAAAGCGGATCGAATTTCACATTGCATCGAGCAGCAGTTGACTCGACAGGGGCGGGACGACGGGGCGCTCTGGAGACACCCTCGGGCCAGTCAACTCTCAGAGGGGAGCTGGCCTGGTGATGGGATGAGAGAGGGAGGTTGGTGAAGGTGAGGGGAGAGAAAGGAGGGGTTGGTGAAGGTGAGGGGAGAGGGAGGAGTGGTGGTGAAGGTGAGGGGAGAGGGAGGAGTGGTGAAGGTGAGGAAGGTTGGGAAAGGGAGGAGTGGTGTGTGTTGGGTGAGGAAGGAGTGGTGAGGATGGGGAGAGGAGTAATGAGGGAAGAAGGTTAGTAGGGTGGGGAGAGGAATGTTGAATGTAGGAGGAATGATGAGCGAACGTGAAGCCAAAGTGATAAAGAGAACAAAATTAGATAACGAGAGAGAGAGAAAAAAAAATAAAGGGTAGGGGAAAGATGGGAAAAGTGAGGACAGAATTATTATGGAGCCATACTGAACAGACGTGGAGAGGAGACAGGTAGAAGAAGAAATTTTACCATCTGTTTAAAGAGGCTGAGATTTTGTTCGCCAACCGGAGGCTCCTGATTCGTCCAAAATGTGTCGGGAAACAAGTACCTCAGTGTTAATCCATTTTTTTTTTTTTTTTTTTTTTGGCATCGGTAGGGTTTCCAAGATTTTATTTTTAACCTGGCTAGGCTACTGCTTCCTCCAAATCATGTCAGGAAAAAAATTACCTCAGCGTTAATCTGTTTCCTGGCATATTTTGAAGGGATCCGTTTCCTCCTAAAATTTTATATTCCTTTTAATATGGCACGGTAGTTGAGTCAGATTCCAGGCCTCCATTCCCTCCTTCCCTCCCTCGCAGTTTTTCCTTTCCATGTCTTCTTCTTTTTCTCTCCCCTCTTCTCCTTTTCCCCTCTTCTCTCCTGTGCTTCTGACAGCCAGCCTCCTCCCCCCTTTCTCTTTCTCTCTTTCGCTATGTCGTCTCCCTGCCTACTCATCCCTGGTTGTCTGTCTGTCCCCCTCCTCCCCTCGTTCAAAATTGTCTCTTACTCTTTTCCAGTTCTCCTTTCCTGCCTGCTTCCTCATCTCTCTCTCTCTCTCTCTCTCTCTCTCTCTCTCTCTCTCTCTCTCTCTCTCTCTCTCTCTCTGTTAACATCCATTCATGCCTCTCTCTCTCTCTCTCCCTCTCTCAGTTGACATCCCTTCCAGCCTGTTCATATGCAAGGCCAATAATTATCAGGTTCAGTAGACAAGAGTGACAAACAAACCCATGGAATACTTACTGATAAATAAATGTGAAGATAGACAGACATTAGTAAACAAAATATATGACACTGTGAGTAATGCAAAATACAACAAGAACAACTCCCTTAGGTTAGAAAATTAATAATGGACCAGATTCCCACTCACCCCACCCACCCACCCACCCACACACACACACACAGTGACACACACACACACACACACACACACACACACAGATGGACACACGGCCCGACCCTCTCATGCCCCTAACTAATAGGACGTGACTGTAACAAAGCTTCCCAATACGTTCAACCTTAAAAGTTATTGAACGTAAATGGAACGGTAAATATGGAGGAAGTGGGATGATCATGATTGGAGGAGGAGGAGGAGGTAAGGGAGAGAAGGTGGAGGAGGTAAAGGAGAGAAGTGGAGGAAGTAAATGAAAAGAAGAAAGTGGTGAGGGAGAAAAAGGAGGTGGTGGTGCAGAGATGGTGATAGTGGTGATGATGATGGTGGTGGTGGAGAAAAGAGGTGGAGAAGCTAGGAAGGGAGCGAGGGAAGAATGGAAAGTCAAGGAGGAAAAACATGCATGGAAAATATTGGAGAAGTGGAGAAGAGGTGGAGGCAGAGGAGGAAAAGATGGATAAATAAACACTGTGGATCTTGTTATAAAGGACTCCATAATGAGGGGGTTTGGGGGGGGGGGGGAGCAGAGATGGTGGTGAGGGGGAAGTGGAGAGGGGAGTGGAGATGGGGGTGGGGGAGTGGAGATGGGGGTTGAGGGGGAGTGGAGATAGGGGTGTGGGGATTGGAGATGGGGGTTGAGGGGGAGTGGAGATAGGGGTGGGGGGAGTGGAGATAGGGGTGCTGTTGAAAGGAGGGGGGTGCATGTGTGAGAGCTTAGCAGAAGAGGGAAGGGAGAGAGAGGGAAGGGGGGAGAGATATAAGTAGTAAGTGAAAGAAAAGATGGGATTGGCAGAAGAAAGGCAGGGTTGGAGATGGAGGGAGGGAGGGAGGGAGGGAGTGACTTTTGAGATGAGAGAGGGGAGTGTGTGAATGAGTACAGGAGAGTGAGTGAGTGAGAGAATGTGAAGGAGAGAGGAATGTGTGACTGAGTGAATGAGTGTGAGGAGGATGTATGTGTGAGGAGAGTGTATGTGTGTGTGAGTGAGTGTGAGGAGGATGGTGTGTGTGTGTGTGTGTGTGTGTGTGTGTGTGTGAGTGAGTGTGAGGAAGAGGATGTGTGTGTGTGACCATTCCTCCCTGAGATTATAAACAGCGATGAATAAACCTTATATCACGCCTATTCAAACTATATTTTTCTTTACCCTTTCCTCCTCTCTATCTCTCTCTCTCTCTCTCTCTCTCTCTTCTCTCTCTCTCTCTCTCTCTCTCTCTCTCTCTCTTCCGGGGTTGAGAGAGAGAGAGAGAGGCTGGAAGATAATTGATAAATGCGAAAGGGGAATTGGCGGTCAGTAGGGGAGGAGAGAAAGGAAGGAGCTGGAGGGGGAGGAGGGAGAGGGGCAGAAAAACGGAGAGGAATTAAACGGAGGGTAAATAGAGGGGACGAGAAAGGGAGGGGAAGGGAGAGGAAAGAAATGGAGGGACGTCGAGGGAGAGTGCACAGGCATGGATAACTAAAGAAAAAAAATAACGAGAGATAGAGAAAGATAGAGGTGAAGTTAAAAAAAAAAAAATAGAGAGAGAAAGAATAGAGGTGGAGTGAAATAGAGAGATAATAAAGATAAAGGGGGAGTTTTTAAAAGATAGAGAAAGATAGAAGCGAAGTAAAATAGAGAAAGAAAAGATAGAGAGGGAGTTTTTAAGGTTCAATGATTTATCAAGAAATCCAAACTTAATCAGAGATAGCAAACATATTAATTAATATAAGTGAACGTGGAGAATCTGAGACTGACTACAGAAAACAAACATAGATACCCAACTAATGCAGCAGTAAATAAACACACACAAGCCCACACTCATCCTCCACACAATGCACGCACGCACGCACACACAAAGACAGACACAGACACACACACACACAGATAAACACACCACATAGATACATACATACACACATACAAAGACAGACAGACACACACACACACAGATAAACACACACATAGATACATACATACATACAACACATACAAAGACAGACAGACAGACACACACACAGATAAACACACACTAGATACATACTTACATACATTCAAACAGAGACAGACAGACCAGACACACACACAGATAAAACACACACATAGATACATTACATACATACATTCAAACATAGACAGACAGACACACACAGATAAACACACACATAGATATATACATACATACATTCAAACAGAGACAGACAGACAGACACACACACAGATAAACACACACATAGATATTATACATACATACATTCAAACATAGACAGACAGACAGACAGACAAACACACACACACACACACACCTCTAGCGTTCAAGGTACAGTACTTACCAGTTACTACACCTTAGAAAATTGTGTATTACATTGGTATATCACACAAGAAAAAAAGGCTTATATACGTATGAAGGCATGTATGTATGTATGTAAGTAGGTAAGTTTGTATGTACTGTATGAATGAATGTCTGTGTGTTTGTGTCAATGTTTGTTTGAAGTACTATGAATGTATGGTGTATCTGTGTCAATGTTTGTATGTACTGTATGGATGTATGTATGTGTGTATGAATGAATGTATGTATGTGTGTATGAATGATTGTATGTAGTGTGTGTATGAATGAATGTATGTACGTGTGTATGAATGATTTGTCTGTAGAGTATGTGTGTGTGTATTCCTTGGTCTGCCATCTACTCCATTAAAACACCACCAAGTCGACGAAACAAACAATAAAAACAAACCCATAAAACCCCTGTGATGACGACCCTCTGAGTGTACACGCAACTGTAAACACGTAGAGAGCGTTGAGTGTGCACGCAACTGTAAACACGTAGAGAGCATTGAGTGTTGCACGCAACTATAAACACATAGAGAGCGTTTGAGTGTGCACGCAACTGTAAACTCATAAGAGAGCGTTGAGTGTGCACGCAACTGTAAACACGGTAGAGAGCGTTGAGTGTGCACGCAACTATAAACACATAGAGAGCGTTGAGTGTGCACGCAACTGTAAACACATAAGAGAGCGTTTGAGTGTGCACGCAATCAACTGTTAACTCGTGGGGTGGAATTTGAGTGTGCACGCAATTGTAAACAAGTGGGGGGTGTTGAGTGTGAGGAGGTGCTACCGATGTTGTTGTTTGTTTGTGTTTGTACGAGATGTTTATGCTAATACCTGGGTGGTCGTGAGTTTGAGAGAGAGAGAGAGAGAGAGAGAGAGAGAGAGAGAGAGAGAGAGAGAGAGAGAGGAGAGAGAGTGAAAGTGTGTGTATGTGTGTGAATGTATTGCGGTTATCCATAGCGTGGTGGTGTGTGCGTACGTGTGTGTGTCAGTATATATTCGTCTTGTAGCATCTGTGTACGTACATCAGTGTGTGTGTGTGTGTGTATTCGAGTGGTGACCGTGTTTATATTATGTGTGTGAAGTGCGAGAGCGGCGATAGTTTTGAGTGCGAGGTGTGTTGTGTGCTTGCGTGCGAAGTGTGTGTTGTGTGCCTGGTTGTTTGCGTGTGTGTGTGCGAGTGTGTTGTGTGCCTGCGTGTGTGCGTGTGTGTTGTGTGCGAAGTGTGTGTTGTGTGCCTGCGTGTGTGTTGTGTGCCTGCGTGTGTGCGGTGTGTGTTGTGTGCCTGCGTGTGTACGTGTGTGTTGTGTGCTTGCGTGTGTGTGTGGCGTGGAGGGAAGGCGATGATAGTGGGGGAAGAATACAGGGTGACGCTAACTGTGATGGAAAGCGGGAGGGGGAGGCAAGACGAGTGTGTGTGTGTGTGTGTGTGTGTGTGTGTGTGTGTGTGTGTGTGTGTGTGTGTGTGTGTGTGTGTGTGAGAGAGAGAGAGAGAGCGTGTGTGTGTGAGGTGTGAGTGTGTGTGTGTACTTGCGTGTGAGAGAGAGAAAATGGGAATAAAAGAAGAGGGGGAGGAAGTAGAAATAAATATAAAACGAAAAGAATTATGGAATGGGACAAATAACGTTTTCTCTTTTCTCTAAAACAATAAGGATATTCATTTCAATGATAAAAAAAATAGTACATGAATATAATGGATTGGATAGCAAAGAAGAAGAAGAAGGAATAAAAGGAGGAGGAAGAGGAAAAAAGGAGGAGAAATAAGAACAGAAGATTTAGGGAGTAGAAGAGGAGGAGAATGAAAAGGAGGAGGAGGAGAAGCAAAGGAGAGGGGAAATTAAAGAAGGGGTAATCGAAGAAGGGAGGATAGGAAAATTAGGGGAGAGTGGATGAAGGGGAGAAGATACGGGTAGGTTAACATAAAGGGATATAGTGATAATTGTAGGGTAACAGAAGAAAATGAAAGGGGTCAGAATAAGGGGGAAGAGAGGAGGGCGGTGATAAGTGATAATATGGGGAAGAGGAAGGCCAGACAAGGGAGGGAGGGAACGAAGGAAGGAGGGAAGGAAGGAGAAAAACAAAGCAGTAGGCAGCAGGAAGTAAGGAAGGAAGGAAGGAGAAAAGGAAAGGATAAGAAGAAAAGTAAAGGATAAAAAGGAAAGGAAAAGATAGGAAGGAAAGGAAAGACTAAATAGAGGAAGGAAAGGAAGGAAGGAAGGAAGGAATGCAGAGAAAAAGGATGAGAATGGAATTAGGAGAAGTAAGAATGAGATGAGAGAGAGAGAGAGAGAGAGAGAGAGAGAGAGAGAGAGAGAGAGAGAGAGAGAGAGAGAGAGAGAGAGTAGAGGTCAATGAGTAACCAAGGGAACACCACCAAGATCGAAGTATTGATGTAGTTGTGATAAGGATGAATTGGTCAGTACCTCCTCCTCCACTCCATCATCATCATCATCATCAGCAGCAGCAACTCCCACTCTTTTTGTCATCCGTCCATCCATTCATTCATTCATCCACCTCACATTCATCCATCTATCTCTCTATTCTTTCTAAATCCATCCATCCATTTCATAACACAAGGATATATGAATCTTCTCTCTTTCACTTCATTGTTATCCATTTTATTCGCTTATTTTTGTGTTGTTACTTCACTTCAAATTATCGTATTCTCTTCTGTCCACATCAAGTTATATACATGCATACAAACAAACGTCTTAAATTATACACTTGCATGCGAGAGGGAAGAGGGGAAGGGAAGGGAAGGAAAGAGGGGAGAAATGGGGGAGAGGAGTGACGAAGAGGGAGAAGGGGAAACTGAGATTACAAGCAAATTGTGAGGGGTGAAGTGACGAGGAGAGGGGAAGTGAGAGGGGGGAGAAGGAAGGGTGGGAGGGTGAAGTAAGAGAGAAGGAAGGAAGGAAGGAAGGAAGTGTATGACATAGGAAGGAAAGGGGAGAGGTAATGTTAGGGAGAAGGAAGGGAGAGAAAGGACAGGAAAGAGAAGAGAATAGAGAATACAATAAATTGTTCGTGATGGAGAAAAAAGGGGGAAGACGAAGGGAAAGGAGAAGGAAGGGAGAAAAGGTAAGGGGACAGAGGATGTATAGGAAGTAGAAGGAAGAAATGAGAAGTGATAAGGGAAAGGAAGTATACAAGAAGAGGGAAGGAAGGGAAGGGAAGGTTGAGAGGACGGGAAGGAGGGAGAGGGAAGGGAAAGTGAAGGGGAAGAGGGAAGGGGAAGAGGGAAGGGAAAGTGAAGGGTAGAGGGAGGGAAAGTGAAGGGGAAGAGGGAAGGGAAAGGGAAGGGGAAGAGGGAAGGAAAGTGAAGGGGAAGAGGGAAGGGAAAGTGAAGGGGAAAGAGGGAAGGGAAAGTGAAGGGGAAGAGGGAAGGGAAAGTGAAGGGGAAGAGGGAAGGGAAGTGAAGGGGAAGAGGAAGGGAAAAGTGAAGGAAAGAGGGAAGGGAAAGGAAGGGAAGAGGGAAGGGAAAGTGGAAGGGGAAGGTGAGTAGTAGTAGGAGGAGGAGGGTAGGAGGAGGAGGTGGGAGAAAGGACATCATCGAGAAAAATAAAATAACACTAGGGTCACTTACTAAATATATATCCAAGCGTGGGTGTGATTTAAGGCCAAGGTATAAAGTCACTGCAGTAACACGACACAATATTTACTACGCTAGATTAAATACATCACACGAACGATAGAAAAATAAATAACACAACGAAACACTAATATATCAAGTCAGGCGAGTACTCAGCCAATCTTTTACCAGCCAGCCATTAGGGGAAACATTGTATTGTTCTGGATAAATTGGAGGAGGACTTCTGATTCCATCAAACATTGCCAGAAAACAGATCACTTCAATATACGAAAAAGGAAAGATCAGTTTCCTAACACAGTGTGGAGGAATCAGTAGCCCTTCAATAATTATTCTCTAACATGATACGAACCCTTTAACTAAAAAAAAAATAATAATAATAATAATAAAACTATACATGTAGCCTATGCAGGATACGTAGAAGAACGCTCAAACAAAATCGATCTTTACACACGGAGTCACGCCATAATAACAGTGGAACTAAATTACCCTCCATCAGCCCAATCAGGTAAATTAAAGTTTATTATTTAGGAAGATTTGAGAGGGAGGTCGAAACAACACCAACAACATACATACATACATATATACATAGCCAACCAGCCAGAGGGTCAAGGGATAAATTAGGCGACTATTTCGAGAGGCGTAAATTGGAGAGAAGAGGAGGAGGAGTAGTTGTAGAGTGTAGTAGTAGTAATAGTAGCGGCAGCAGAAGTTAATATACGTAAGTGAACAAAACCCCATAAGGGAAAATCATTGACTGGACGAAGGGAGCTCTGTGTGTATGGTATGTATGTATATGTGTGTGTGTATGTGTGTGTGTGTGTACCACCGGGCAATCTGTGCCAATTTACACGTGCATTTAAACGGGAACCAGGAATCACCGACAGACCGACCAACCAACCAAATATCCAGACAAAATCTTATTCTCCTCCAAACCAACCCTCCCCCTTCCTTCCTTCCCACCTACAACCAGTAAAACTAAAAATATCCAACCGTCGAACTACAAACAATACTACAACCAACTTCCTTTCTTGTGTATCTAAATGAGAACCAAACTCGGGTCCGAAGGGATGCCAAACCCTTTTATTAAACTTTGTACTCCCCACATCACCGTAGGCAATACCCCCCAACTCCCCCAAACCCCACCTATATACGGAATGAAACTCAGAAATCAACCCCCCCCCCTTCACCCCTCTCCACTTATCAAACAATCACCCCCCCCCTCCGTGTCTCCCCCTCAAGCTACTAGACTCCCCCTTCTCCCCACCCATCCACAAAATAAACAGAGCAGACTACAGACCTACTCCACCTCCCCCCCCCCTCCACCTTCCCCCTAGAAATCACCCAAACCAAACAAAAAAGTAATTGGAAAAGTAACACTACACTTTTTAATTTCCCTCCTCGCTAGCTGCTACACAGAGGGGGGGGGGAAGGAGGGGGGGTCGGGTGTCGTGGAGGGAATGCGAAGAGTATTGGTAATTGATGGCACAGGAGGGGAAGGGGAAGGGGTCAGGGAGGGAGGTAGGGTGTGGAAGGGTGTGAAGGATGAAGAAAATAGGGAGAAATGAAGGCGACAGGTTAAAGGGAGGGAGGGGGGGGGTGAAGGTTAGAGTAGGGTATAGGGAAGAGGAAATAACAGGACAACAGACGAGGGTAATCAAACATGGATGGGAAGTAAATATGATGAAAAATAATGGTAAAGAACTAATAAAAACAAAATATGGTTAATAAAAGTAGCTATCAAAGAGAAAAGAAATAAACATGAAGAACACGAATGAATAAAACGAAAAGAGGAGAAAGAAGGTAGGAAAAGGAAAGGAAGAAGTAGGAGGCAGAAGATAAATAGGAAGGAATATGATGAGAAGGGAGGGAGCAAAAGGTTCCTCCCTGGCCAGCCTGTAATAAATTACCATCGATTCATTTCTTTTCACCACCTCGACTGTGCAGAATCTATTAGCCTGGGACCAGACCTTCACCTTCTCTCTCTACCTCTGCCCTTACCTTCCTCTCTCTTCTACCGTCCTCCTTGTATCCCTACCTCTCGTTTTGCCACTTTTCTGGTCTTCTTGCCTCTCCATTTCCCTGTCTCTCTCTCTCTCTCTGCCTCTCTCTTACCTTCCTCTCTCTTCCTATCCTACCTTCCTTCTCGTCTCTCTATCTCCCTCTTTGACTTTTTCCTTGTTTTCTTGTCTCTCTATTTCTGTCTCCCAACATCTTTCCCCGTCTTCCATTCTGATTTTTTTTTTTCCTTTACTTTACCTTCCTCTTTTCCTACCTTCCTCCCTTTTCTCTCTCCTCGTCTCCCTATCCGTTTGCCTCCCTACCATAAACACATTCTCTATATTCCATGATATTCACTTGAACCTAAACCTACCTTCCTCCTCCGCTATTTTTCCAACTCCTTTGCTTCATCCTCCTCCTGCTCTTTCCTCTCTGAACCTACCAATAATGTCTCCTCCTCCTCCTCCTCCTCCTCCTCCTCCTCCTCCTCCTCCTCCTCCTCCTCCTCCTCCTCCTCTTCCTTTCTCTCTCTCTGTCCTCCCTCCCTTTCCCTGCCTTCCCTGATACACTCTTCCCTGATCCAAAGTGTCTATTCACCTTCTCTTCCTCCCTTCCTTCATGACTCTACCCTCGCCTCCTCCCTCCCCTGATCCCACTTTGGCTTGCTCTAATGATCCTCTTCACACCTGGCCAGGGAGAGGATTACACCTGAAGATTTACGCTATTTTCAAGGCCCTGAATTATTATTATTGACACAACTTATTACGGCACTGGATTATCAATGTTAACAAGAATCGCGAATAAATTAATTATGGGTTTTTAAAAAACTGTGGTTAGTAAAGATTAAAGGCTGAATATTTAGGCATTATGGAGGACTGGATTATCTTTCATTATGAGATCCTGATGTTATTATAAGCGACACAACACAGTAAACACCTGTTGTATAAGCGACATAACAAATCCGCTTCTCATCCCCTTCTAGCCTCTATAGGAAGGGGTGACGATGAGAAATGAACCTCATAAACAAAAGGATCCGAACCCCCTTCCTTCCTTCCTTCCCTCCCTCCCTCCCTCCCAGCTTCATTAACAGGACTGGAACCCTCCCGAAAACCAGTTAAATCAACGACCTTAATATCCGGAAATCGTGCATTCGACAGGCGACTCATCCGGCTCCAGTCTCACACGCCGCTCACCTTTCGCATACCGGAGAGAAAGTGTCGGTCAGTGTGAGTGTGTGTGTGTACCGGGAGACTCCGTGAACACAGACCTCAGTACTCATGAAAATAATGAATGGGGGATGAAATATAATACTGAAATGGGGGATGGAATAGGATGAGCTGTGATGAGGAAATATTAACATGTCCAAATTGGTGTAAGTTGTACAATACCTTCCCTTCTGGTGCTACTCCTATTCACTATTCATGTACACTCACCTGAAAAAAGACAAAAAATAACAGTTAGCATATTGTTCATCAGTAAAACATTATCAAGACATTTATATATATATATTGTGTTGGTACCCCAATCGACTTTGCAATAGGAGGTAATAAATATGTATACATTATTAAGTAACCTGTTATTCTCACTGCAAAATTACTTACCAGCCTTTGAAGTAACAATCATAATTAATTTTCTATTTTCATCGTCGTCTTTATCATTATCAGTATCACTTTCACCCTCATAGTCCTTCCCAACAATCACCTTCACCCTCCCAGTCCTTTCCTATAATCACCTTCACCCTCCCACCCTCCTCACTTCCCAACAATCACCTTCCCCCTTACAGTCCTTCTCAACAATCACCTTCACCCTCAGTCCTATCCTACAATCACCTTCACCCTCTCACAATCCTTCAAAACAATCACCTTCACCCTCCCACCCTCCTCACTTAGGCAGGTGGCATTAGAGATCCACTTTATGGTTGTGGTGATATTTGAGGGCCCAGACCAGAGAGGGGACTCAAAGGTCTTACCAACGACATGGCTGCTGAGGAGAGACTCATTGTTCAGCCTGATGGTTTAAGGGTCCGGAATGATTATTACGGCTATTAAATTTACGTCGGGTAATAACATTTTACAAGTTAAATTCTGTAGATTGAGTTGCATGTTTAAAGGTAAAGGTTATTAATAGATACAATTTTATACCTAGTTTTAAGGTCTAAAAATGATCAAAATCCAAATCTGGTATTCAAGTTACATCCAGTTGATACAGAAAACATTGACGTCTTTCTCTCCCCAAAGATCCTGAAGTGGGGTTCCAGGGAGGCGGGGGTCATGTGAGGACAAGACGACCTGAAATAATACGGAAGCTTGAGGGTCTATCGCTCTCTCCTTTACACTTAACCTTCTGGGTGTATTTTTTATGATGATGCAGATTCACACTACCCATAGGAACAAAAAAAAAAAAAAAAATCGACTCCTTGTGCATGAATGAAAAGAAAAAGTTCACGTTTCCCTGTTTGAGTTAAGTTATTTGAGGTGTCAATATATTGTTGGCATAAAGTCCCATTCCATTACTTTCATTCTAAACAGAAGATGCAAGAGAGGCAGAGTCTGACCTCTAAGGGACGTAAGTTTAGAATACCTTCCCCTTTTCAGCGTTTTTATGTGTGTGTGTGTGTGTGTGTGTGTGTGTGTGTGTGTGTGTGTGTGTGAGTGAGTGTGTGAGTGTGTGTGTGTGATTATTGGCTTGAATGTTCCTCGTGTATGAACTGAGTATCTCATTCTTGATTTACAAGCGAATATAAAAACATTGCCATGGCACACATACACAACCAGAGAGAGAGAGAGAGAGAGAGAGAGAGAGAGAGAGAGAGGAGAGAGAGAGACAAGAGGGCAGCAGACAGTAGCTCTATCTAGCACCATCGAACCGTGACCACAACCCACAACCTGTTTTATAACACTGCCCATTTTTTTTCCTATCCATTGAGGGCGTTCATTGATACCCAGGAGAAGTAGGGACGGAGGTAGGGACGTGGGAGAGGAGTAGGGACGGGGGAAGGGGGTTGTGGGGGAGAGGAGTAGGGACGGGGGTAAGGGTGTGGGGGAGGTAGGGGACACGGGACGGGGGTGTGGAGGGAGGAGGAGGGGCGTGGGGGAGGAGGGGCGTGAGGATGGAGGGTATGTGTGTTGAACAATAATAACTCTGGCCATTTGTTGACCCACACCAGCACCACACAGGGGTCACAATTGTTTGCTTTGGGCTGCTTGACTGACCACTACACTCACTCACTCACTCACTCACTTATTCATGGTACAATCACACACTCTACTCATCGTACAATCACTCACTCATTCGCTTGCTCATCGTACAATCACCCACTCACTCATTCTCAGTCACTGAATAATTTACTTAGTTTCTTGCTTGTTCACCACACACACACACACACAGACACAACACTACAACACACACACACACACACACACACACACACACACACACAGCACATCACGACACACACACACTGACCAATAATTCATCAACACTCACATCCCTTAAGCACTTACACACACACTCAAGATTTCATACTTATTACAGCTAACTTAAGCACTAATTCACTCATGCTCTCAATCTATCAAACAATCAGAATCAATCAATTAATCACACGACTAGCACACACACACACACTCTTTTTAATGTCTCCCTCTTTCTTGTCCTCTACTTTACTCTCCTCATCTCTTCTGTCTTCTAATATATCCGTACTTTCTTGTGATCTACGTTCTTTACTTTCCTTTCATCATTTCCTCTCCTCCCCACCTTTCTCCACTATCCTTATCCCTGTTTTTCTTCTCCCTACGCCCATCACTTCTCTCTTCACTTCTCACCTCTCCTCCCTTTTACCTCTCTTTCCTCACCCATTCCTTCTTTAGTCCTCAGCTATAAACAAGTCATCATCAAATGAGTCTCTCCCCGCCCCACCCTGCTCCTGCCCTGCCCTGCCTTCCAAAGGAACACTCCCTCCTTCTCCCCAGTCCACCTCATCAATCTCCCCCTCGCCCAGCTCAACACATATTCAAGCATTTTCCTCACTTGCTTCCTATCATATCTCAGCCTCTATCTCTATCTCTCTCTATCTCTCTATCTCTCATTCTCTATCTCTCTATCTCTCTCTCTCTATCTCTCTCTCTCTTTCTCTTATCTCTCACTCTCTTCTCTCTTTCTCATTATTCTCTCTCTCTCTCTCTCTCTCTTCTCTCTCTCTCTCTCTCTCTCTCTCTCCTCTCTCTTCTCTCTCTCTCTCTCTTCTCTTCTCGTCTCTCTCTCTCTCTCTCTCTCGTCCTCTCTCCTCTGTCTCTCTCTCTCTCTCTCTCTCTCTCTCTCTCTCTCTCTCTCTCTCTCTCTCCTCTCTCTCTCTCTCTCTCTCTCTCCTCTCCATCTCTCTCTCTACTATATCAATCTGTCTCTCTGTTTATCTGTCTGTATCTTTCACACTATTGTCTATCCCCGCATTTCATCTCTTCAATCTTTACCTCCCATTCCCAACTTTCCTCCCCAGCTTCAACCTCAAGTGCATTATTGATATTACTGTTTGGTCTCGCTATCCTGCCCCCCCCCTCCTCCAGCCCCTCACCTCCCCTCCCCCCCCTTCCGACCCAAGGTTATGGGGTCTTTGTCTGACCTTAACTCCCTCATCCCCGTCCCTCACACCTCCTCTCTCTACTCCTCTTCTCCATCTCTCCTCTCTCACTCCTACCTTTCTCTCTCCGTCTCCACTCCTCACTCTTCATCCTCAACTCCTCTTCTCCCACTCCCTAACTTTTCCCCTCCATTACTTCTCTACTCAATCCACCACCCTCTTCTCCATCTCTACTCTCCACTTCTACCTTTCCCCTTCCATCCCTTCTCTTCGCTCCTCCTCCACGCCTCCTCCTCCTCTTCCACTCTTTACCCCAATAATTCACTTTTTTGTTTCCCCCTCCACCTTTCCCCCCACTATTTCACCTCCTCCACATCCCCCCTTCACTCATCCACTCTTACGCCCCCTTCCTATACCCTACCTGTTCACCCCATCCCTTCCTCCGTCCTCTCCTAGCCCCCCCCCCTCCTCACCCCCTTCATAATTTATTGGACCTCTGTACTTACAAGTCTATTAATATTCCCTAGTTCTTATTCACTGTCTTCTATTCTCGTTCCTCATGCATCCTCCTTCCACTTGTCTCTGGTCTGTGGTTCCTTACTACTCAATCCCATTAAATACTCTCTCTCTCTCATCTCTCTCTCTCTCTCTCTCTCTCTCTCATCAGTTTTTTATATCCACATACTTACCATGGAATGCAGCTGTAATTTCCACCAGTAGATCTTTTTATTTCTTAATCTATAAGTATGTTTATTATTATCGTTGCATTCTTTAATATTCATATATATAGAGAGAGATATTAATACACTAGCTAGATGGTAAGAAAACAGAGAAAGCGACACACACACACACACACACAAGCAATAGCCAGACAGACACACAACAGGACGAGCAAAAAGTCACACACACACACACACACACACAGCAGGACGGTCAGGCAGGCACACATACAGACAAACACCGTATAGTTGCTAATTCAAAAGTTGTCTGCTTCCCGCTGCTCTGACTCCAATGGAAACAAGACAGTCATTACGATTGTTCCTCCTGAGAACATTCCCACGTGAAACTATACGCAATTGAAATGTAAATAGACGATAGCGTGTGTGTGTATGTGTGTGTGTGTGTGTGTGTGTGTGTGTGTGTGTGTGTACTTTATGTTTCAATGTGTGTTGTGTGTGTGTTTGTACTTTATGTTTTAGTATGTGTTTGTATTACTTCATGTTTCTATGTGTGTTGCGTGTGGTGTGTGTGTACTTTGTTTCAATGTGCGTAGTGTGTGTGTGTGCAAATACTTTATGTTTCAGTGAGAGTGAGTGAGTGAGAGAGAGAATGTGTGTGTGTGTGTGAATCTGTTTGTTATTTATGTTTTAGAGAGAGAAGGACTCGGTGAATATTTACACGTGTGGTACCGTTATACATGTGTGGTACAGCTACACCAACGATACAAGAGAAACAGATCAATGGGGAAAGGGAAGGAAGGAAGGGACAACCGGAATGGGATGAAGGAGGAAGAAGGGGAGGAGATGGGTGGGTGAGGGGGGGGGGGCGTCAAAAGGGGTCAATCCCGCACCAACCGGGCTTTCGGTAAACACCAAACTCAAAGAGAAAAAAAAATACGTACTGTATATTCGGTCCACCACAAATAACGTGTGGGGGGGAGTGGATATTTGGGAAAAACTATTGACAGCTATCACTTATTCACCTTCACATAAATAATAATAATAATAATAATAATAATAATAATAATAATGATGATAATAGTAACAACAATAACAATAATAGTAACAACAATAACAATAATAGTAACAATAATGATAATAATAATAACAATAACAATAATAATAATAACAATAACAATAACAATAACAATAACAATAATAATAATAATAATAATAATAATAATAATAATAATAATAATAATAATAATAATAATAATAATAAATTATTATGTCCTTATTTTGTACAGTCACGATTTCATATTCATTCAATAATTTACAATAACAGGATAGGCAAGATAAAATTAAGTACCAGTATTTATATATACATATAAAATAAAATACGATGCAACACGTATGCGCCCTCGACCCCAAGAAAAGTAACCCAAAAAATCATATATAAAAAAAACTACCAGCAACCAATCATCTGAAATCTGTGTGAAAAAAACAAGAAAATTATAAAAATATCATACTTTATATTGTAATTTCGCACTCGTCACCCCCTCACCCCCCCCCCCTCACTAAAAAGGAAAGAAATATCCATGACTGACAGAAATAGAAAAAGAAAAATAACGTATACCAGCCAATCACTGGAAGTAAGTATAGGTGAAAAGACAAGAATCATAAAAAATATATATCTGTCAACATACGTGTCTTCAAAATCACCTAAAATGTAATCGAAAATCCACCCCAAACTGGATGGTAGAAAAAGTCACTTGCCAATCACTTCAAATGTATAGAGTATGATAAAAAAAATATATCACCACATACAGACCCATACCAAATATTACAAACAAAGTAAAATAAACACACACACAGATACATACACACACACAGATACATACACACACACAGATACTTACACACACACAGATACATACATACATATATATATATATATATATACACACACACACACACACGAAAATATATATACAAAATAAAATAACTAGAAAATATGAGACAAAAAAAAAAAAAGAAATGAAAACAGTCAACACAAAATAATGGAATGAACGAAAGGTTAAAAAAAAAAAAAAATACATAACCAGCCAATCACCCGAAATCTATGTGACCTCTCTAGCGGGCCGAGCAAACAGTGACCAGCGGATGATCTATTAGAGCGGTCCTCGTCCCCATTGGCTGATCCAGTCCATTTCAAACAAGCTATTCAATCTAATAAGACCAGGTTCAATATTTTCCCAGCCCGGTGCCATGTTTGCCCGCACTGGATGGGGTTGGGAGAGGAGAGGAAGAGGGAAGAGAAGAGGGGATGAGGGAGGGAGAGAGAGAGAGAGAGAGAAGGGGATGATGAGGAGATAGATGGAAAGAAGTGAGAGAAAGGAGGGAGAGAGATAGAGAGTAAAGGAAGGAAGGGAATGAAAGAGAGGATGGAGAATAATAACAGTGGGTAGTGGAAGGGATGTTATAAGGGGATCGAGGAGGTATAAGAGGAGATGAATGAAGAGTGAAAAAAGAGAAAGGAGGGAAAGGTAAAATGGGAAGAGAAGGAAGGGGAGAAGATGCAAGAACTGTGGATAAAGGATGGAAGTATATTAAGGGAAAAAAAAGAGTGGGAAGTGGAAGGGAGGAGGGAGGGAATGGGAGAAGAGAACAGAATTATAAAAGATAATACAGAATCAAAGGCAAATGGAAAAATCTGGGAAGGGTGACCACAGAAAAGAAGAGAGAGAGAGAGAGAGAGAGAGAGAGAGAGAGAGAGAGAGAGAGAGAGAGGCAGTTTGATGAGAGGTAGGGTTTGGGAGTGGCGGAGAGAGAGATGAGATAGAGAATCGAAAGAGAGGATTCGGAGAAGGAGGAGGAGGAAGAGGGATGGAGAGGCGAGGTCAAATCCCCAATATTTGTTCATGATATGGACGACGCTATTTCCATTTCAGCCATATTGAACCTTGGTATTAGAAGTCATTGGTGCAAAAAGCCTTATTTTCTCCCTTCGATCACGACTCACACTAACCCGATGGACTGACAGTGGTGGTGGTGATGGTGGTGGTGATGGTGGTTGTAGTGGTGATGGTGGTAGTAATGTTGTGTGTTTCGATATAGTTGTAGTAATAGTAGTGGTGTATAGTGGTCGATGGAATATTATATAAATCATACTGTATTTGTTGTAACGCATTGATTGTAGTACAGGTATTATTTTTAAAAGTGATTTCGATAGTAATATAACTAATAATAGTAGTAGTTTTATTTACATTAGTAGTAATAGTTGTAGTAGTAGTAGTAGTAGTAGTAGTGGTAGTGGTAGTGGTAGTGGTAGTAAAAGTAGTAGTAGTAGTAGTAGTAATCGTGAAGGTAGTGGATGTGATATTATAAGTAGTTATGGCTAGTGAACCGACATACAAATAACACGTCTCCTATCCACTGTTTACCTTAACCACAAGTTCTCTTAACACACACACAGTTCTGACCACATCCTACCACTACACACACACCTTCGTACTCCACACTTCCTCACACGCACACATACATATACATACATTCTCTATCAGGAACACACATACACCCTCTATCAGGCACAAACACACACACACACACACACACACACACTCTCTCTCTCTCTCTTTCTCTCTCTTTCTGGTACACACGCACTCTCTCTCTCTCTCTCTCTCTCTCTCTCTCTCTCTCTCTCTCTCTCTCTCTCTTTCAGGTACACACACATACACATAGACTCCATCAAACATAATCACCCAATCTTTGTTTTTTTATTTTTCACACACACACACACAACAATCCTATATCATCCACCGGCACACGTATCCCTCAACTTCCATCATCATCACCATCCATCCATCCATCCATCCATCTACTTCCTTTTCTCTCACCACCCACCATTTCACCACAATTCACCCACTCCCCTTTCCCCCCCCACCAACCCCCCATCCACCCACCCACTCACCACCAAAGTCATAAACCGTGGAGTCCAAGTATCATTAGCAAGAAATAACTATTGATTTATTATTAAATTAGCAGAGCCGGGGTGGTGTCCAGACTTGTCATTAGGCCGCAATAAACCGCCTTAATTGCCCCTAGTCCGGTACTCACTCGTCAGTTCGGCCCGGGGAAGGTATCGGTCGTAACTGCCAGACGGAATGACCCCTCTCTGACTTACCCCTCCTCGCAGCCCCGCCCCATGCAGCCCCGCCCCATGCAGCCCCGACTCTACCCCTTCTTTTCCCCTTCTTTCCTCGCCAGGACGATTACTGTGTGTGTTATATGTGTGTGTGTGTTTTCATTACTTATATTTAGTGTTGCGTTGTACGTGGAAATTATTCTTTGGATAATAATATTATTGTTAAATTATTCTCATTTTACGAGTATCAGCAACTGAATATTCATCTTGTGTGAATATTGAAACTCTTTAGAGATTACTCAAATGTTATCCTTAACTAAAATTGCTAATAATTATATTATATTCACCTATCGAGCTAAAGAAATCGGCTGTGAAAGCGAATAAAACCATTTCTTCTAGACTCTAGAGATATCGCAAAAGAATTTCGAAGACAATAAGAATTTTTTTTAAATGAGTAAAATTGTTATATACAACTTCTAACATTTGGAGATAAAGCATACCAATTTGCACTAATAAATTATATATGATTTGTTAACAATAACTAACTCATGTTTTCAGGGATACTTTTACATTTAATGTAGAACATCATATTGAACTTTATATTATTTCTTCCATCGTGGGCATGAAACATGTATAAACAATAGACAAAGAAAAACAACAACAAAGGGACACATAAATTACAGACAATAAACACAGAGTAAAAAGTAAATAACACGTTTGAAAGAAATATTGACCCATAATTCATTGCGATAACTCCAGTGTTCGATCAGCGATTATTACCACTGGATTGCCCTAACATCAACTGAGGCTCGGGTGAGAGTGCAAAGGTCCGTCTGTGTGTGTGTGTGTGTGTGTGTGTGTGTGTGTAAGGAGGGAGTCATCATGGGTAGTGTTGAGGGGACTTGGAGGAGGAGAGAAGGTAGGTGGTCGAGTGGTTAGCATACTGGACTGACTCGTTACTTGATGGTCCAAGGTTCATATAAGATCAATAACAGAGAGTGAAAATATAAAACCCAACTAAAACTTTACCCTTTGGAGAACAGAATTGACATATTATAGAATTACAATATAGGCTGTGAATATTATTTAGGTGATTTATACACTTGAGGATATACACAATCATAATTATGACATTGTATCTGTAAACTGTACCTGTATAATAATCATGGGACTATATATATACTCATTATTTTATACAATACCTTTAAGACATCATGGTAATTAATTTTATATATACTTATACATAATAGTACTGTACATTATTCTTACCGAGGGAGACATGGCACGTGTTTTCCGCGGCATCACACTCAAAACACCAATGAAACACGTAATACCTAAATGAACGACCCGTCCCTCCTAACCGGACAAATAAACACGGGCACACCACGCGAATATTCACATGCAAATGAGCGAACATGGCAGCGGCACCCATAAGTAACCAATCAAGCAGGAGAGGCTCATAAAGTGGAACCCAGCTCTTTCTCTTCCTCCTCCTCCTCCTCCTCCTCCTCCTCCTCCACCATGCCCCAGGGGGAGGGAGGACATGCAGGCGGCGATGCTTGGAGGCTACTGATTCCTCCCAACTGAGCCACAATACAGAAGAGATAAGCCACCTCAGAGGTTATCTGTTTCATGGTAATACATTTTGGAGGAATCAGAGAATATCCTATAATTAATGTGGAGTCTCTTACTACTCCTATATAAACACACAAATTGGAGGCTAATGAATTCTTCAAGATGTGGCACAAAACACACAACATAGGAATAAACACTGGTGCATTTGTGTGTTTCTCGGCACAGTTTGGAGGAATCAGTAGTGAGAACCGTAAAGTGGAGCCTCTTTCTCCGGCACACCAGGCCACGACAGGCAGGCATCACGCCACACGGAGAATCACCCTCACTAAAATAAAAATGTTAATTCCACCCCGACATTATCGCCCCATGAAAATTATAATGGACAATAATTGGTGATCATTTTGTTAGTTTTATCCTTTTCATTTACCGGGGCGCCATGACAGCTGCGATGATATTAACTGACTATAATAAATATGTCAAATGTTTCGAGCTGGGAGAGAGGGAGGGAGGGGGAAGGAGAGGAAGGGATATAGGTGTGTTCCAGTGGGGTGTGGGAGGGGGGAGGGGGGAAGGGATAAAAGTGTGTTCCAGTGGGGTGGGGGAGGGGAGAAGGGATAAAAGTGTGTTCCAGTGGGGTGTGGGAGGGGGGTAGCACATTGGGGATTGCGAGTGGTAGAAATTTTCATCCGTCACGCTACGTTAGTCACCCATCCCCCTCCCCCATCCCACCCCACCCTAACTTTACTCACGTGGGACAAAAAACAAAAAAAGGCATTACAGGTAAACAAACGAAAAGGATAATCAGGTCTGGTTTATAAGCTAATGAGAAGGAATGACAGGTGGTGCTATAGTACTCTGTGTGGAGTGCTGGCTGAATGCTATAGGAGGAGGAGGAGGAGGAGGAGGAGGAGGAGGAGGAATATATGAGTGTGAGGCGAAAAGACGGGAAGGGACAGGAAAATGTAAAGAAAATAGAGAAGGAATAACAGGAGAGTAGTCGTAGGTTCAGGAATGAAACTTCTTATACCCGTGTTGTCAATATCGTACGTCTTATATCCTTCCCCCTATATTTCACACCTGACACCAGCCAACAACATCACCAACATTTTATTATCCTGTCCCATCCTTCATTTCTATCCTTTCCATTCCCACCACAACCACCATCATTACCCACACCTCCAAATCACACAACGGAGACCACCAATACCCAAATGTGCACACTTACCCACAATCATTCCCCAATTCTTCTCCATCCCAACCTTCACTGTCTGTCTCCTCATTCATCTTCCCACCACCAACACTCCCATGACCCATAACCACTAACGCCCCCACCCAACCCAACTCCATCATTCTTACAGTCTTATACCACCACCACCACCAAACTCCATTACCACTAACCACTGACACACACACACACACACACTCCCCCTCCCCTCACCCCCAACGTTATAATCCTACCCCTATCCAACCCACCAGCATCACTATCATCATCACCCCCAATACTCCCAGCCACAAACAGCCCCCCTCCCCACCTTACCACACTATCATCTTAGCCTCCTATACCAACAATGCCCCCACTAACCCAACTTCACTACTATATAAATCCCCAACCACTAACACCTACAATCAACCACTAACCACTAACCCAAACCCACTACTTAGCATCCCACCACTACTACTACTACTACCACCACCACCACCACTACGACTACCGAGTAATACAAGTGTTGGTTGTCACGCTGGTAACCACACGACCCGTTACCACCTTGACCCCCAGACCACAAGCACCCACTCACTCACAAGTACATCACCATCCTACCAACACATTACCAGGCTTCTGCTACCAACATTTTTTCCGGCTGCTAACAAAATTTAACCGGCTGCTACCACATTTTAACCGGCTGCTACCACCTTTTTACCCGGCTGCCATCAATATTTTACCCGGCTTCTACCAACAGTATGTCCGGCTGCTACCAATATTACTCAGCTTCTACCAACATTCAACAAAAATAGCCATCATTATCCAGCTGCTACCAACATTACCCGTCAACTACTAACATTATCCTGCCAATTACCAACAATACCCACCAACATCCAACACTGAATGCTTCCTACTCCATCAAAGTAGGCGAACGAAACAGAAGTAAATGAAGATAACCATGTCCGTGTCCTAGAATAGTTTGACGGAATCAGTGACCCTTAAATTACAGACAACATCAAGGCACTCACCCATAACGTATACAATGCCAACTACAACAATAACAACTACCCACCCACACACCGGCTGCCTCGGTTTTCTAGCAATTGCCAATATCGATTCCTGCAACAACTATCGCTGCCACCACCACCACCGACGACGACGACGACGACCCTAGCCTTTGCCAAAGTTATTCTTGCAGCTGCTATAGTATACTGAACTACCGATGTCTGTCTGTATGTATGTATGTATGTATTCGAAGCGTTGAGTGTTGCAAATTCCTAGGTACATACATATAGTGACTTATGTTTGTTTTATTATTATTCGAACCCCAGGGTCAAAAAGATGGTAAGAGGAGATTCTATTGTTGGTGAATTGAAAAATCTCTGATTCTTTCAAATTATGCCATGAAACAGATCACCTATTTGTGCTAATGAGAGTGTCTGTTTTCTTAGCATAGTTCAAAGTGTCGAAAGTATAATTATCACCTTCTTACAAATAGTAGGCTACAGTTTGCTGTATAATATGATCAGTTTTTAATACCTTTGAGAACAATTTACTCTGTTGACCAATGAAAAACCTAGACAATACTATATTTCCGTCCACAAAAACAAAGACTGACAATATAAAGTACGACAAGGAAGAATAAACAACAATAAATGCAACAATATCAACAGCAAAAAGAACAAAAACACCTCCATCAACAACAAACAACCAAACAAACAGACAGATAGACAAAAAAGAAAGAAAGAAGCAACACCAGCACCACCAACACCAACACAACAACAACAAACAACAATAACAACAAAGTAACTCCCATCATCCTACTGTTTGTTAGAGTACCATAAAAACCGTGTACGTCATCGTCTGTATAGAATATAGAGATATTATCACCGGCACCAACCAACATTATCCACCACCAACAACCACTACTACCATCATCATCATCGACAGCAACAACCACCACCACAATCCACGCCTTCTACTACTACCACCACTACTACCACTATAACTACCACCACCACATCTACCACCGAATCTACCCACAGAAGCGATTATAACCAAGAGAAGTAGCACAAGGGTTGCATAACTCACTGAAGACTCGTAAACAGTGAGGGATGAGAACAAATGCTGGCAAAAGGCAGACAGGTGTGTGTAAGAGAGAGAGAGAGAGAGAGAGAGAGAGAGAGAGAGAGAGAGAGAGAGAGAGAGAGAGAGTGGAGGGTAAGAGTAGCAGGGAGGTGATGGATAGATGGAAAGAGAGAATGAGAGAGAAGGGAGATGGGGATAGAAAATGGAGGCTGCGACCGAAAGATGGAGTGAGAAGAGATACACGAGGAAGGAGAGAGGGATGTGATGGGTAGAGAGAGGGAGGGAGAGGGAGAGAGGGATGGGATGGGTAGAGAGAGAAAGTGGATGGGATGGGTAGAGAGAGGGAGGGAAGGGATGAGTAGAGATGGAGGGATGATGGGTAGAGAGAGGAAGGGAGGGGTTAGGTTGGGAGGGGGCATGGAAAGAGGGAGGGAGGGGAGGGGAGGGGATGAGCAGAGAAAGAGACAGCTTAAAGAGGTGAATGAGGATTGGAGAGTCTAGTGGGGAGAGGGAGAGGAGGGGGAGAGAGGGAATGGGAGGGGAGGGGCAAAAGAAGAGGAAATATGAACGTGGATAAATATATAAAGAAAACTTAGAATGAGAAGACTGATTTATGGCGGCAAGGGGCGAGGATTAGGTCGGAGAGAGAGAGAGAGAGAGAGAGAGAGAGAGAGAGAGAGAGAGAGAGAGAGAGAGAGAGAGAGAGAGAGAGAGAGAGAGAGAGAGAGAGAGAGAGCGCAGGCAAGAGGACGAATACATAACTGGATAATGAAGGAAAGAAGAAATAAAAAGAATGAAGTCATATGTGTGTAAAAACAAATGGGAAAATATTAATTACTAAAAGAGATAAAAGAAAGAATTGGAAAAGGGGAAATGAGTATCTCGGATAAAAGTAGAGGAAGAGAAGAGAAGAGAAGAGAAGAGTAGAGGAGGGGAGGGGGAACTTGGCACAGGAGAAAGTAAGGGATTGGGAAGGTAATATAGAGATAAATTTAAGAGTGGCAAGACAGCGTGAGGAAGATGGATGAGATGAATAAAGCGTGCCAAAAGAGAGAGAGAGAGAGAGAGAGAGAGAGAGAGAGAGAGAGAGAGAGAGAGAGAGAGAGAGAGAGAGAGAGACGTGGAGACATGAACACAAAAAATATATATACGTGCACACACACTGTCAGATAAAGGCACACACACACACACGCACGCACACACACCGAATGGGAGGGAGGGAGGGATGGGAGGGGGGTACGTGAATGACTCAGACATAGTGACTACCATCTCTCCACAAGACATAATATCACCAAGAAGAAGAAGCCAGCCAGCCAGCCAGCCCAGGGAATTATACTCTAGTGAGGGAGCCCCCAGTGTGGTGTGGCAGGGCTGACTCAACCTGGGCTAACACACTGACACGGGCCAAAGTGACGAGACAGGTAGATAGATAGCTGGGGAGGTAGGTAGGTAGGTAGGAAGGTATAGGTTGGTAGACGGGGGAAGGGTTGGAGGAAATGCAGTGTCTGTGTATGCGTGTGTGTGTGTAAAAGAAACACACACTAGGGGGATGGAAGTGAGAGTGAAAGAGATATATATATTTAAGTGGAATTATGTCATAGCGAGACACAGGCATGAGTACATAAAAAGAGACAGACAGATAGTTAGACATGGAGAGAGAGAGAGAGAGAGAGAGAGAGAGAGAGAGAGAGAAGAGAGAGAGAGAGAGAGAGAGAGAGGCGGTGAGGTTGAGAGACATACATACACTAAGGGAAGGAGAGGTGCCAAAGCTATTATCTTCTAAATAGGTACAGGCTAAAAGCGGACACAGAACACGTGAATAAATAATAATAATAATAATAATAATATTAATAATAATTATTATTATTATTATTATTATTATTATTATTCCAACCACAAAAAGGGAGAGAAAATGGAAATAAAACAGTACTGGTGTGCACAAAGTTAGTCATCTTTGTGCACAGATATTATTCATACAGCTTCATGTATTCCCTGAGCACAGATTCTATACTAGTGACTGTACAGTACATAACAGACTGTGTACTTCTGAACCAGACGGGCCTCAGAAACCACAAGTGTACAGCCGTCATTCTCCCTCCTCTTGCTCTCATTCCACTGTACCGGCTGATGCAAGAGTATAGCTTTACTCTCTAAATATTTGTTTCCTTTCTGCTCTTAACATAAAATACATTCACAATACAGAAAACGTAATTAATATTGCATTGCATACACAGTTGGGAAAAGATACAATAATAATTATTATGTTTAAAGACAATACTATACATACATAACCTACTATACAGATGCTGACAATAATATTCATTCATATTGGGGTGACTTGTGTAAATGTTAGACAGCTAATTCCCTCCCTCTGTTCGTTAGTTGGGAAACTGTCCAATCAGTAGGTTAATTAAGCAGCAAACTCTAATTTACTGCAAGCAACAACTCACTAGCTATTCACAACAATAACATCATAATTATATAAAAGAACGGGAAAATATAAGTAAGAAATTTGTTTGAACTATCCATATGTGTAATGAAACTTATGTCCACGTCTGTACAGTACATAGTTTTGTGCACCAGCCTGTACACCTCACGTATATACCCACGCCTTAAAACCGGAGCCCAATAAAGAGACGCAACTCTATCGAACCGACACATAAATTGCCTTTGATCTCTCCCTATTACACGTTGGCAGATGCGATAGTGGCGGGTTGAGGCAGCGTGGTTAGCCGCTGTAGTAGGCCGTAGTTACAGGGTCCGCGGTCACTTCACAGAGGTCGTAGTTTCATGCACCTTACACTCGTGGCTCGGGATGTCAAAGCGGCTAATATATTTCCGATTAATAATGGCAGAGAGGGATGGCCACCTAGAATTAAGGCTACTTAGGTCTCGATTGCTCAGGGATAAAGCGAGATTACCGCGTCCCCGCCTGGGTGTAAATTTGAGGTCAGTGCTAATACACTTGTCAAATGAAAACTTGAGCCACTCCGCCCCCTTGTCTTCCTCCTCCTCCTCCTCCTCCTCCTCCTCCTCCTCCTCCTCCTCCTCCTCCTCTATTGTTCCTACATGGTTCCTCCTATACCATTCTTACTCTCATGTTACTTCATTCTACTGTTTCTCATCCTACCAGTTAATCTCTCCTTCATTTCCACCTCCTGCTATACTTTTCTTTGTGCTTGTGTTTTACGGTTATTCGGTCCCTTTATTATATTCAACTTAATCTCTCTCTCTCTCTCTCTCTCTCTCTCTCTCTCTCTCTCTCTCTCTCTCTCTCTCTCTCTCTCTCTCTCTCATTTGCCTTGCTCTATTAACGGTTATGTGTGTCCCATCTGTTCTTTAACCGAGTCTACTAAATTCCTTCATGTCTTTTCCCCAAATTTCTCGTAATAAGGAAATTCCACACCACACACGTTGTCCCCTCTGCCTCATATCCAAGAATATATCCCATTATTTGACGATATTATATTCTCCATTAATCGTGTTCACCTCTTCCCTAGACACACCTTCCTCGCCTCTCCTTTGCTCTTGTCGGATTTCCCTCCTTCTATAATACACTGACCATATCTCCCTTGCCCCTTTACCTTGTCTATCTCTCCCCTTGGGTCCTCCACTTCATCATCTCTACCCTTGACCCCTGTCTGCCTCTCCCCTGCCACTTGTATCCTCTACTCACTGCATTATACCCCTTCCCTCATGCATATATTTCTTCTCGTATTTCTCCCCAAGTGTACGTTCTGTTCCTTCCCGTTTCTCCTTATACCGTCACACTGTTTCACATCAATCCCATCCATATATAATTATAATACTGCACGGCAAGTTGTGTATCATACTGTACGTCTATCCATATATAATTCACACATTTTAATTCCATATTCTGACTAATTCCAGACTGTTATCTATGAAACAAAACTCTCATCTTTTAAAGGTTATTCTTTCCTTTAACTGAAAATACAAGGAAGGAGAATTCAAACTTCGGGAACACTCAGCATTTCTCTCGTGTTTTAATTCTTGAGGCAATAATTAGCCGTGTGGTGGCGACCCCATTGCCTGCCTGCGTGTCTGGGACCTCTCTGCTCTCCCTCCCGCTTTTCTATAAAAACGGAGCAATACTGTGCATTCTGGACGCTAATAGTAGTTTAGTGCAGTACCTACCGCATAATTTTGCTTAATCCTCTCTGTGCATAGACGGTAAAGCCCCTGGACGACCCCGCTGGGAGGAGGTTAGTGTCGCAATTTCATCGATAGAGGCCGCATGCGACAGCCACACCGCCACCCAACCTCTTCTCTCCTCTCCTGCTCCCTCTCTCCCTCTTTCTCTCCCCTTCTCATTAGACCGCACACACCCATATACGTAGAGTCAGAAACCAAAGTTATGTCCTCTATGACCAGAGGGCATGCACTCCAAATGCTTGGCCTGGGGTGTTGGAATCGTTTAATATTCGCCACTCACATTTGACTCTTGTAGCAACTCTAAAACTTATCGAGAGTTTAGTTCATTTGGAATGTAAAGATGATGTAATATAGATAAATACAGCTCCACAGTCCAGTTAATAACACTAACCTTTGGTGTAAATATACAAAACTTCTGTTTACATAGAAATAAGGACAAGAGCTACTTTAAAACCCTGGCCAAGATTTCACTGCAGCACCGAATGGTTTGTAGTATATAGCATGGCACTTTCACTCATTTTCTATATATAACTTGAGCCTTTGCCTGTACGTAAACTTTAGGACAATTATGTGCAGGACACAATTACCCTTCGCTCCCCTTGATGAAGCCAAGGGGTATCGATCATTTGTTCAATAAGTTCAGAAAGTTTCCCAAGTGCAAGGAAGTATAGCCATTACCACTACAACCACTACTACCACCACAACAACAATATCACAGCCAATTCTACCAACACTATTTTTTTCTATATTAAAAGAAAATACGGACCAAAGTCTCATCGTCCTCATTTATGCACCACCTTCATCAATACCATCACCACACCATCATCATCATCATCAATATCACCACAAGGGAACAAAATATGATACGAAGGGAGGGGAGGGGAGGGGAGGACGGAGGAAGGTGATGGTGGGCAGGGATCGAACTCTCGTCACTCCTTTGAAAAGAGGACACAATGGCTCGACCGAGATGATGAGATTAATCCAGGTGGCGCATTACGTCGCCAATCATCAACCACCTGGCCTGAATACAACCCGATCCCAACACACACACACACACACACACACACACACACTACTGAGTACAAACAACCTGACTACCTATTTGTTCCAACACTACTTTAATGTAAGGATTGTACTTTTCAAAACACACTGGTACTAATTAGGACCAAGACGGTTCATAAACTATACGGGATGAGGGAAGATTATTATCAACTGATCGACAACACGAGGCTTTCACTCTGATAGACGGACGTGGGGGTGACATTCATATATAGGCCTCACAAACACACAGCCAACCTACACAAACTTTTATCAAATTATAGGTTCCTAATTTAACACTAAAGGGCCGGCGTCTCGATGGGGGGAGGGGAGGGGAGGGGGAGGAAGATCAGGAGAAAGAGAAAGAGGTGGCGGTGGGGGTGGGGGGTTGAAGAGGAAGGAGGGGACAAGAAGAAGTAGGGGGAAGTTTTAGATGGTTTGTGAAGGGAGGGGGTAATTAGAAAGTTGAAGATAGTCTAATGAGTCTGCCAGTCAGTTAGTTAGTAATTATTTCGTTAAGTTATTTTTGCTAGGTGAGGGAGTGTGTTAATTTTTGATGATAATGATCGAGTGAGTTTCTTAGTTAATCAGTTAGTTGATTAGTAAAATTAATGCCCAAGTTAGTGGGTGGGTGAGTTATTGTTTGTTTTAGCTATATCTATGCTGTCAGTTCGCAAGTCCTGACGTGTGTGTGTGTGTGTGTGTCGTCTGTCTGTCTGTCTGTCTGTCTGTCTTTCCATCAACTCCAGTCAATTCCGCACCGCTTTTGACAGACACGGACGTACGGACTTTCATGTCAACCTCACCACTAAAAAAGAAAGACGAGATACTGTCTGTCGCCAATTAAACGGGAGGCCGCCGGTGAACGCTCCAAACTGCGCCACGAAACACCTCACCCGTTCTGAGGGATTGTGTTTCCAGCCATAGTTTGGAGGAATCAGTGGCCCTCTCGGATATACCAACATACACACATATTCTTGGGCCTTTCAACGATCGGAATTGAGCCTCACGCTGATTACTCTTCATTATCATCATTACTAAAAGATTTCGACGTTTTTAAAAGCGGGTTGGTCGGAGTCAAAGGCGAGGAGGGAGAGGAGAGAGTGGAGGTTAAGGGGGAGAGGAGGGAGTAGAGGTTAGGGAGAGTTGGGGGAGGAAGAGAGAGAAGGGAATAGAGGTTAGAGAGTTGGGTGGAGGAAGAGAGAGGTGGGGAAATAGAATAAAAGAAAGTAGCGATAAAAGATGTGGGTGAACGATGGAGAGAAGAAAGGGAAGCAGAAGGGAATATAAATAAAAGAGCTAGAGAGAGTAGAGGGGATATATAGCAAAACAGAGGGACAGTGTGGTAGTGCTGGTAGTGGTAGGAGGAGGGAGAGGGGGGAGAGGAGACGGGGGAGAGAGGAAAGTGAGGGAGGAAAGGGGAGGGGCAGCTAAAAGGGGGTATGGATGGATGGATGGACCGATGGAGGGAGGGAGGGGGGTAATTAAAAAGATTGGAAAATTACCAATCAGAAAACCAAACAGACGCTGAGTGTAATTGAATGATTAATCAACAGAGCTAAGTGAACCGGAATGGCAGCGTTACGAGTTTTGTGAATAGGCCACCCCAAAAATGAACTTTGTCGCCGAAATAACATTAATAATAAAAAAAAAGGTTCGGGTGGTTGATATATAGAGGGAAAAAAGGGGGTCATATTACTTTTCAAACCCGAAAGAATTACAGCTATATATTTATTTTTCGGAACCTAGGGTAAATTTCCACAACCGATATCGTAAAGACTAACAACGTTGCTGATTGGTCGCCGAAGCTGGCCACTCAGGGGTTAGATAGAATTCAAGCATATCGACCAATCAGATGCAAGGAAATGATATCGACTGAGGAAATTTTATACATACTTTTAGCTATAGAGTAAACAGCCAACTCGAGTAACAAGGATAAAAGTAATATATATCCCATTGATCATTACATTGGTCTAGTGATACTGTAAAGTTACCATAATATCTATTGGATCACCACCACCACCACCACCACCACCAACCCTGTCACTACACATCCCATCACTACCACATACAGATCTAGACGAGAAAATGAGAGTACACTTAAATTCTTAAGATCAAGAGAGTATAATCAATTATATTCACTCGATCTTGGTTCTTTCTTCTTGTATATTTGGAAATGGTGCAATGTTCATCCGCTCAGAGTGTACAGTGTGAACCAATAGTTGTGTCGTGAAATATAGTGAAAATATGTAGGTATAAGTCGACCACCTAAAAGTTTTATTGGTATATTTGATGTGAGCCTATAGTTGTGTCGTGAAATATAGTGAAAATATAAGTATAAGTCGACCACCAAAATAAAAGTCTAGACTGAACATACATACATACATTGCTGTATTTAACCTCTCTCTCTCTCTCTCTCTCTCTCTCTCTCTCTCTCTCTCTCTCTCTCTCTCTCTCTCTCGTCCGTCCTGCGTTGACAAATCGGGTGTGATATTGAGAACGGGAACAAGCCAAGAAAATGAAGAGTTTACGTGACTAAACTTTTCTGTTATTGTCGTAGAGTAAAACAGACACACACACACACACACACACACACACACACACACACACACATAAATAAATAAAAATAAATAAAATAAAAACGTACCAAATTTCTATCCTTCTGTATTATGTCCTCCGATGAAACAATATTATTCACATGATTATTTACTATACATTAAGGCTAAGAATATACATATTTATGAAGGAAAGACTGAAGAAAAAAAATGGGGACAAGGGTTGAGTGGACGAGGGAATGTAAATATTTACCCGAGGCTTCTTTATTACAATTATTATTACCGAAATGCGAGTTGAGGCCTTGACGGTGGTAATGTGGTTGAGGCTTTGAGAAACTCTACACTTAAGTTGACGCCTCAGGGAGAGAGAGAAAAACAAACAGATAGAGATTGAGACTGACTATTCCTTCCTTCCCTCACTGCGTTTTCATTCTTTAATTCTCTCTCTCTCTCTCTCTCTCTCATTCCTTTGTTTCAATCGTAAGAGCTACTGTATATTCATCCCAAGGAGAGATAAACAGATAGATAGAAAGTTAAGTATGCATTCATTCATTCATTCATTCATTCATTCATTCATTCATTCATTCATTCTCTCTCTCTCTCTCTCTCCATATTTATTCGTACTACCAGGGAGAGAATGGTACTCTTTCAGCCAGGTGTCCAAATCCTGAGTAACGAATCAGAGAGTATTAACAGCAGCAACTTTCCATACTGCAGTACCCCGTTGCTCATATATTATACACTCTACTGATAAGACGCACATAAGTAAACAACCTTTATCATCTCTTATCATACTGCCTTTGATAACCACTCATTTTTATGTACAAGTGTGTGTGTGTGTGTTTTGTTTATTTTTTTATTATTCTTTCCTTTTTTTTTGGTGCCCAGAGGAGAGCTATTTACCACGGCCATGGCCCTGTTGCTGCTGCTGCTGTTGCTGTTGTGGTTAATTAATTGGCTGGTTAATTAAGACTTACAAATTTTAGGCATTTCACTGGGGAGACATTGCAGTCGCTTGTGAGGCCTGATGAGGGTTATTTATTCCCGGCCTCCACTTTCTTTTATCTTCAGTGCATCTTGTTGTGTTGCCATTATTTTCTTCTTTGTATTTTTTTAATCAATTTTTGGCATCTATCTTTTTTTTTTTTTACATTTTTTTGGTGCAGTATTTTATTCTTATTTTCTGTGCTGACTTATTTTCATATTTGTTGGGATATAATTATTTGCATTTATCTCGGGAAAATGATGATGATGATGATGATGATAAATATGGTAGTAATGATGACGATGACAAGAACGAAGAGGAAGAGGAAAAGGGAAATGAGGAGAAAGAGGAAGAAGAGGAAAAGAAGGTGGAGCAAGATTAAGAGAAAGAGATAGAGAAGGAAGACGAAGAGGAGGAAAAAGAGGAGGAGGAGGAGCAAGATTAAGAGGAAGAGATTGAAGAAAAAAGAGGAATAGAAGAAGAAGGAAGGAAGGAAGAGGAAGAGGAAGAAGAGGAAGAGTAAGAACACG